>CAFUXE010000105.1:789151-818966 GCA_903364295.1 Serranus cabrilla | reverse complement strand
GAACAAATCTTTCACCATGAGGGGCAGACAGTGTGAAACCTGTGTGTAAGTGTGTGTGGGTGGCTGGATGGTCTTCATGTACGTGTGAAGCTGAGAGGCTGATTGTGCGCTAGAGAAGGGTAAAAGTACATACATATTAGGCATGTAAAGGTCATTGTTTTTTGTAGTTTGAAAAGATTTCCTGCTTATTTGTACTTTTCTTTCCTACATTGCCAGTGTAGGAAAGAAAAGGAAAATGTTACCAATGTAACATTGGTGATGTAAACCTGCATGTGCTAAATTTTGCCATCATTCTTTGCACACAACATTTAAAAAGAGGGAATCAGTGACACAAATGCGATGCAGGTGTATAAGCAGCAGCAGCAGTTTCAGTCCTTCATCATAGTCTGCACAGGATGCGTTCAGGCACTGTAGTGATTATTGATCACCTGTGTTCTCTCAGAGCCCGTTCAGTACAATCACTGTAGCTACGCATGAATGGAGCAAGTGAGCAAGACGTTATGCAGCCTGGTAACATTGATGAAAATAGAAGCCTACCTATTACATCAGACACGCATGAAACTGACGACTTTTAAAGGGATAGTTTGGATTCCTTGAAGAGAGGTGGATGAGGCACTTACCCACAGTCACTGTATTCTATGTAATGGATGATTGTCTGCATGTTCCCAGGTTGGTAATGCAGATGCTCGCGCCAGACAGTAAACAGACTGAAAACAGGGTATGTCGCAAAATGTATAGTAACCCCCAGGGAAAAGGCCCACCCTAAAAATGTTATATCCGCTTATTAAAGATATTTCAAAGACATGTCCATCGGTTTTAAACACTGACGGAACAGTAGTGTCTCAACCATAGAACCTCCATGTTGTAAGCGCCGCAGATTGTCTGTTTTTGTCAGAATCAAACAAAACTAAATCTCATTCATGGTAGCAATAGCTCCAGGGGTCTGTAGGCATGGGTTTAAAGTTAACAGTCCGACACCACCAGGTAGCTTGGGCTATTTCTTGGCCTTCATCTTGGGGTCTAGTTTCCACAGAAGTTTCCCCTCTCTCTCTTTCAGCCCGTTTAGTCTCCATCTGCAAAAGTTCTTCTTCTGTATATTCCGGTTCATAGAGACATCCTTTTGTCTATATATTGAATGGCATTTCATGGTCGCTGTCATAATCTATAATTTTCATTTTCTTGTATTTGTTGTCTCTTACAAAAACAAGAGACTGCATTCTGAACAAAACAGACGATCTGCAGCAGCGCACAAAGCATATTAGTGCGCGTACGTGTAGCAACATGGAAGTTCTACTGGTGAGAAAAAGTAGTGCCAAATGAAAGGCTGTGCACAGCAACAAAATCGGTGGACATGTCGTTAATATAGCGTCCAAATGAGCAGGTATAATATTTTAGGGCAGGGCTTTGTTTTGGGATAAGCCCTGTCTGCAGTCAATTTCCTGCCTGGAGCGTGCAAACTGGGAGTGCACAGACCATCATCTACTGCAGGTAATATCTTGATTGTAAGTTCCTCATACAACCCCACTTAAAAAAGTCTGAACTATCCCTTTAAGAGCCCATGCATGTGTAATCTAGTGTCAGTTATGAGTGGCTCTAGGAATCACTGTCTATGCAAGTGTGTGCGTGAGTGTCTATTTCTGTATCTGCCTGTGTGGTTTGTGAGTGTCTAATGACCAAAGCCACTCCGTAATTGCCGTGGCGTGCCAAGGGGGTCCTGAGTAGAGAGAGAGTGTGTGTGTGTGTAAGACAGAGGTTTGACAAATGGACATTTGCAACACTAATGGAGCGTGAGAACGTGATTCTAATTATATGAATTGACCATCAAGAGTTCAACAGCCTCACTTTCCGCCACACAGCCGTGAAAACTGCAGGAAGACGTGGCGTGGGCGTGGCTTCACACTGCTGCTGCGATTATTTTTAATTGGACCAAACTGAGTCCAAGGGCACCTTCCAGAAACAGTCTCTCTCTCTCTCTCTCTCTCCTCGTCCATCTCATATCAGAGCCCGTCTTAATGTATGAAACTGTTTTTGTGGGAAACTTTTAAACACTTTCTTCTCCCTAATCCTCCTTCGCTGATTTGAACAGATCTGACATGACACGACTGGTGCAACCTTAGGTGGGAAATCCTTTTATCAGCGCAGCGGACCGTGATGAATGTGAGGACTGATGTGTGTAACGAATCAGGGGATGGTTGGAGGAATTTAGGAGCAGAGAGGAAAGGATGAAAGAAGGGAAAGAGGCAGCATGACGATGAGGAGTGGATCAGCAGAAAGAGGAAAAAAGATGGTAAATAAGCAAAGTTAAAGACAGAAAGAGGACAGAGGAAGGGGGTGGGGGCAGGGCAGGAAACTGGTAGAGTGGAAAAAATGGCTGAAGAAGAGAAAGTTGTTAAGAAAACTAAATTGGTAACTGAAGGAAGGATGGGAGGAAAAAAGAAAGAGAAAAACAATCAACTTCTGCTCTCTATTTTCCTGCTTTCTGTGAGGCTCTAACAGATTCTGGTGGACGGCCAGTATGTGGGAAATTGCCACCAGCCAATAAGCTAAATGCTGGTCCATGTTGGCTGAGGGAGCTAACTATTGTTTGGATTGCTAAAAATAAGTTTGGACAGGAGAAATATTGAATTGAGATTGTGCCCCGTCAGCCAGGATGGCCGGAGGACAAGAAAAGTTAATTTCTCAACTTGCCAGAACAGAGTGGGAGGTTTTGTCTTTGTGCTGAGGCACGTCTGAAGTAAGAGGACTTAACAAAGAAAATATTTTTTTCCAGGACAAATTGAAGTGTTTTTATCTCACTGTGTTATCATCAAATAAACAACTAAATATAATTACCACACTTCATTTTTATCATTCACAGATACGGATTGATTCTAAAGGGCAGCGATTATTTTCTTTGGCATTTTTTTTAACCAGCTCTTTCGATGCTAATTCCAGTTGATTACAACCACTTTATTAAATGCACCTGAAATGTCTTAACAGTAATATTAATATTCCCTCACTGTACTATGGTAAGTAGAATTGGACTGTAAACTGGGACGAATGTTTGTATTTGAGAAAGTAGTAAGTACAATCTCATCATTACTAAAACTATGATAATAAGTCCTGAGTTGTGCTAAACCAGAATCAGCCTATGTGTTGTTCATTTGGTGCATTCCTTGACCTATTAACCGAAAAAAATAACTTTAATTTGCACTGTTGGTTGACACACCTCTCCATCTTTGGACTCCAGTCGCAGCTCGTTTCGGCAGATGGCCTGAATATCTCCGGCCTCAGCCAGGATCTGGATGCCTTTAGGAGCCTCCATCAGCAGGGAGCGAGTGGGAGATTCCAGCCTGGAAAAAGACACAGACAAAACAGCTCTGTTAGTGATTACTGTTTGAGGTTAATGTTTGCATGAGTAGGAGAGAACATCTTAAAATCAAAAGATAGAAGGCAAGATAAGAAAGACTTTTAAGCCGTGAAAACACCCACAGTTTGTTTTCTTTGTTATGATCCTCAGTAGAGCATTTGACTTTGTTCCATTAAGTTAAATTTAATTTATGTCAAACAGCCTAATTAGATTCTAACAAGGTCCTGTAAACTAAAGTCACAATTTTGAAGCAGCTTGTTTATGAGACTTTTAGCAATTTGTCATTCTGACATTGTGCAGAACACAGCAGCGATTTTAATCTATTTCATCAATAAAGAAAAAACAACAACAGTCTTCAGGTAATGAGAACCACCTCCACTTTTGTATGTCACCAACAATCTAACTGTTATGTTTAGATACATGAGTAGAAACACATACCGTTTGTAGTAATAGGTTACTTTGTGTGCATTAACATCCAAAAGTGACCCCAATATTTATGTCAAAACTTCAAAATTGTCCCCACAGAGATACCTAGACAAGAAACACACACTTACATGCCTATATTGCCAACAGTGGACGATCACCCTTTCATATCCAAGTGGGGACATACACATACACATTAAGGACCACCACCATCTGACGCTGTAGCCCACCTGCATGCTGTGGCTGCTTACAAATTGCCTGTACGAAGATTAAAAATCAGACCACACCTCTTCACATCTTGACAAAACCACTCCAGAGCCATGAGCCGATCTTTACAGGAAGCAGCAAAGGTGTCAAAAACGCTTCAGTAGATTCAGACCTGCAGAGGAGGCCTCTGTAGACTTCCTGTCTTCCTGTCACCATGGCGGTTGTGGATAAAATGTGTGATATTTTCTCCACAGGGAAAGTGTTCAATGATATCACACACTGTTTTTAGCTTGAGGATGCTGAGCTTTTGTTCAGGATTGTGAGGATTGTTGATCAGTGCAGAGAGAAACATAGAAACAATGCAGTCTCCTGTAGCATGTAACATTGGCAGAGTTTCACTTTTAATTATTTCAACCTTGTTTTTGACAAATGTTTATTTGTGTTTTTTAATGGTGGATAGCTCGAAATACAATGGCACCCATGAGCCTTAGCTGCAGCAGCTTTGTAGAAGAATCCATTGGTGTCAGTGGTGTAGCAAATTTCAAAATGCTATGGTGTTGCTATTGGGAGCCAGTCACCACACAACAGTTGCTGCAGTCCCATATGTGTGTGGCTTGAGCCTCAGACTGTAATAATCTATACACAAATATCCAAGAACCCTAATTCTGTCTGCAAGGTTAGGAGTTCAAGGTTTAAAGTTTATAGTTTTAAAGTTTCTTTATCAGTACCCAGAAGGTACATTTGTTTTGCAGATGGGACATGCAACAATCCAAAGGTTAAAAGGCTAAAAACAGGATAACCATACAATTTCAAAGGGAAAAGTACAGCCATGATAGTGCTTTAGCAGCCCCCATTTGTCTAAAGAGGCCAAAGTACTAAAAGTCAAACGGATGATACTGGTCGTCTTATGCAATTTTTGTTCATTTGTGTAATTGCTGCTTGTTCAAAACTATTTTTGTAGCAGTTTTTGATCCTCAGGGGCCAGAAATCAGCACCCGGAGGGAAAGAGCTAGAATTCAGCATTTAAAAGGTGGGAACATTCCTGACGGATCCTGGTCTTTGATAGGTCCTTTGCTTCTTTTAGCCTGCAAGATTGTGTATTGCTCATCACTTGTATTGCACAAGATGATAAGCACAAAGAACAAGCAAAACATTTTGATTTATGATACTAATCTCTGTACATTCACAAGGCGACATTAATGAACACAGTTGTTACGGCAGATTTCTAAAATGCTACAGATGAGGATAAATAGGAACAGCAAGTAAAACAAACATCATAAGTTGCGTCAGTGACAGTAACATAGTGAGAGACAAAAGGAACAGTGGAGGAAGCCAACAATCCTATTTCTAATGTAATCCCCTGAAGTCGGCTGGTGTCATTCTCTGAATTTGCTCCTGGCAGGTTAAATGAACAAAGTTGCCCAGATGGTGACCTGAATTCATCAGAGGAAGAGGAGAGGTGAGAGGAGCTGCGGTACAGTAGCTGCTAGCATGTACGAGTAAATGATGAAAAGAGAGGAAAAACAGCTGCAAACCTAACCTCTGTTTCAGCAGTAAAATAACATTATTTGTGAAGCTTCTCTGCCGGAGTTCAAACTCAGGTTATCGGGGATGTATGGTGCCAGGATTGAGGATGAACATTTTCTCACTGTACAACTTGTCAACGTAAACACTTTAGCTGTGACCAGCAGCAGTTTTATTTACAGTGGTGCACCTCAAACCAAAATGGGATATTTTTCTAAATATTGTGGAGCACAGGCAGTGTGAAGGGAGGCAGTCCGCCTGAAGCCCTGAGTAAACAACCAGTTTAAAACCCCACTGTACAGTAAAGTTTTATGTGTAACACCAATTCAAACGTATACTGTAAAGGCAAATGTGCTACAGTAATACAAGATTCAGTACAATAACTATTGGCTCGTATGTGGTGCCTGCTGACAGATTTCATTTCATATTGCTCTCTGAGAGTTGAATGGACACGATTACAGACCTAGGCTGAGTTTAAATGTATTTCACACCTAAAATCAATATTCAGTTCTATCCATTTGGGTGATCCTCATAGATGTGTTGCTTGAATTATACATATAAAGTACAGGAGGGAAGAAATTGCAGTTGAAAGCTGACAAAACAGCGATTAGTTGCGTTTCCATCAACACATTTCTCCACACATTTTGAAGATTTGCATTAGAAAAGCTTGATGTAACACCAAAACTTTATGCATTAATGTTTTTATGCTTGCTTGAGGTGTTTTTCGAAAAATGGTTACTGGCAGATGGAAACACTTTTTCTGAATAAGTCCAAAATCTAATCATCTGTTCCTCATCCCAATACACACGTTGTCCGAACGTTTCATCCAAATCCGTGCAGTACTTTTTGAGTTATTTTGTACACAAACACACAGACAAACGCCGGTGAAAACATAACCTCCTTGTTGGAGGTAATAATTAAAGTGTGTTATAAGGTTATCAATTAAAATCATTTCATCTAATACATCTTTTCAGCAGGACTTTCTGTTGTTTTGAGCTTCCATGATAAGACAATTTATAACAAGTGCTCAATTAGATTGGATTAATTTGTTTTCTTTTTAATCCATTTTGCCTTCTCTTCTCCAAACATATCAGACAGATCACTCACTTTATCAGCTTGTTTATGTTTGTTATTCTTTCTCTGTTTTTGTCTGAATCGACAGTGCCGACACAATCTATTAGTATTCTTGTTAACGGATGCCACCAGAGGGCAAATAAAAACAGATTAGAGCCAGCACAATTTAAAACCATTTCATCTGGACATTAAGTGAACATGGATAAGACTTTAATCTTACACTTTGCAAAACAACAGAGTAAAAATGGATCCCATGAGGCTGTGGCGAGAATACCGAAAGGCTTCAGACCTTGGAAAGAGTGATCCAACTACTGATGCAGAACACAACCCAAAGACGATATGTTTTTGTACAAATTGATAATTTCATTCCTTTTTTATTCACTTTTCACACAGCGTCCCAACTTTTATGGAGTCGGAGTTGTATAACCAAATTCAATGGCTCTGGGTTGAGGTTTCTGGCTTTTCACTCTTACACAGAAATACTGTGCAAGGAGGAAGAGAAAGAAGTTTCTACACCAGTGAAAAGAGCTCAGAGGTGTCTGTGGATGTTAAGTACTCCTTCCAAAGGCCTCCCTCCTCTCTCATCCTCCTCTTTTCTCCCAGGTTGCTCCTCTGGGAGGCAGGCAAGGAAATATTTCTGTCCCAGGGTTATATTTCTTTTCATTTCCTCTTCACAGCTCCTGTGAATTATTTTTCCATTTCCTTCACTCTTATTTCTGTCTCCTTCTAATATAAACAATTTTTCATATTTCACAAAAATCTAACTAAATCAGTCACTGAGAGCTATATATATGTACAAAACATTTTTAAAGTTAAGAATGCTTCGAATAAAATAGCTATTACCTACTTACTGAGAAGCCCACCTGTTTTATTACCACTTATTCTATTGTTTATATTTTTCTTTGCTGTCTATTTTCATCTTTATTTCCCTGTTGTCACCTGCTACTTTTACTGTCGCCGCGACTTCATTCGCCCACAGCGATCAATAAAGTCCCACTCTCTTATTTTCTATTTTCTTTTCTGTACATCCTCTTATCCTTTGTCTCCCTTTTCTTGGCAGCATTTCATATCTGCAACTGGGATCAAAGGTTAATAACTTTTCACGCTTCCTCATATCGCTCCGACTTCAGATAACAATGGGAATGATTGGAGGTTTTTGACAAGACAGAAATAGTAAACTTGCACTGTCTGAAACCTATGGGCAGCTATCTTACTGTCCTTCTCCTCTACATGGAGCTCCCTTGTCCTTGGTGAAATGCCTTCTTTAAATGATCTTTTTTCTTTTACGCTGTGTACACAGTGGTCAAAACAGTTTGCCGTTATATATATAGCTATGGCGAGTTGAAATGCGTCGTGCCACGCAGCAAATCATAGGTTAAATGGCAATCTCGGCCGATACCGGTGCAGCTGATTGCTTCACGGGGCTTTGTGAACAGCCCGACACTCTGCTGGAGAACACACCATCCTCTCAATTACTGAGATCAGTGTAAGCTGAAGGTGTGGAGGGCCGCGGGGTAGAAGGCAGGAAAAAGAAAGTGTGACATTAGAGAGGACAGAAAGGGAAGGGGAGGTGAAACAAAGGGATATGAATATGGTATCTTATTTACCACTCATCTTTTTTTATCCTTGTTCCGAGAACACTCGGAGGAACTAATGGTGCAGGCCACCTTGAGTCGTGATCTCTTTTGTACTGATGTGATATTGTGCCTGTTGTTTATTAGTAATGTGTTGGTTTTCCTGGCCTGAGTTCCTAGTTTTTGTTGTTGCAGGGTTATTTGTTTTGGTTAATCACTCATAACAGCATCCGCAGTTAAATTTTATGATAAATCAAATAACAAGGTCGAACCGAAACTAGAGGGAAGTTTGGTGTCGGAGATTAAAATGAAAGAAGCCAAGTGAGCACAATAAAACAAAAAGAAGGAGGAGAATAAAAGAGGAACACGAAAGGCTGAAGGATGAGAGAAGACGAACGGGAACCAGAAGGTGGCTGGAAAAGAAGGGTGCTGTAGTGAAAAAGGGAAGATCAAGGTAATTGAGGCAGGGAGAAGAGGAGGAAGGAGGGTAAGTGAGGGCAGGGTGAGCATGGAGAGGGAAGATTAGAGGAGAGCATGCAAGAAAAAGGTGAGAGAGCAGAGAAAATAGAAAGACTGGAGACAAGAGCTAAGATGGAGAGAGGATGAGAGGGCGAGAAGAGGATAAGGAGAAGAAAGAGCTTAAGGCAACATTCAGTGAATCTCTGATCTCAGTGTGGACCACAGTGGTCAGGTTGGTTTGCAGTGCCATGGCTTCTTTGCTAATGAGAAGAAATCTTTTCTGCAGCGTTTCCTGTGATTTTGAGGAGCTGTAGAACCAAGTGCGGCTGCTGAGGACTGTACAAATGGGAAACAAATATAAAGCTGACTTCTATCTAGTTTATCAAATACAAAAAAAATACATGGATTTGAGATGGCTTTGAAGATCAAACGTGTACATAACACACCTTGAAAGCCTTGGGGTAATACAGACAGAAGCTTTGTGAGTCTGTACATAGACAACATTTTTTGTTGTTTTTAATATGCTATAAAGCTCACAATGACACAGTGAGCAGGTATAATGTTTCACTATTTACTGTTTGACTTGCAAGCTATGGTGCATTAGCACTAAGCACAAATGGTAGCTAGCAGTTGGGAGACGTTAGGGATTTCTGCAAGACAGATTTAGTATAAGTAGTAATGGTAGTAGGAGTACTAGAAATACTGAAGTAATTGCAGGAAGAAAGTGGTGGTTAAATCACAAGACTTTCATTGAGATTGGGGTTTACACCCTGTGAGAAACATATTTTCTGTCACAGTTTGGTTAGGTTTTTGAAAAAGATCATGGTCTGAGTTATAATAGACCCACCCAGCAGTTAGAAAGCCCTAAAGGCTAACTACTTCCACTGCTAAGATTGACGAGAATGTCAATTTGCATGTATATAGTCTAAAACCAAAGTACTGGACCAGTTATTACAATGCATCCCTGGGGGTAGATGAATGACTGCACCACATTTAATAGCTCCAATAGTTGCCAACTGCCCATCTGGATGAATTTGGTCATCAGTCGAGCCATCTTCAATCAAGACCCACTAACTCATTCATTTGTTCTTGAACTTTTAGACATTTTTCTCAGTATTTCTAGGACTGCAATAAACTGTTGAATAATGTAACGTTCAAACAGCTACACTTCCATGACAAAAAAACATCGGTTGATGACCTTGGACCTTCACAAAGATAGTTCAACTGCTGTTTCCAAGAGAAAGAATACATTGTTAAAGTCAGGTTTTTTGTTTTTCTTTGTCACAATTTGTGACATAAAAGGCCTGTTATGCTTTTAAACTGCAATTTGAAATGAAAAGTAAAAAGTAACGGTAAAATAGCTTGTTTCATGGTGATACAAATTTTTTTTAGATACGGTACTCTAAAATAGTAAAATAATACATTGTTCTTCTTCTACGACTAGTACTACTACAACTTAATAGCAATAATAATAAAACACCAATTGATGTAGGATATTAGCAAGAGGTGTACTGGTGTACTGGGAAAACAACTACAGGATCAAAACTGTATAGCATTACATGATAAAACAGAGTCTGCAGGGAAGTTGTTGGAGTTGTTTAAGGATAACAGGGAGTTTTCTACAGTCTGTGCATGATGGTTTTTGGTACAGTAAAAACACATTGTGAACATTTTCCACATGTGCAGAATGATACTGAGTTTAGCCACCTGCTGTGCGTTTCCGTCTGCAAGCGCAGCTTCAATCCCAGCAGCGTAATATTCCCATGTGGAGCGAAGATTTCGGGGCCTTGGGGCAAACGTCACCTGATTGAGTTTTTGTGAGCCTAATGTGAGTCTATCAAAGTTTTCATGATGTGAAAACTTTCAGCTCCTCAGCTCCTGCAGGAAGAGAGCCACTTCACATCTCATTTCACCTTAAGAAAAAAAAATAATTCTGCTTCGCAATTCTTCTTGCTGCTCTTGCCATGGCTTTTTTTCTTGGAGTCCTAAATGCACTGCCCTTCTTATTGCTTCATTTCTATTCCTTTTATCTGTGCTCTGAATGGGTCAGGACATAAATCAAGGTGCACTATCAAATTCACCCGCACTGCCATTTTACTTTCACAAAAGCGTTTGTCTGATGCAAGGACACATCCTGTTGACAAGGCATTACCTCGCAGATGGATATGATGGTTATGGTTTCGATAAAGAACTGACAGCTATGGGTGGGATGTGTGTGCGAGTGTGTGTTAGTGTGTGTGTTGGGGTTAATGTGATATCCCGAAATGGGATTTGAATCCTCGATTGCTACCTGCCAAGGGGTTGGGAGAGATTAGAGTAAGATTAGATTTTAGCCATGCTCCAACGAGCTCGCTCCCCTTTTCTGACATAATTGGATAGTTTGTGCCATATTTCATTCTCAATTGGCTGGTTGTCACCAAAGATGCATAAACACAGGGGAAGGGGAAAGGGAAAAAAAACACATTGCCGTCGACTCTGACTGTCAAATTATAAGGACAATCACATGATGAGGGGCTTTGGAGCGATGCTCAGAAATGATCTGTGCATCACTGACGGGACTTTTTTCACATTTTTATTGTTTGAAATGATTATTTTGAAAGGAAAGCAGCAGTGATTGATGAATCACAGTTCATCTCAGTGCACACACACCACTGAAATACTGTTATTAGATATTTGTCATCAAAGTCCTTCTCTATCCAACCCCAAATTCCCGTCACGCCCGTCTCTGCAGCATTTCTTCTCTGTCACATAAAGCTCTTTTTCTTTATTTGTATTAGCTCTCTATTCCTCTTGTCTCTTTTTTTCTTTTAGTTTTATACTTTTTGTCTTTCTCTGACTCATTCTCTCTCTGACAAAAAATAAGTCCTCTATTCTATTTTTTTTTTGGTTTGCCAGCCTCCCATACTCTGTCCTTTCAAGCGCTTTCATTCTTGCTTGCGTCTCTTTTTTTGTTCGCTCCCTCTTGTTCTTTAATCTTCACACTTTTGTCATCTCTTTTTTTCCCTCTTTGTAGATTTTCTTATTTTCACCTCACAGTCTGCCACTTCCCGTCTCTGCCTCTCCTTCGATTCAGATCAAAACAATGTAACAATTTTCCAGAGAACATTTTGCTCTGGTTTCTGCTTGAAATTCCTCCGGAGTAGGTTTTAGCTGGGCATTGCAGATTTTGAGGACAAGCCTTTGTGACTGCTGTTGTTTTAGTGTTGCGTTGTTAGGGTGTAACTTGGTTGTTTCTATGGTGTTCCAAGTGAATTTGGCCCAGACATATGGTGAGGGATGCAACATGTTTATCTGCAATGTTTTTTTGAGGATAAACTCTAAAAGAAAATATATGTTTAGTTCAATGTGGTTAAGAATCTGGTGAGGTTAAACAAGACTAGGTTAAAACCTAGAATATGGCTGACCTCGTTTGATCAATGCAATTTTGTGGCAAACAGGTTTGTTGTTTGTTACAGGAATAGTTAATGCTAGTGTCTATGATGTGAATATTTTGGATAATATTAGTTTGTATTCTTTTGTCTCAGTAATACAAACAAGTGATAATACACAATTATATAATAAACCTTAGAGGAACAATATCACTTTTACACAACTCAGGGGTTCGGCCCTGATAATTAGCTTAAAAATGAAATGAGTTAAGTAAAAGCACTGAGACACTATGAGATCAGTGGCAATGTGTTTGAAAACAGGCACATAGTACGAACATAGAAGAGAAGCGGACGAGAAGCACCACCTGTGATTACTCAGTCAATCAGTCACATACGCACCTGTGTTGGGTTAACCTCATCAGACGGCCAAAAAGTCCTTTATTATCAACAGGTGTTTAAAAATGACCTCTTTCTTACATACTTTACTCTCAACACTCTTCAAAACTAGAACACATAAAGCAAAAAATGCCACTAAAATGCCTCGGTTGAATAAATTTAAATAAAATCAAAACATATGGCCTGTTTGTTTCTAATATTTTATGTGAAAAAGTATGGATTTTGAAACTGGAGGAAAGCTCTGGTGATCAAAGTAAAGGAAGGCAAATTATCTAAAAATATCTATATTTTATTATAAACTGGCTACCAGATTAAAAAAAACACATTGACATGGTCCAAGATCATGGTTGCTGTAAGTGGAACATTTGGCTTAAGGATGGCTGTAGGTGAAAGGTCAGGGGTTCACAAAAGTAAACATAATGTCTTATGCACAATACATATTCATTCTAAATTAAATGAAAATCTAGCCAGTGGGTGTTTGCATATGTGACATGCTGTGGATCGAAAAAAAAGAAGAAAAAAACGTATAAAGACACAGATTGTCACCAGCTGTGTTTTTTCAGGCATTAAAAGGTTCTGCACACCTTCACAGGTGTTTCTAGTTATGGTTAATTAGACTTCTGCAAGGCTGAAGGTGGGTGTGCTGGGAATTACATGAGGTCACCAAACCTAACAGGTGTAACAGGAGAGTGAGGGAGATGTCAATCAAACACAGTCCGTGCATGCACACTCAGTCCCGAGTAGAGCTCAGGTAAAGTTAGTGAAAACATGCTTAATAACGGAGCAGGCTTCAACATTTACATTGTAAGTATGCTGAAAAATAAAAAGATTTCATTTTTCAGTTTCACAGTTTGTTTTCTCCTCCCGTCACTGTCACGCTGCACTTCAGTTCTCTCTCCTCACTCTTTCATTATTTTTTTCCTCTCCTTTTCTGTCCTGTTCTAAACATCTCTCTTTCTCTCTCCACTGTCACAATGTCTCCCTCTTTCTGCTCCCTCTCTCTCTCTGTCTGCTCTGATTGACTGTCATCACATCTGACAGCACAGGCAGGAGAAAGATGATAAACAAGACGTTTACACCAAGGAGACGTCTTTGGCTGTCCACACACAACATTACACACACAACTGCACACACACGGACAGGACACAAACACTGCGGAGGAGAATGAGGGGAAGATGCAGCCACACGCAGTCAGAGTTAAATTTGACTGATGCCTGTCAGGGAGCAGGAAACCTGTGACACCTGTCTGCCTTAAAGTGATATTTCACCCAGAATCTTGTGATTATCAAACTCACAGTTGGCAGTAATTTGCTCCCTTGTGGCAGACAGAGACTGTGGTCAGCATGGGATTCTTTTACCCACTTTGGGCCGGAACAACTGGACATTTAGCTGACAGATATACAGGCCCAATATGTAAACACCTGTTGACATAGTTGACAAGTTGGCATACCACCAAAAGGTAACTTTTCTACACATTGAGCAAAAAAAAAAAAAAGCAGTAATATCATCACATTGGTGTTGTGTGTTTCCACCTTCTCTCCGTTTAGAAGTTCTCTAACTTTTGAGAGAAATGTAATTGGATGCAATTTTCCACATCCTCCTTGCCAGAATAAATGTTGAGGTTGTTTATTTCTGGAAACCACAGAACATTAGTTATCTTTTTTTTCACGAAAAATAAATTGATTATGAACGTTTAAACGTGCAACCAAGTCCTCCAAACCACAGGAGAGTTTCCAAAAATAGAGCCTCGACATGTTGCAGCATAATGGTTGAAGTTTAGAGCAAAAAAGTTCCTGGTTAGGCATCATAAGAGATAGTTTAAAGAGAAAATAAAAGCATATAAATGCCAGAAGAGATGTAGTAACGAGGACCACGTGACTACAAGAAATGTCTTGTTCAGTGTATCATGTTTTTATATCATTTAACTGCTGTTATTGTGAATAATATTGTTTACTTTTACTTTTGTAAACATGGTTCATAAAGAGGTGACACATAGGGTTGTATTTTGGTGAAGGACAGATTCAAACGTAAATATGGGTCATATTAAGCTGATTCTAAAAACAACCTATGGGGGCGTTTCAAGGGGAGGACCTTCCCCATCGACAACCTTGTCTACCTTGTCTTGAATCATGCTGCTAACATGAAAAGACTAAAAACACATTTGTCAAGGTTAGGCACCAAAACCACTGGTTTATGGATAGGTAAAACATAATAGGGTTTCAATTAAAATTTATTTCAGACATTACTTTCAATAACCACTACAGGGAGCAAACATGGGTCTCCTCCTTGATAGACCTGGGTTTGTTGGACCCAGCCACCTCCCATACAACCAGACAACAATGAACATATGCAAAATATAACGTTTCTGATGAACATATCTATGGTTTTCTACATGTCTACTTTTTTGCCTGGCTAAAACATTGCAGATCAACGTCTCTGTGGATTGCAGAAAAGTACACTGCCAATATTCTTGGCTGGCGACTGGTCTGACAGTAACTGTGTCACTGTGATGTTTGGTGTTGGGCAGGTGGCATACAGTAGGTTTATCAGAGCTTTACTGCTGAAACCACCTGCCCCAAATCAGGAAATATGGTACTTACAAATGGCTCATTTTTACTTCTTTGAAGGACTTGGACTTAAAATAAACTACACTTGTTTTCATGGCAGGAGAAAACTGTACAAAAAATAATTGCATAAACCACTTCCTGGCCGTTATTATGTGTGATCAGTATTTCCGTTTTTGTTGATTTCAACACACATCTGAGTGTTGATGTGGAAGTGGAGAGGGTCTTGTGTGGAGGAAAAGGGAAGAATAGGAGGAATGAAGCATCTGTTGCCAAAGATGGAGCCATTGATCTGAAGAATACTTAACACAGCACTGATTCAGCACCGATTACTTGACAGGAGCACTAATTGCCCATGGAAAAGTACTCTCCCCACTTCTGCATAGATTTCTACATTTAAATCCTGCCTCTTTACTGGTGACTCACATATTTATTTCTCCCCAGTCAACTGAAAGGTGTCAAATCCTTTTATGTGCTTGAGTAATTTTAGGAAGTATTGTGGCCTCAGGGCTGAAACACATGCAAATACAATTTCCAGGGTTTTCTGAAAATGCATACAAAGTCAATGTCAAAATGAGTTCATAGATCCTAAATCATTTAGTGCTAATTTATGGGCAAAGCATAGAGTTTACTTTGGGCAAAATTATATGAAGAAAATGGGCTAGTAAATGCATATGATGAATCAGACTGGATTTTAAAGTCATTAGTCAAGCACTGTTGGTTCATCAATTAGCCATGCATCATAAATTCAAATATTAGCAGAATCTAAATGTGGTGCGTTGTGATCAGCACTGGAATATTAGAATGCACTGTGAGTGTAAGTGTGTGTGAATTCTTGTTTTATTACTATAATATAACTTTAAGCATCTAAAAATGAACTAAAGTCTAACTAAAAAAGGTATTTAATTGGCTACTTGAATCATATTACACTGGACTAGACTTGCTGGAACCAACAAAAGTGAAGAAAAACAGCTGATAACAGCTGATGATGGCTGATGGTGGCTGATAACATCCTACTGGACTACACGCAAATGGAGTAGGCACCTACTCACCAATACTAATGGGCTCAATACATCTCATAATGGTAATTCAATCGTCTGATAACATTCGAACCACGTAAAATGTATCTTTTTAAACATCAGTATCATGATACAGTTATTTCGGCAATTAAATCCTGCAAAATTTGTTTAGTTTGGGTGCATACCGATGTAAGTTTTCAGATGTACCTGAGATTTCACAACAGGTAGCAGCAATTGTGGGCATTTCAGCCAGGGTTCACGATGCAAAGTAACGTCAGTGCAGGCATTGTTTACAATATGAGCTAAATGGATAAACACAAGTGTGATTCTGCGGTAAACTTGCAGACCGGCGAGATAAAAAGCAAAGGGTTTGGTGATGCACAGTGATGCACACGCCAAAATAGGCTTTTTTTTAAGCCTAGCTGATGACTAAAAATGCTTTTGATATATAGCTAAAGCAGTTGTTGATGACTAGTGCCCCTACTGGCCGGAGGAGTGAAGAATCAGCAGTCAATGTCAATTTTAAACCATCAATAAAAC
This sequence comes from Serranus cabrilla, assembly GCA_903364295.1. Taxonomy (NCBI): domain Eukaryota; kingdom Metazoa; phylum Chordata; class Actinopteri; order Perciformes; family Serranidae; genus Serranus; species Serranus cabrilla. The sequence continues at coordinate 802,469 of CAFUXE010000105.1, read as the reverse complement.
AGGTTTATATATATTTATGTAATATAGATATAGGCTAGCTTTACTATGGTTGTGAAAACATTATTTTACTCATGTCTGTGTTCAGCCTCTTCTGACGAACAGTTTGTGTGCATTTATATATTGCACATATGTATATATTTGTTGCGTGGTGTGATAACAACAGACACGGACTCACCTTAGCTCTTTGAAAGGCTCTGCTCTGACGTGTGGCGTCTCCACTGATTTGCTAAACACGGCTCCTTCTGCCCCTGAAATCACAGAACACAACATCAGACAGGAGGCCTCCATCAATTGAAACCCAAAACCCCTCCTGTCCGATCAATGGACATAATCTCTGAGACTCCGCCAATCTATACGGCTCCAGTCAGCACGCACAGCGCTCGCCTCGCCCCGCTGATAACATGGACTCACACACACATTTAATAGGGAAGAATGCTCTGACAGGATATCAAGAGGGTATTTTTAAACTAAAAAACGTATTTCATCATGAAGGGAAAAGATCAGTGGATTTAAAGACGCTGCTATAGACGCTCTGAGCAGCCGAGACAATTCAGAAAAAGCATAAACTCTGTTTACTGTGATAGTCCAGTCTTTTGTTGACTGGATTCCAATGTTGCATTTTTATTCATGACCCCCTGTAGGCAGTGAGGCGACTCTCGATAGGGGTTCTCAATATGAAGCAACAGGACAATGCTCTCTGATAGGATACAGTTTGTGTATTCTTAAAATAACATTCGGTCCAGTACAGGTTTTCATTTTTTGATCAACATTACAATCAACCACTGTAATAAGAACAAGGGAACAGAGTCCCTTCACTACAGGAAAATGCTAACTTTACACACCTCTCAATATATATAACATACCACATGGGTGGAGCAGCCACACAATTAAAATATATAAAAACAGACACCAAGAACTACAAAGCCGCCACGATACAAAGTACTATGAATGTAGTAAAAAAAGAAATGCAGTAAATAAATAAAGACCTACAAAGCTATTAGCAGACCAAAAACACGCTAGCACCATCTCAATGCATTATTAGTGTAGGCCACTGTCCTGTCAATGCTGCAAAAGACCAACAACTGTTATCACATTTTGTTCTCTGATCTCTGCCTCTGTACACTGACTCCTTCCTCTGTCTGAACAGTTCAGTGGGTGACAGGATGAAAGGGTGCACTGTGATGTGCCATTACACAGCCAGTGTCTGTCTCACTTTAAACATAATAAAAATCTGTAACAGAAATAGTTGAAGAGTTTTTAGAGCAAATTAGAAGTGAAGACTCTTGTGTGTTTGCTTAATGTTTGATGTTAATCATCTGCTTGTTGACATTAAATTATTCTTGATCATGCATGCTAGTATTAGCACATGAGCATGTTAGCATGTGTCACAAGCTGTATGTGATATGTCTTCAAATTATGGAAAGAAAGTGGTCATACAACTTGTGCAGAATGAATCAATCATGTCTCATATTATGTAAAAAGCACCAATTGGTTTGTGGACTATGATTCTACAGACTCAAGATCAAACCATCTTGGTTTCTGAAACCAGTGTATGTGCAGAACAGGTTGGGGGCCTACAGTAACAATCCTGATAGCTAGGTTAGCAAAACTTGCAATTCTAAATGAACAGCCAACTTCTCAGGGTTTTTAGGTACAAGTGAAGAATCGGCAAGACATCTTTAAGAAACCAGCATCTTTCGCTAACCATGAACTGAAATGGGTCAAAGTTCTAAGACAAATAAACAAAGTGCACCATAGAAGCAGCCTGCCAATCGCAGGGTAGTCCCATCCTAAAGCTTGATTTACTCTGAATGGGAACATTATTTCCAAAATGTTGATCACGCTGTAGTGAAGAAGCCTGAAAACTGAGAGGTAGGGTTATTTTGTTACAGACCAGTGGAGTCCCCCCCTGCTGGTCATAAAAAGAATGCAAGTGAAAGGTAATTCTACATGGCTTCATTTTCCAGACCCAGAGGTTGCTACTTGCTTTGTCTTCTAAAATACAGACTTCCAAACCTTGCCCTTTATTGATCAGAGTAAAAAGTTCTTAAATCACCTGAAATATTACTTACATACCATTGTTTGTGATGAAGTATAAGGTAATGCATTAAACAATGCTCAGTTGGCCCTCACCCTTAGGCTCTGATTGACTGAAGTGCAAATACAGCAGCTCAGCTTGAGTAAACTGAATCATTCAGGTACATCAAATCAACAAAGCATCAGGTGCAGATCAATGGCCATGATTAAATGTGTGTTTCAAAGCGTTTGAGGGGCTGCTGGGAATCCAAACACTTCTCACTCTGCGACACACATTTTAGTTTGATGGGGAAGAAAAAGTTCCACCCCTGTCAATGCAGTATTTGTTCACATTCAGCATCACTCTGGAGTAATAAAGTGTGTGTGTACAGGTAAGGACTCACTGTCTCACTTAACACTTCAATCTTTTGACATGTCCAATACGGGACTGTCAAACCACCCTGCGCACAACAGGGGAACAAACAGATTTTCTGGTGACAGGGGAGTTTGATTGTTAAGCCTTCAGTGTTGTTCAGAGACTGTGAAATACCCAAAATCCATATTTGAGGATGGAATAGTACAGTATCGAAGTGCTTGTAAAATGGTTTCATGCCTGCCACGATTCTCCATGAGAATAACATAACAGGCATGTTTTGTTAGGTTATGAGTGCATAAAAAACCTGCTTTTTCAGCCGTTTAATATCTAATTTTGACTTATTATAGAATCAATTAGTACACATCAGGTCAAAGTTGCAGTTACCAGTGTCAATATATTAGCCTGGTTCCAAACCAATGCCTGCATCTCAGACTATTTCAGTGATTTAAGTAAGTCCTGTGCTATGCTTGTTAATGGGTTTCCCCAGGTGTAAAAACAGTTGAGCCAATCAGAGCTCTGTCAGTGTAAGGTGAGATAAGATCCATTGTGAATATGGCCCCAGAAGTAATAATTATTTCCCAAACATTGGGGTACATCGGGAAAGCTGTCAAAATCTACACCCATTATTTTTGACATTTTAATTGTGCAACAACAACTGAAATGAACAACTTTCTCCTATTAAAGTCATTTATGTTGAAGCCACTTGGACAGATTTAGTTGTGGCAGGACAAGTTTGACAAGTTCTGAGTATTTTTCAGTTTAACAGGCATTTAATGGTTGAGTTTCTCTAAAGTCTGGAGATGTTTACAACAGTCTTGTTCCTCCAGGGAGCTCTTCATAACACAGCTCAACCTGTCAAAAAGTCAGGGAAATAACATATCTTTATGCAAAGTGGGGCTTCGGCTCGCCCATGTGGGATAGATAACTCTCCTCTTAACGACTGCTACAGGTGGAGGCCACTTCTGTTCCCCTTTAAAAAAAGAAATGTTTTATTTTAGTTTTCATAGTGCGTTGAACTTTTGTTCTTTATGTGTTCTTTACCAACAAGATCTCCAACCTAAACGACAGAATAGACATTCCCAGAACCTGAGCCACGGAAGTGACGTAAAAAACACAAGTTACGTTAAAAATCACAAACCCTCAACCCTCACCCTCTCCAGGGTGAAACCCCATCGTTTGTTTGACCCATCCACTTCAACTACCTACTGCCCCGAATGTGGCCATTTAAGCTCTGCATTGCCATTGATCACAACTACTAAGTCGGCAAGATGGCGGCTGAGGACAGTATAAAACGTAAATAGAATTTGGGAGACCAGTCTGTCAGTACATATATTTCAACAATCACCGTGTAAAACATACATACTATGGCAGTAATTGCTTGGTTGTTACTGAGTAATTTCACGAGTGATAAAGTATTGCAATCTGTTTTTGCAGTTTGGAAATAAGTGGCAACAAGTGGTATATATTTCTCAATCTGAATTTTAAAGATTAATGTCTCGGATTCTCTTAGAAGCGAAACAAAACTGAAAGCTTACAAAAAATCTACTCCTAGTAGCTCATGAAAGCTCTGGTGACATTTAAATACCTGTTCAGTCAGTTAGAGCCAGAGTACAGAGAGGACGATGTAAAGTGAAGTGGAAGCCTCGGTGCGTGTCACTGCCTCTTTCCTGCAGTAAAGTGAGTGAAGATAAAACACAAGCCTCACATTAGAAATCCCAGCTCTCAGTCGGAATAAAAAGAACAAAAAGCCCTTTACTTTGCTTCTGGCTGTCACTTTGCCTTAAATCGCTAGTTTAAAGGATAAAACCAATGTCATTTTATTTTATTCATACCACCATTTTTATCGCACATATAGAAAATTCAAACATACTGATGTATTCAACACAGTGAGCCGTATGTAGAAGAGTATGCATGTAGTTTTAAAGAAAAAGTTTTTATTTTTAATGATAACTTTAATATTCAAACGGCTCCTGGATAATTCAGAATGATAAAGGGTTATTTTAGGGCCCTCAGTGATAAATGATTCAGCGCTATTTCTGAGCAATATGTTTTTATCTGTAGTTTAGTACGCACAATACTACTCATGAATCTCAGCAACTATTTCTGTGGAAAATATATCACACAGTGCTGCGAAATGCAAAGCTCGGCAATCACAAAGCATTGTTAATATGCCAATCAGGAACAAAACACAGCACTTTCATTCTGAATTGATCCAAAATTGATCCGAAATCCATGAGGAAGCAGGTCAATTTGCTGAAATTTGTTCAGTGTAGCTTAACCTTTCACTTCACTTGTATTAACTCCTGAAGACTTTCATCAAATTAAATCTTTTTTTATGGCCAGTATTTTCTTAGCAATACCTATTATTATGATATTAAGTTATTGCCTCTTTATTGGGCAGATTTCTTTGTAACTGGTGGAGGTATAGATTATATATGAATACTGACAACGTGACAGCTCCTCAAAAGTAAAGCCAAAACAGCTCGATCGCCCCCTGGTGCCTGGCTGCACTGTACGTCACAAGCCCCGCCCTCTCTTTTTTAGCGGATGGCAAATGGGCTAAACATAAAAATCAAAAGTGGAAAGATGGTTTATGTCATTTAAGGTAGTTCTTGGTAACTTTTATATTCCAGTGTATATTTTTCTGATGAGTTTGGTTTTAATTAATACTTTTGATGTAAATCAGGGGAGATATGTCATGTTTGACAGCTGTGATTGACTTGCAATTAGTTGGCTGGGTGTATGGGTGGGAGCTCAATTTACACCAACTAATCACTACTACGCAGGCTCAGTCTGCAAATGAGCAGCTGGCAGCTTCCATATCCGGGATATTTTGGCTTCATTTTGAACTTTTGCATTGGAGGAATGGAACAAAAAGGATCAGCTACGGTGAGCTGTGAGATAAAGAGCTGCAGGCTGCACATCTCCAACTACTCATCAAGGCAACCAACTGAGCAAATTAGATCACAATTTTCTACTGATATTACGGAGACGTCTGTGTCCACCCATGTGTTGGAAGCACTCAGCCAGTCATCTGTTGGCGAACAGAATTAATGACATTTACTTCAAGGAAGCAACCTGACCACCTGAGGTAACCCTGCCTCCTTCTGCATCTATTTGAAAATATTAGACACAGTACTTTCTTTATGTTAGATAATTTCTTTTTATGTGTGGTGAGTAGAGCAAGAATGATAAATCGCTTGACAGATACTATTCACCAATTATTGCATATACTTTCCACCTACTCATAACTGCCCATGTTTTGCCAGAGAAGTTACAACAAAGTGCAGTAGAGAAATGACAAAGATGGTTGTCATCATTCAGAAACAGTGACCCTGTAACTGTGTGGTTCAATCTTAAAATATCTCTGTCACAATTCATTATCAACATCTTTACCAATAGATTGTTATCAGAAATAAAATCTAATCTTTCAAACGTAGACATCAGTTTCTGTTAGGCTCTAGTTGTGTGTTGGACATTGATGAAGTGTTTAAATACCACACATTTACTCACATTAAATGTCACAGATTATTGACATTTTGACACTGCAGATATGTTTTTGCCCCTGTGTCTTTATTTGTATTCAGCAGAGTGTAACGACTCCATCCATGTGCACTTCTGTGAATAAAACTTGATCTATCTGATTTTCCGATCACAGGCTCCACATGAATACTGAGCAGACAGCAGCAATACGTCACAGCACTGACATGTTCATGGACCAGTTGGGGGTGTTAGGAGGGGGTCGGGTGAGAAAATAAATGATGCTATTAAAGATTAATGTGTCTGTGTGAGCAGCTGTGTGTCCATGTGTATCTGTGTATATGGGAATGTGTGTGCACCAGTGTGTGTTTATGAGGTATTCGTCAGACCAGGGGTAGATATCATCAGTTGGGGCCTGAAGTATCTTCAGAGGTGATGAAATACAGAGACGCACAAGGCACAGAAGAAACTCCCTCCAGGAATAATTTCAATGATTTGTGATGGTCGCGGAGTATACATGAGCAACAATAACCGAAAATCAAAATCCTGCATTTATCTTGATGCAGTTTGGTGCATAGAGCTGCATTGCTTCACTTATATCCTTACATCTTCTATCTTTCAGCGGGGCAAGTCAAGAGTTGAGATAATACTACTTGGATGTAATATTCCATAAAAAACTTTACTCATTCTGGGTTTCATGAACGCCAAGTCTTTTAAAACCAAGTCATCTACTTGCATCTACTCTTCAGCATCAGCTGCATAATTCATGTTTACTATCACCTGCTCATTAGTCTTCTGTTTAGCAACCAGCTGCCTAATAGGAGAGCCTTTATTACCTGTTCCTCTCATTAAAGCTTGACACTTCTCACATTTACAACCCTCTTTATGTGACTCACATGTTTGTCTTGTTGATTCAACAAAGATCCAACATTCATATGTTAGTTAAAGGGGGATTAGTTCTCTATTAATTATTTCTAAGCACTACCGTTGTGTTATTTAGGCTTTTATCCAAAGGGATGAGTTCATACAACACATGCAAAGATCAAGTCAAAAGACAACATGAATCAATGCCATGGGTTAAGCTTGATTCCAATAGGACGTAGGTGCTATCAGGCAGTGGAGGACGGTGCAAACAGTGCTTGTTTTTTGTTTTGTCTCTACAGATTATGTGGGAAGGTTTGGAGTTTGGAAGTTGGTTCCACCACCGGGGAACTACAGAGGAGATGAGTCTAGTTTGAGATGTAGGGTCCTGCAGCGGCAGAGGAGCCAGACATCTTTCACTGAGTTTAGTGATTGTGAGCAGTTGTGGACTTGAATGAAGGAGTTCAGGTAAATGGGAGCTGTGCCAGTTGCTGTTTTGTAGGGAAGAGACACAGTTTTGAATTTGATGCGGACTGCAACTGTGCAGATGAATTATGGAGTGACATGTGCTCTTTTGGGCTGGTTGAAGACCAAACGTGCCGCCACATTCTGGATCATCTGCAAAGGCATAAATGTGCATTCATGGAGACCTGCTAGTTGCAGTAGTCTATTTGTGACATCATGAGGGCCTGTACAAGGAGTTGTTGTATTTTTGGTCAGGTATGGTATGATCTTTTTAATGTTGTATAGGGAGAATTGACACTATCGAACAACTGTGGCCACATGAACCTTAAATGTCAGTTGGTCATCAATCACCACACCAAAGTTTTGAGCAGAACTTGTGGCACAAGTTGCGTTGATCGGAGCTGAATATTAATTGGTTCATATAAAGCGGGACAGGCCGGGATGACAAGAAGCTCAGTCTTAGAGGAGTTGAGCTGAAGGTGGTGTTCGGTCATCCATGTAGAAATATCAGCAGGAAAAGCAACAAGGCTGCTCCGCAAACAGCAGAGCCTGTTCCGGCAAAATAACTTCACATCGACGTGCTATAAATAGTCACTTGTCAGTCACATGTGACTATGACACTACATTATATATCAAGCGCAGAACAGATACTTTTATCAGTGGAGTTGGGCTGCAAGGCCTGGTTACTAGTTAGACCACGTATTCCATCACTGCTCGGCTTAAACACAATAACCGTCGACTCAAAGAAACTCAAAATAGTCTCTGCAAATCAGTTCTCAATCCGTTCAAATGATAGAAATTTGCTTCATATCCTGCTGTGGTGAAAATATACAGCTGCTGTAGATCTGATGGTGATAAAAGAAGGAAATCAAATCTACAAAGACATTTTGGATTCAGTCTGTCTTCACTTCATGGTAATGCACAATGCCAACTACATTTCACAGCATCTGATGCATGCAGCCATACACACACACACACATACTCTGTTAGATCAAACATGAATAATAATGTCACATTCCTCGCTGACACGTGAGGTGGATTAGCATGTGCAGTCACAAATCTTATGGTATGTAATTTCTGAATGTATGTGTGGGCATGATAAAAATAGTATGCAATAAAAGACAAGGTTCTGATGGATGTAATTATTTGCCAGTGACATTCACATCTCTAAATTAAATCATAATAAATCCACAGGTGTAAATGATGAGTGTTCAATATGATCACAACAGGACCTGTAGCTTTCCAGTCAAAGTCGACAGCTGGGTATGAATACTGCACGAGGAAGCTCAACAAGTCTGTAATGCTGCTCCGATGTATAACTGTGAAATTATGAGCACTGACTGGACGTCTAACTGCATGAAACACACTCTCATCCTGTCAAACAAAATCCCACTCTCAAGCTGTTAGATAAAGCCGATTTGTGATGTTCAGTGTGTTCCGTACTGATGTTGTGATGAAGTGTGGAAATGAACTACCATGGTGCACCTGCTTTTCCTTCAGTCTGCCTCAACCATCTCAACTGAAGCTGATGGTTGCCTGCATTTCCTAGATTGACTTTGAGACCTTTGGGAGAAAAGATTGTTGTCTGTACTCAAAGACACAAAAACAGAGCTATAAGTGCATCATAGGCAGGTTGATGTTGCATAGTTATTAAAATAACAATAAAAAGAACTTATTAATTTTACGCTTGATGCATCTTAACCTTTGGGAATGGATTCCTTAATGAATGTATGATATAAATGCTTTGAAGTATAGTTTGACACCAAATGTAATGCTTCGTTGAAAATGGATAAAAAAAATCTGGTATGTACTAGGTTTTTTGGTATGTGATAGTATAAACTGTGCTAAATGTAAGTAACTTAATTTGGACTGTGGCCATTTGAGGGAAAACTCAGCTCTACTTTGGCTTAACTATAAACAATAGGTAAAGGTTAGGGTAAGAATGTAAGGATAAGCCAATCAGAGGCAGAGTAGGGCGGGCCATGCCTTCAACTATGTTCTGTGCATACAGTGCATTCTAGCATCAGTCTGGATTTGTCAAACTGTACTTGAATTACATGGAGGTTAACACGCTGGCATAGCATACAACATTAAACATGTTAGGACATAATGTTTAGCATGCTGTATAATTTCTAGTATAAAACAATTTGCCCATTATACCATGGTAGTTTATAATGTTTAGTGCGTAATATTTAGTCCATTAACATGCTAAAGTATAATGTTTAGTATGTAACATGAAGCCTGTTAGCACGCTAGTGTTTGTTAATGTTCAGAATGGAGCATTTCGGCTGATAGCATGTTTGCAATACAGCAGTATCAGTATGTTACGTTTACCATGTTAGCATGCTTATGTGCTTGCTTGTATTCCTGTGCATGTTAACGTGCTAAGATTTAGTATATACGGATTAGCATGTTTAGTGGGTAAGCATACAGTTAACATTTAGCATTTTTAATGTAAGCGTAAACCAGCTGGCTACACTGGACTTCAATCAGTGGATCAGCACAATCATTTTCAGTTCATCTTCTGGGGAACAGGAATGACTGAACTAATTTTCATTGCAATCCATCCAATAGTTGTCCAAATATTTCAGTCTAAACTGAAGTTTTGGACAGACTGATGAACCAGAAATCCAACAACCTCCTAGGATCTGCTTATGTGGCTAAAACCCAACTTATATGGACCTACATTAGATTTGAAAGAAGTGAATGTGGGGCTCTCTAGCAGAAACTCTGCCTCACATTTTGTTCTTAATGCAGCAACAGCAGAACTGTGCACTTGGGGTCACAGTCATCACAACAAAATTGCAAACTCCTGGAGGTAAGTATATAACATCCCGAAGACAGAGAGACCTGCCTTTCGGAGCCGTGCAGGACCAAGAAGTTTAATATTCACCCATTTAATATTTTTCTCTCTTTGCCCCGCATTATCTTTCGCTCTCATTCCATCATTTGCTTGCTCTCATTTTCTCTGCTGCAGAGTATTCTTCCCTTTTAGAATTTCAGTCAGACTGGAGGTGTAGCCAGCAGCCCTTTCTAATAAATAGCCAGCACTCCCCGCTGAGATGCTTTGCCCTTTCTCCTTTGAATGGTATAAGGAAATCAGCAGCTTTTATTAAGGGGGGCAATTCTCCACCTCAACAGTAAGTTTAGGCTGTCAAATAGTATATGCAGCCAGCGGATTAGAGAAAGTAAAGGGAGAGAATGGAGATCAAAGTAAGCACTGAATATAGAAGGAAAGGGGAGCAAAACAGAGAAATGGGATACGGAGGAGTGCAAAAAGCAGAGGATATAGAGAGCATGCCAGAAAAAAAGAGGAGAAAGAGAAGCTAACTATGGCAGCCAGTGACAGATGGATCTCTCTTGCTCAACTCAAGCTAGACTCGTCACATACAGTATGCAGCCGGCGGATTACAGACCGCTACGAAAGACGTGACAAGCCACCGACAAGTTCTTCCACACTGCAGGTGAATATCAATCATTTACCCTGGGTCATATCACTCCCCAACTTCTGCCTTTTCTTTTTTTTTATGCCTAAATATGCTGACAGAGCGCAGAGACACTGCCACCGGAATGACAGGCAAGCCCGACAGTGATTGGAGAGAAAGCGAGAGACATTTTAACAATGCCGGTGTGGCATCGGTGACAGAGGATACACAGCAGACATCCACAGTGTCAGCGGCATCCATCCCAGCCTGCACTGAGTGACGAGCTGTCACCCAGTGCCAAATATTACAGAAACAACAGCGTGTGTTTGGAGGCACCGCCAGTGGTATGTAAGATTACAGAGCATTTCTTGATTTGGATTAACAGATCAAATCAGAAACTTTTCAAGACTTCTTGGGGGTAAGAGTTTGAGATATGAGAATAAAAGTTTTTTTTATGTGATAGTAGACAGCATGCAGTGGGATACTGGTCCTGTCTGGTCATTATTAGCCGTGTTCACCACAGGCTGGGATGTGACGCTGTGCTGAAAAGGCCAAATTATCCGTGTCCAGGTCATCAGCCTGACCCCAGATCTTTGCAGGACTCCCCTCTCCAAAAGCCTCATATTGAGTCTCTCTGCTCAGACTTTGGCTCTTATTCTGTCTTATTTTAAGAAAGTCAGCAAATTGGCTCTACTGAAACCATCATGCTCATGATTTTGAGCGTTCGCTGCATTAATGTAATTCACTTAGGAATGGATGCAAACATGAGATTTATAGGTGCAGGCTGTTTTGTACAGGCAGCAAAATACGACTCATATTTGTTTTACACTGTACTTCGCAGCCGTAGTAGTAATAGCAGAGTTTAGATGGTGTAAATCACACTTGGGGTGGATGGGAGGGGTGGTGGACGGGTAGAACAAACATAGGATTTTTAACCAGAACAACTATGTGATTGAAACATCCCAGAACTTCCATGACTCACGTTTTGTGAATCAAATTGTCACAGTTTGTCACTTATGGTTGTCACGTCAACCTCTCAACTACTAAACTTCTGCCATTTACATGCATTAATTTACTTTTTAAACTGTCTTTTATAACATCTTATCATGAGTTTTTTTGCCCTAAACCTGGATCAGTGGTTTAGTAGCCTAAATTCAACAAGCCTTTTTTTATATAACCGCAAACTGGACATGTATGTATAATGACGTGTGTTCCACGAAATGCTCATATGTGACAAACTAGGTATTCTGTGGTTTAGGCTGGAGATCTTGTTGGTATTTAAACGAGGGAACTTTGCCCACTCTATTGAACATTTCACACAGAAAGGACTCTTGACACAAATAGCACTGAAAATGAATGCATTCATTTATTATTAATACATTCAACAACTTATTTTTCTTTACTGATAAAATATATCCAGGTGGCAGAAAGTTTTCATTCATCCATTCCAAAAAACCCCCCCAACACTCTCTACTACCCACACACTGACGCGTCATTGTCAGCATCATCACCACCATCGTTCATACCGGCTGAGAAGTGGTAATCAAGCAAAGATGATTAAAGTGACTGCATGAAGATATGATCTGATCAACTCTCTCTCTGCCACCTTCGTACATCCGTCGTCATGACCACGAGAAAGAACAAGGAGAGGAACAGAGGAATGTACAAGCTCAGTAATGTTCTTTGCACTGCAGCAAAAGGTGTCCTAATTTGGATTTTTCTCCCACACATGTCACAGAGCCAACACAAATTAGCTTCAAATCAAAAAGTTCCTTTTTATAAATAAATTCCATTATGTTGATGCCAAACACTGAATAAAGAGACCGCAGCCAGTACATGAAGAAACAATGAACCTTACATTATTATTCAACTACTGGCACATGAGAAAACAGGTCTTTCAGTTTTATTATTACGGGTTACAGAACTCATCTAAAAATACTATCATGGGATAAACTAAAAGACAAACTAATGCACAGTAAGGTAGAAAGTAACATAATGGCATGCGGTGCAGACACAGCAGCGGTGACAGAGAAAGCTACAGTGATACAGGCAACATTACTGAGCACACAGTGGCTTACGTCCTTCAATCTTCAGCAGAGATTGTAAAAAGATAAGTTAAGAGCCTGGACCTTGAGGTCCGTCCGTCCGTCCGTCTGTCTGTAAGTGTTTGAAGCCTGCAGCCGGCAGGGTGGCAGTAATGAAGTGCTGAGCCTCTAATGGGAAAGAATGATAGCGAGCAGGACGTTTGATATTCCTCTGCAAATAGGCCTGCCGGGGACGTCGACTTGAAGAGTGTGGGGCCAAGCTGATTAGTAAGGCAGGGTGTGTGTGTGTGTGTGTTCGTCTCTGTGCGTGTTTTAAACTCATTTGAGTTCATTCATTAGCAATTTGTGCATCTTGAAAATAACATACATAAAGTCATTTCTGAATGTTCACAGCAGTATTTGATCAGACTGATGAGTCCATTTCAACGCCGCTGTAGCCTGTTTAACAAGATCTCCAACCTAAACAGAATAAGTCGTTTGTCAATACCACCCATACGACCCATATGAGAGCTATGTGGCTCATGGTACGGAGTAGAGCATTTTCAAAATAGCATGCATTATATATACATGTACGGTTTGCAGTTTCTGTGAATTTGGCTACAAATCCACTAATAAAGATTTAGAGCAAAAACAGAGAGTTTAAACAGTAA
>CAFUXE010000105.1:718357-782790 GCA_903364295.1 Serranus cabrilla | reverse complement strand
TGTGAATCATGTTTTTTTTGTGTAACTTAAATTTTTTATGTAACTTTATTTTTTTTACGTCACTTTCGTGGCTCGCGTCACCCTTGTAACCACTTCACTTCTGGCATTTAAAATCATTAATTTAATTACTTGACCCCACGGAGTGGGAGTGAGGTATTGTTTTTGGCTGCGGTGTCTGTGTGTCTGTGTGTGTGTTTTCACACCTGGATATAGATGACTATATCTGGCCAACAGGGGGCGCTGCACTCTAACTGATTAGTATACAGACATGAATGGGGTGAAGTCTGCCATCTCTGATTACCTTGTTTTTAAACTGTTATAATGCCTAACCTGGAAGTTTTTGCCCTAAACTTAGATCAGTCGTTTGGCAGTCTAAATTCACTAAAACTGCAGCCTTTTTTTTTACAACTGTGAACTGTACGTGTATGTATAAAGACGTGTATGCTATTTTTAAGAACACTGCGCTGTACCGGGAGCTGTGAAACGATCACATGGGTCATTTTGACAAACGCTCATATGTGTTGTTATGGGTGGTATTGACTGTCTATTCTGTCGTTTAGGTTGGAGATCTTGTTGGGATAGCAGAGAGAGTGGAAGGAGAGGAGAGTGCCATGCAAGAGAAACAACCAACGGGAAGCTCATACCAACAATTTACATCCAGTGAATCCGACAAAATTCTCAGAGAAACCCAATGTGACTGGCTCCTGCTGTGAATTCCACTACTTCCACCTACTGCTGTCAGAACTTCCTTCCAACACACACACACACACACACACACACACACTAACATAACACATCATTTAAATCAAGATTGCATTTGCACATTTACAATATGTCAGAGCAATTCAAACACCATCCAAAGGTAATTTTCCAACAAGATGAAAGACTGCAAGCAAACTGCAAATGTCAGGCTGCATGCTAGTCTATAATTAACAGGAATCTCGGCTAGATGGATATTATGCTGAGCAAGTTTCTAACTGTAATAAATATGTTCGACAGACTGAAGTACAAAATGTGGCAGCATCACATCACAGCGTACGATAACACTGATCTTACATTGTTAAAAAAAAGAAGACATTTTTGTCAGGATATACACAAACATTTTGTCAATTTTTGTTAAATTTTTACATTTTCTGAATTGATTAGTTGGTCAGTGGACTAATTGCTTTATATTATTTAGACCATTTTAAAGCTTAAATGTTACAAGCATGAATGTTAAAAAAATATTCCACATGAATGTTTGGGATGTAGGATACATAATATATATTCCTCTTCCTATACGTATGTGTCCATCACTTTAAGCTGGAGCTCATTTAAATTACTTTATACAATGCTGGTTGGCTTATCCTATAATATTATAACCTAGCTATGAATAAATTAACTAAGTAACTAGAAGGCCCAACTTAAGCTTTAAAAATTTTTTTGAATAAAACGTATAATATTCGACTCTGAGATGTAGTGGAGTAGCAGTATAAGGTAGCATACAAATGGAACTACTACAAAGTACCTCAAAACTGTACAGTGCAGTACTTGAATAAATACTCCCAGTTGGCTGTATCTGTATTTTTCACACTGACATTGTACAGAACTCAAGAAGCAATTTTCAGTTTCGAAGAATAACTTATTCTTGTTATACTCAGAAACTTATTTTCCTTCCATTAATGGTACCTTTGCCCATCAGACACGTTGTGACACAGTGGGACAAAAAGATGTGAAATCACATTTGAAACACTCTTGTTTCCTTGTTGTTTGCAGCCCTTTATTAAAAGCCATGACTGCTTTTAGCTGCAAGCAAGGTTTTAGAGCAAATGGCACCTCAACCTCTGTAATAACAAACCTCCTGCAGGTCGCTTCTGAAAATGCTCCAGGTGGTCCAGTCCAGGGAAATTGGTGCCATTCGTCTGCTTGTGGTGCATTTTCATCTATCTACCTACAAAATAACATATATTTGTAT
Source organism: Serranus cabrilla (assembly GCA_903364295.1). Classification (NCBI taxonomy): domain Eukaryota; kingdom Metazoa; phylum Chordata; class Actinopteri; order Perciformes; family Serranidae; genus Serranus; species Serranus cabrilla. The sequence continues at coordinate 780,836 of CAFUXE010000105.1, read as the reverse complement.
ACAGGCCGCAAAGCCACTGAACATAAGTTACTTTAGGTTGCTTTTGCTTGCCCAGCAGTTTTAAACCCATTTCAGCCCCTCGACTTCCTGCTCTCGTCAATTTTATTTTATTTTCACAGCCCAGTATTACATACAAAGCTTGCCTTTCCTTAGACACTGATTTGGAAAAAGAAGTAAAAACTCCACCTTCCACTCTCCATCTGTTTCTATCTCACATCTATCCCTTCTCTTCTTTCTTCCTCTCTTGGTAGTTATTTTTTTCTTAGCTACTCTAGTTATTGAACCCACGAAAGCGAGAAAGGAGGAGGAGGATGAAGGTGCATATACGTGATATACAGCTGATGAGGGTCAGGGACTGGACAGGGCTCCAGGCTTTAGTCTCACAACAGGACAGTGAGATTGCACATTATCATGAATTATATTTAGCTCTCCTCCATCTCATTACAGCAGGTCAAAGAGAGCTGGAGGAGGATCTGGGCAGAACAGACCAAAACGAGCCAGTGGACACATTTAACAAGTGGGGGGACGAGGAGCCCGTAGCACTAACAGATGATTAAAATCCTCCTTTTTAAAAAAAATGAAAACACACAAAGAGAACTTCAATCAAAGCGGCTGCAGAATAAATTAGGACTGTGTGTTTTTCAAAACGTGAGATGAATATATTTTCTGATTTAAAGAGTTAATAAAGAGAGTTCATTTTCTAGTAATGGTTGTACATAGAGATGAGGGAACAAATTGAAGGGAAAATCTAATTAAAAGAGGGAAGAAACACATTAAATGCTTCATCAAAGCTCACTGAGTGGTTTGGTAAGTATGAAAATTATGTGACTAAAATGCTTCGGCCTTTATAGTTACCAGATCTCAACCCAATTGGACACCACCAGAAGAGGTTGGACCAACATGCAAGACAATCCTCTCCACCATCCAAGACCAATCTCCATGTGCATTTAGTCTCTCTAATCCTCTATGTCCTTTTCCTGACTGGTCTCCCCTAAAAAATGTCAGCGTAGATTGGTGGTAGAGGCAGCAAAGTCCATGAGTTGTATGTATTTTGTGAGTGCTCATCTGTGTTGTTATGGGTGGTGCACAGTCTATTCTGTTGTTTAGGTTGGGGATCTTGTTGCCTTCTGTTATCCATGGCTATTTTCTTTTTTCTTTAAGTCTGCAGCTCTCTCCTTCCGAATGTCCTGATTGAATAAAGGCTGTACGTATAAATGACTGAATATCTGATGGAGAATTCATCCCTGCAATAGAGTTTTGCGAACTAGACAAAGAGCGTTGACTTCTCTTCTCTGTGTAAGCAATTATTTGACCCTGGTTTGGTCTTTAATCAGGCAGCCATGATAATAAAAGCTTTTTAACTTTGTACATTAGTAAAGCCTTCTACCTTGACTTTTTTGAGAATAAATTCCCTTTTTGTCTGGACGCTGATTGCCTTCACCTGTTCCGTGCCACCTCACTGATGGATTCAGCAGGTTTTGCTTTTTATTGAATATTTCTTGTGATTTCGCATAATGACTTAATGTCAGATAGGATTCATTTTGGGGTGCTAATACGAAAGTATTTTTTATTTTACATCTGTTCCTATTCTTATGATTGTATATGGAAAAAAGGACTCCAAACCTGCACAAAATCCATAATTTTCCTATATAAAGGTCATGGTTTTTACTTTTGTCAGTCAGGTGTTTATTTTCCCTTTTCACTGGTTATAATTCAATGAATGAATGAATCCATTAATGAATGCAGCACAGCCCAAACTGTGATCCTGCTCACTGAATGCAGAGACAAACAAAAACTACACAAATGGAAACGACAAAACCGCGCACGTCTCTGAACACTTGGCCTGTGTCCAGTCGGAATATTCAATCATTTACTTATGGTAAAATCTTCACTGTGTATCCCTCCCATTCAATCAGTGCCTGTTATAATGTTAATGAGAGAGCCATATGGCAGACACAAACACAAATGAGGGCAGCGCTCGGGCAAATGACAAGCAGCAGAGTATTTACACAACAACGACAAAAAAAAGATGACAATTAGAACATGATGTGTAGGTGGAACAAGTGGTGTTTGTCTTGCTCATATTTGCTTTCCTGTGTGTGCATTAATCAGCATCTCTGCAGCTGTTCCAGTCTAAGTGGAACAAGCGGAGGTGAATGAATGCAAAGCGAGGGGCTCAATCAGAGCTTCTTAAACTCAGGGTCAGCATCCAATTTGTAGTTACTTGATATGATTTGATCTTCAAGGCTAGACATGACTTAAATCTTCTTAGAGATGCTTCCAACCATCTGTTGCACATAAAAAAATGTGAAAATGCCAAGGGAACATAAAATAATATTACAGAAAATGATTATATCCTTAGCTTAGGTGGCAAAGTTGGCAGATCAAAAAAGAGGAGATGCAATATTTTACTGCAGCTTTCTTTTGTTTTAGTTGTGTGAAGGAATAAAAGCTTTTTGGGCCACTATGCCAAAATTACACACAGTCCAGCCACAGTCCTGGGGGCTTGGATGAATACCATTTTTTAAAAGATGATGGTGGTGGAGAGTGTCCCAAAAAGGTGTGTTCAGGCTTTTTGTGCAGTCTGTTTATTCGCCACAATGTTCCAGCTATACAGACAGGCAGCAGTGTACACATCAGCTGCATGTGTGAGCCTGCATTGTGTGATGATCGTTGTGTAACTTTCCTCCAGACCCGAAACATCATTACCTACATAAGGAAAAGTCTTAAACTTGAGTGGAACCCGGAAAGCAACAACAAAATAACACCCCCATTATTTTCCCACTTTCTTCCTTTTCTGGACCTTCTGGATCTTGGATGACTGTGAAAGTCACCTTAGAGTAAAGCATCAGTGTTGAAAGAATGGCATCATGGCTGTCGGTTATGCTTCCATGCTAGATGTTATGACTACATTAGCACTAACTGCACTCGCCTTCTCTCTCACACAGATGGCCTATTACGTGTTGGGGGTATAAAGACAGAGAGAACATTACACTCCTCTACAGCCTATAGGACGCCGACTGCTTGTCATTGACATATAACTGCTTTAGGAAAACAAACAATGCCAGCCGTGATCTTTGCAAACGGCTTCACCAGGGCTCTCGAAACGCGCCTCGTTTGTCAGGGACGGTGCCAGCTGCCGACGCCCGGAGCACAGGGGAGGAGAGAGCGCCTTTCCTCCGTCACGCTTACAATCTAATCTGGCTTCATGACCGCTGGCGCCTGGATTTATGTCAGCCATGAAACAAGGCTGCGGGAAATGTCCTCGAACCCCGAAGCCAGTCAAGTGTGAGGGACACAAACAAATGTACAAAACCTGAGTCTAAACATACATGAAGAAGGACGTTTTCCTTTTAGGTTTCTAAAGACAGTGAAGTGGCTACATCATTTAAGGAAGTGATGTGACGGAGTGGGACCGCGAAGGTGGAAGGAAGTATAAAGAACAATAAAGTCGCTCTTGGGGTTGGCAGAAGTAGAGGTGGTGTGTTTAACGAACACATGACTTTCACCCGGGAGACTGAGGTTTGTGCCCCATGTGAAAACAAAAAGCAACAATGTAATTTGAAGTGATGTCACTTCACTTCCATGCCTAAAGTTTTTACGTAACTCTGTCACTTCTGGGACTCGCATTGTCCTTGTAATAACTTTTTGCCATTACGTGCATTTATGTAGCTTCTTTAACTATCTTTTATAATGCCTATAACACCACAAGTGGTTTTGTAGCTTAATCATAATGAAACTGCAGCCTTTTAACCCTCTGAACCCCAAGAAGTTATAGGTCTTGTCTTGCCAATTATACATTTTACTCACTGTTGCCTTGTTTTTCACTGTTTTTCGCTGTTCTATGGAAACAGCACAATCATGGTTGGGAGATGGAATAACTCGAAAGTGAAGTTTGTGCAGAATAACACAGTCATAATGACATAAATCATAAAAAAGGAAAGAAAATGAAATTTGTTTATTTTTTTATAATTATAATTTTTTATAATTTCTCAAGTGCCCACAAGCGTCATAAATATTTTAAAAAAGGATCTCCACTTGCTATAAATATTGAATATTGATTATTTTTACAATCTCTACTTACAACCTCTCCTGTCCTCTCCTCTCTGCTCTGTGTAAACAGCATTCTCCTATGTCCAATTTTCAGTGTAATATTTGTCACGTGACCATTCTTCTCAGCAAAATCAATCATGGCTTCACAGTTGAGTTGCAGAATTTATTTATATTTATGTTGTTAGCGTGTAGTTATTCCAAACGGTTTATCTTTTGCAATGTTTTAAATGAGGGGCAGAATAAAGTGATTTTGACAAAAACATCATTTTAAGCTTCATTTTGGTTACTTTTTCCTCACAGAAATGTTGAATGAACCAATGATCAGAACTGTCATAAATTTCAAACTCAGACGATAATGCCTATTTATACCATTTCTTTCTACTAATTAAGTGGCCACCCATTGAATGGGTTGATAACAATGTTCTCAATCTGCTAGAAGGTGGCAATGGCCCTTACTCACCCATTCTTATGGGATAATAAACTCTAATAAAGCACATTCAATCATGTGATTGCTGGAATAAACTGTCAAATTCAAGAATGACCTTCCATTCTCCCACAGCGATGCAGTCATGGCACATGTTCAGTAATCTGTGAATGTGCATTCAACAAGCTGAAGGACACCAAGACCACTTGTTTTATTCTTGCAAGATATTTTTTTTCAATGCTGCTGTCACCACTGACATTAAAATTCAACAAACATCCTTCAACATACTTACATCTCCAGAGCTCACACGGATTTTACAAGTGTCTTGTGAGTTTGCCATTTATTTTATTGGTCTGCTGGTACAGATGAGCAGTTGTATCTCTTTCACACACACATACCAACACGCAGACACACACACATACACATCAGTAGTAGATGCAGTCACCGGGGTTTAATGGATTCTTCATCATCTCCTTAACGTGGTCAACTGACAGGAATCCAATGGCTGCTCGCACGCAAGCACATTTCCCATTCACTCCTGATAAAACCATGAAATGTAGGCTGCCTCTGTCTCGCCTTGAATAAATTCTCCGCCATGACGTCCCCTTACGCAATAACTCTGAGGTGTCTTTTATGGTCTTATTACGGCTTAACGGTGTCCACTCTGAGGCAAGGAGGGCTGGAAATAAAAGTCTGAGACTGAAGCTTTCGGGGTGGATATATGACTGAGCCTGGAAGAGGTTTGATGGAACATAAAGATGAAGATCACCCAGGTACTTTCATGTGAAGGTAGATATTTTCTCAAGTGCTGAACTGTTAGTTGAGGTTTACCACAGACCAATATGTTTGATTCTGTGTTGCACTAAAACTCCAGCAGCCCTGAAAGAGTTAAGACATCCTCTCACAGCTCAGTTCTTCTGCAACCCAATAAACTAATGTTGCCATAGACACCATAAAGGCTATATATAATACTGTCATCATTGGAACTGTCAGTTAAAGGTGCTAAATATATGAAACAAAACACTCATCAAAAAAGAAAAAGAAATCAGTCGTGACACGAGAGGATTTTATTAAATTAAGTTCTAAAAATACTTTATGTCCCTGCAGTGACTGAAGTATGAAGCTTATAGCCTCAGAGCTGCCACTCACAACTTGTTATGGATCCCCAAGTCATAAGAAACCTTTCTTAGCACTGAAAGTCATGTTTTCTTTTCACCTTTACACATGCCAGAACATTCATTTTATTAAATTAATCTTTTGATGTTGAGAGTCACAGCAGACTAGAACCTCCTTACACACAGTCTCTGGTTATGCTATGGTTTCTATTGTATTCTCATTGTTGTTTTCAGGTCTTCTTGTATTTGACATACTTTCGTGTCGGTGTAGATGTGACACATATGTGCGTTAAGTTAATCTACAGGTTTGGTAACTTTGGTTACTTTGAAATGGACATAAACATCGGTCTATGGCGTCAAAGTCCAGGGTTTGCACAACTCATTCACACCCATCCATACTGTGTTGCCTTACTTCCCTTTACTTTCCATACTTTTTACTTTTCTTTGGTTGGGGACAAAATTCAAAAAAGATTGTGAACCGGGTCGAAGCTTTGGCAGTATTGCGTAGTGCTGCTTTTCTGTTGGTTGTTTCAAAGTCATCAATCGTAGCAGCAGTCACATTTTGAGATTGTCATCCTAAATTTCTGACATTGGGAATTTTTGTCCCAGGCTTAGCGTAACAACAGTTTGAACCTCTATCACACTGTAATGCAGGCCAAGGCCAGAGATACTGCCATCTTTCTTTTACGTCTGTCAAGTTTTCTCTTGGACAGCCCGAAATCAAAGTTTGTACCATCTTCACAATCAAGAAGTTTTATTTGTTTGGTATTGTTAGCTAACTCAGATGGCACCATGGCCCCAGCCAAACCAAACCCTCGTTAGAAACAGCACAACCCCAAGGTGGATTGCTCCTGGGACGCTCAATTCATGGCAGAAAAAGGCAATTTTTCAAGGAGCTCAATTGGCTCAATTTCACTTCCTGGGTTCAAAATTGTCCTGCGATCTTTGCAGCATGTTATCACCCTCTGTTTTTGTCCCATCTTTCCTGTCTGTCTTCACTGAAAAATGGTCCAGCACAAATGCATTAAAACTCCTCACAGTCAGTTCTGAGAAAAAGCACTCTCCCAAGGGCAAATATTTCAACAGAGGCCTCCTAATACCGAGGCGACCCTGGAGCCAAAAGGCTGATGCAAGGTTAGCTTCAGGCTACTGAAGGTCCACAGGGTGAAGACACGGATGGAATAATACCAGCTCCTTCTGAGCAGCTGGGAGCAAAACATCAAAACATAAACAGACTTCCCTCATTACAAAACATCCGAGGAATAGCGGGTCGGACCTCCCGGAGTGAGTGTGCAAAGGGCGGATGATCTCTGAGCCCTTTTCGTCCATGACCCTGTGATCAAGAGTCTGGTGCAAGCTGTGGGAGCGCTTTACTCAGAGCCGCTGAAGGTTGGAGGTGTTTTAGTAATGACAGAGAATAAATCAGAGCCTGAAGGAAAGAAGGCTGAGGTCAAAGGTGCAGTTAAAATAATCCCAGAGCTCTGCTGCAGAGAAACAGAGCAAGAGAGGGAGTTTTGTTTGTTAGCTGATGTTTTTTAAACTTTTCAATTAATTTTCTCAAGTTTTCCTGTCTTTCTCCCTTAAGGATGGATGTTTTTAAGATGTGTTTTTTTCAGAGAGTTCTTGTTAGATTTTGCTTTTGGAGGTCATGACCACAATGATTGCACCAATTTAAGTTCTGGCCTCCATCGATGGATGTTCACACCCGTTGAATCTTACACCTTAATGCAGTGAGCTAAAACGTCCTTTTCCTCACAGTTCATAGATTTGAACCCAGAGCTTATTAAATTGGCCCCAGTTTTCCTACCAGGTAAAGATGGGGCGGTAAAGTGCAGAATTTACAAAAGTGGTGGTAATCTGGCGGGAATTTCTTTTGCAGTGTGAGAAAGTAGAGTGAAGATGATGTGTATGACTAATAAACTCTGAAACAACATATTTGGCACTATTTCTTTAACTGTTAGGGTTTCACATTTTTTGCAGCATGAATAAAGTGACCTATAGTAACTGTCTTGAGGCCAAATCTTCCTCAACTGGTTTGAATAAAAAACAGATACGTTGATTTTGCATTGAGGACCAAATTAGGCCAAAAGTATTCCCAGGAAGACTTTGCTATTAGTTTTATCCACAGAATTCAACCAAGGAATATCTGCTCAATGAAAGCGGTTTTACAAATCATGCCAATAAAACCTTTAAACATGATCCTTTTAGCGCAACATACATTCCCCCCCTCTTTCATTCCCTCTCTCTCTCTTGAGTCCTTAACTTAATGTTTAATGCTTTTATTCCCTTTTATCAGTTTGGAGTGTTACTTTATACAAAGAGGCTGTTAAAGAGTTACGAGTTTGGCATAGTCTCCTCCATCTGCTATCTGTAAGTCTGACTCTGATCCCACTTTCAGCAGATCATCCTCACACCAGCCTGTGAAGGCCCAGAGTGGGAGATGCAGATGTTACCTCAGTCCCACATGTTAGCTGAACTGCTGCTGCTTGGATTTGGCAGGATGTCCTGGACTTTAGAGAGGGAACATTTTGATTCGAGTTGTGATTGTCTTTTAACTTTTAGATTAAAACAATTAAAACTCCAAAACAACTGGGTCCTCCACTTCCCATAATGGAACCTGCCTAGTAAACACAAATGTATTGTAAACACAAGTGTCCCACCAGTTTTATGAGGGATTTCTGTCACAAATTGATTGCATTACTATGACATCATCACTAATTCATCAGATTAATTTTCTTAGACTTAACAACGGGCTCAGTGGTACACCCTATGGCTATGAAACTGACCTGTAAAATTAACTGAGTCCCTTTAAACATTCAACAATATGCCACACTTACTCTGGCCTTCTATATGGATTTGGTATTGAGGCTTTTTAGCTCTGAGCAGCTTCTGATAACTCCAAACTATTTGGAGCCCCTTTCAGACTGCGTTTCCATAACAAGCTCTACCGTCATTTTGCTTAAGGACACTCATAATAATTCCCCAACATTGTAATATTTGTTATTCATTCACATTGCTATCAAGCATCGCGGAACGAAGTGGGAGGAGGCGGTAGTGACGTGTAACAGAAACCGCCGCTGAGGCAGTATGTGTACAATAAGCGGAGAGAGTATGTAAACATCATCTACATACTCAAGCAAAGTTGTTCTGCATTTTAAACATCGTTCGATTACTGTCTGACTCAGTGAGAGGTGTGTTTCTGATGATACGGTCCACTTCCTTTCTTATTACCCGAGTGTTGGTCGCACAAATAACGTACGTCACGTATTGTCCGTGTTGCCGGCTACAGTGGTTCAAATTGCTCCTGCCTCAGTCCAATTTAAAGCCTCTGGCTGTTTCCTAATGTCAAGGATCCTTCCTTGGTAGGATCCTTCCTTGACTTTGGAACGCAGCGCCTTTTACTACCTCCGAAGACGAAACGCCACAGAGGCGTGAATATCGCAGCTTGAAACGGAAGTCTGAAAGGGGCTTTCAATTGCCCTCATTTATTTGAAAGCTGTGACTCATAATGGTGTTTGATTGGACTGTGAAAATGTATTTCTCTATTTGTTTGGTTATTTAAATGTATTAAATGGTCCACCTACTAAAGCTCTATCAGCTTATAGTGATTAATTGTAGTTGACATAGTGAAGCTTTGATGTTTTCTTTCAGTTAGTATTCTGTCAGCGATTTTGATCCCTTGATGAGTAACATCCTGCAGCTAAAGGTATATTGAGGTTGTTAATGATTTTTCATTGATCATGATTTTCTGCCTGATCTCAACTTAGACTACCAGTGAAGATGAAGTCCCTACAACACCACACTACATATCAGAAAGTAGAAAAGAATAACCCTTCTTTCTTTAACAATGCTTTTCTGTAATCATCCAGCCATCCTTGATTTGCCCATGCAGAATATGAAAGAGGCTGAGTACCATAATGTGGAGTGGTAATTACTTAGTGAGTGCATCAAAGCAGACCAGCTGCTGATAACACGTCTCGTACAGAGGAAGGAGGAGGTGAAGGCTCTCTTCCAATTACCTTTCTCTCCACACCTTTATTTCCCTTTTCTCTCCTCCTCTCCTCACTTCTTCCCCCTACAGTCTGCTCTGTGCTGTTATCTGGGGTCGAATTCATTCTGAATGAGCCCATACTTCAATGAGTCAGTGGGACATAATTGAGGGTAATGAAAGAGGTTTCATTATAATTACGACAAAAAAGAAAAGAAAAGAAAACATTGGTAGGTAATGCAATTATGCCGTGTGGCCCTTAGAAACTCATGGATCATTTTTGAAAATAAAGGTCCTCATTATGATGAAGGCAACGCAAGGTGTTGGATGTGGGCGCTTGCATGTGTGGGTGAAAGAGAGAAAAATTTGAGCATAGAAAAACATTCTTCATACACACAAAACAATACAAGGTGGGACATGGTGTGCTTCCCAAACAGGATTACATGAGCTCACACCCACAAAAGCATTTCAGCCTGAACGTTTGATCCAGGAACACATTTACAACTCCAAACTCAGGCCAATTAGTTTATTGCCTAAAGGTTAGAATTAAACGTAATGTCTGAGTCAGTCAGATGGCAAATGTTTGGGAAATTCCCTGTTGGGGTAAGTCAACCGTGCATTCAAATTACATTCTTGTAAAAGTCATTTACACTGGCTAATTTGTTTCAGAGGAAACGTAATGGTCATGTTAAACATTTCTGCAACATTTGCATAATGCATGTCTGGTAACTATAGAACTGTTGACATTTATTTTGATTATGTTCAGATCACTCAGAGCGCTTGGTTAAAGAAAGGTTCTGGTCTTGGTTGAACGATGAAAGAATCAATGTTGCATACAAGTAATGACTTTATTACACCAGAACAACCACCCAGAAACCCCCACAAAGCCCCGTGCGCAACCAAATCGGTCCAGTTATGTTCATTAAAATAATTCACTATGGTTCATATAATAAGTAACAGTTCTGTTTATTGTTGGAACATGGTCGCATGATTGTGGTTTTAGACACATGACCAAGACTATTTGGTTAAGACAACAAACAAAAAATAAAAAAAATGAAGAGGGTTTGGGTTCAAATAACTACTTCTGCACATAAGTACTGGACGCAGTTACATAGGTGAGGATTGATGTGACATATTTATATTTTTTTGCAGAGGTTAATTTACAGGTTAATTTTAAACAAAAATCTTGACTTTTACTTTGGCATCAAAATCCTGGATTTGTACAAATCACTGACCACCCAACCGCCCTAAACGGTCTTTGTCAGACTTTATAATGTGTTACCTCACTTCCTCTTTCCTCTCATTATAATCAAGGCCACTAGAAGTTGGGCTCAACAACAAACAGCAATGTGGGGTCATAATAAGCTGTGCCGCCAGGCTCATAATTACATGGGCTAGGGTTAGGAAGGAATTAAAGTGTATTACTTCTTGTATGTAAAACTAACAGTGAATGCCAACAGCCTGAATAACTCTGCGTTGCAGAAGTCACCACCTGCCGTCCTCCTGCTGGTTCTCCCCAAGCAGGGATGTTAATATGACTGTGATCCTGAGCACCAAGGTGACTCCTGTATTTCTCCCTCTGGGCTCTGGGCCTGTAAAAGTTTAAATACCTCTGGCCTTGTCCACTCCTCGCTATAAGCTGTATACTGTATTTATCAGTCCAGTCGGCTGCCCAGCACTTTCCTCCTGGGTGCCGAGGGGAAAACAGCATGAACACAACGCATGAGTGAGCAGTGCTTATTTTGGAACTGGAGTTGGATTCGATGCTGGTCTGAGCGGCTGCAGCTTGAAGGGAAATACATAGAGCTGACCCAGTGACTTATAAACCTCTGCTACAGTACCAAGCTGCTGGCCTTCAGATTTTTATTCAAGTCGTATAGATTGTAGAGGGCAGATGCATAAAGCCAACATTTGTGGACACTGTTCATTTGGAAGATTAAAATTTTCTTTTAACAAAATTGCCTCAGAGTTTTATTCTGGGCAAATTGAATCGTAGGCAACTGGACTTGTTTTTGTCAGAGTTTTGGATAAATGGGTTCAAAAAGTCAGTGAAATATCATATTTTACTATGTTTTTGCTGGTGGCGAGGACCTCTGACCTCATTACGTCTAGGTGTAGGGGCCATTTATACAACGTTAGATGACATTTTAAGTTACTGAAAAAGCATTTCATGGAACGTTTTTGGGAACAAGCAGGAGTTGTCACTTTTCATTTAGCTTATACCATCTATGAGCAATATGGTTACAAAGCGACACACAACTGAGTGTAAAAAATCAGTAAATATCAATGTGCTACAACTCTTTGCACATTCTAACCTTTCTGCTGCCAAAACAGGCCCCGAAACAAACCATAAAAAAAAGTATTTTCACTCTGATTTGACCCAGCCGATGATCATTTCCCCCCTGTTTGTGTTCTCATTTACCGTGTGTCTGCTGAGAGCGAGTCAGCGTGTCTGACCGGACTGTAAATAGCTGTAGAAGCAATAATGAAGCCAATGATAGCAGTATCATGGATTTCCAATGACCTCAGTCAGGCCAGTTAAAGTTATATGCAGGGTATAATTATGCATTTTATTGGTGTAGAAGGAAGGACTTGGTAATGGCATGTGGCAGCTTTATAAGCCTCTACAGTCCCTTCATACGTCAAAGGGATGAGGGAACAGATAGAAGCTCGGCCTCAAGTCTAATCAGCACTCTAACAGCTGCTGTGTTGGACAGGATCACATGCACGGATACCTTGGTGTTACACATAGCCTGCTTTAAACACGTATTTTACTCAAATTTGTTTGTATTTAAATAAAAAATCTGCGGTATGACTTTCAGAGCAATGTGCCATCTTCATGTCCCTGTAAAACAAACCAATATACTATTGGCATACTGGCCAAATATAGCATCTTAATAATTTACACCTTGCATGAAATGGTTTGTAAAATTGTTCAGCAATTTGTCTCATTCTTAAATCAAAAACTTTGTGATTTGAATGAAAATATTGCTCATTTACAGGCTGTAGTCGTCTACTTTGGCTGGTACCTTTCTGTCTAAATTCTTGTTGGGTATTGAAACAAAATTAAACACAGGGGATTTCGATTAGTCTAGCTACAGTGAAGTACAAAAAGAGAGGAAATTGTTGTTTTTGAAGTGGAGATTCAAGTATCTTACTGGCAGCCATATTGGAAATCTGTTATTTAGAGATGAGACAATTTTCAACAAGTTCAAAGACAAAGACGCATGCAGACATATTTTAATAAAATAATCAGAGACATGAGTACACACTCAGGTGCTACACACAAGAAACCTTTTGGGAACTCAAAGGGCTGTCTCTGTCTGCTGAGGCAGCGGCTGCCAAGAAGTTTGATTAGCCTCGTAGCCCTGAGCGGCCTCATCAAACGGCTGTGGAGATAAATGGAGTAACTGGCAAATCATTGGCAGTCTCTCCCTCTGTGTTTCTGCTCTGACTCTCTCCCCACACTTTCTCCCAATGGGTTTTTAGTGTTGTCACCACAACTGACTGTAGTGTAGTGAAATAATAAATTCAATATTTTTTTTTTCTTTCTCTTAGCTCTCGGGTTCTGTCACCTCTGTCTCCAGAGGGCAAAACCTGAGTTCATGATCAGCTCTTGGATTGTATTAATTAAAAGAAGACAGATAAACCTGCAGTCGGTTGAAAATGCAGTGTAGTCTGAAAATATGTCAAAACATCCTCACAGAACCAATTACTGTACATATGTTTTCATGTCAATAACAGTACACAGATAGAAACATTTAGTCTTTTCTTACAAGATCTCCAACCTCCAATACCACCAATACTGAGTGTATGTCAAAACAACACATATGAGCGTATCATGGTTTGTCATACAGAGTAGAGTATGCACAAGTCATTACACATACATGTATATTTCACAGTTGTACAAAGAAAAAAGGATGCAGCTTTGTTGAATTTAGGCTACAAAACCACTGATCTAGGTTTAGGGCAAAAAAAACATCTTGCTTAGGTAGTTTAAACAGTAAATAGATGTACGTCAATGTCAGAAATGAAGAAGTTATGAGGGTTTTCAAATCTGACAGGGCGAAAAGCTCTGAATCACAGTCACAATTTAATGTGACAAATCAACAACGGTCATTTTTCTCTTATGGTCTCTAAAAAAGTGTGAGATGTTTTGCTGAGTTACTAGTTTCAGTTACCAGTAACTAAAATGAAGAAGGATGAGATCAAACTAAGGTCTTCATGGACTTTTGTTACTGATCATGTGTGGAAATGTTCTGTGCAATTTAAGATACAAACACTCATTGCAGAGTCACACTCAAAAGTTGGAATGAATAAAGGAGACTGCCCTCCACTGGTAGCTTCTTTCAACTATCATTCACAATCATTCTGAAACCGAAGTAGCTTGTATTTGACCCATGCCAATGAAGGTTTCCTAACCTTAACCCAAGCCATGATCTTTCCTTCAGAAGTCTCATCAAACAGATGCAGACTGTAGATATAAGCCTGCCATTGATTGCATCATGCACGTTTCTTCTCTCCGCGATCTATTTTGCAGGGACACCATCACTGCATCCTGGGCTTTGAGCCACCCAAGACTGGTTAGCCGGAATGTTTTCTTCCCGACAGCAGAATGATAATGGGTGCAGCCAGACCTTTTTCCAGCCCTGTGAAGATATGCGAGACTATTCCCTAAGTAATTGGTTTCTGTCCCTTAACCTTGACACGTATCACTTTGTTACATGACAAGTTCTGTCACAAAAAAAAATGCTAGCGAGATTTCCAGTATATTTGCTGTGGATATTCATATTCACTCACAGAATCCCTATGATTTAAGTGATGCCCAGATCTTCTATTAGCACTCCAATCAGGATAAACTTTGTAGTTATAAGGTTCTATATATCTCGTTCCCTCCATGAAAATCACAATCTAATGTGACAAATGGTGCCATTGGGATGCACTCTCTTGCATTCACGAGCTTGGAGTTTAATCCCTTTACTGGTAAAGCTCAGAGAATAGTTAGTTATTATAATTAAGACAATTAATCAGTTGCCTGTTTTAAGAATACTTGTTTAGTCCTTAAAGTTGTCTCCAGCTTCTGTTTGTCTGTTGAGACCTCCAAGAATTCTTCTAAAACACTTTTTTTTGTTGTGCTATTTCAGTTTGAAGTTGCAAATCAAAGAGGACCCACACTGTGAAAATCACACAACAGTGATCACAGCAGTTAGTGTGGTACACATAAGCATGTTGTGTTCATTGATGTCAGGACGCTGTGGATGTTCAAGTTTGACACTGACTTTAAACAGGCAGCTGAATATTCCAACACTTTTGACTTTGAAATAAATACTGCGTCAAAAACAACTCCCTTCTGTAAAACAAGTCACAACACTACCCGTCCTTACTCGTCCCTCCCCACCCTTCATCACCACCCTCCATCTGTGTCTCCCTCTGTTACGGCGAGCACTTTGCTGCGGTGGGTGACAGTAATGAACTCTGACTCAGTGAGGCTAGAAAGGATGTAAATGCATGTAGATGAGGATGAAGAGTAATTGCTCACACAGAGGGCTCAGAAAGGTGTGTGTCAGAGAGAGAAAGTCAGAGCGTGAGAGAGATAGTGCACCCATGGGAGCCCTTAAGTGGGAATGTAGGGCCCAGTCAAGGGGGAGACACTTCAAATTTGTGTTTATCTATTAATGAGATTGAATGGATGGATTGATGAACGGGTGGGCGGATGGATGAGTGATGGTGAATGATGGCAGATGGAAATATAATGGTGAATGATGTGAGAGAGGAAACAGGAAGGAGAGGAAGAAAAGACTATTTTAAGTGGGAGGGAGGAAAGGAAGAAATTAGGGGAATAAAGAATGAGAGGGGGATGAAGGAAAATGATGTGAAAAGAACTGAAGAGGAGATGAAATCAAAGACAACTTCAGAAACATTGTGTGTGTGTATGTGTATCTGTGTGAGTTGGCTTCGGCTTAACACCCAGCAGATTCTGTAATTTTTGATATCTTAATTATGCTCACTACAAGTTATTTTAGTTCCATCCTAATTATCCTGCTGTAAGTGTACAAAATATAAGAAATAAGCCATGATTAAATCTGTCCTCACGCAGCATGGTCGGCAGCATTTCTTTAAACCTAATTAATACAGAGAGTTTAAGTTTGGGAAAAGACTCTTTAATGCTTTTTCTCATGTTTGGAAGCCCCACTGTCTGCTGTTTCCATAATATACTGGAAATAATAACATGGTGATAATTAAAACTTGCTTATTGTTGCCACCGTCTCCTGCTGCAACCACATTCACATACACTCATTCTACTGGCCAAATTCAAGCAACCTGGAATGAAAATTTTATTTCCAAAGCTTCATTTTCACCTCAGTGACATGTTAACACTTGCAGTTGCATGTCTCTGTCAACCAGCCACAAGTTAACATCCATACATCAAATATAGATTCTGCTGCAAACAAAGTACCAATTCTAATTCACTGCACAATCACTGAAAATATTCTATGACAAGAAGAAGTTCTTTTCAGAAACACATTTAGCACTGATAACAAGCATCTACACAGTAAACAAAAGCACCATAGCAACAATGTTCCAACACTGTAAACAACTTGAATGCCAAACATGTTGGTACTCGTATTTCTACATGGTCCACAAAAGACAGAGGTCAACATTAAGTCAGGGTGCCACTTTTTGTGGTCGGCCTGCCTTCTCTTAGTCAATAAGTTGACTAGCGTTGGAGTTCTTTAGTTCCATTAGTTGTGTTGATACTTTTCATGAATAATGATTTTTTTCCGAGAAACCTATTAGCAAATCTCTGAATCAACATTTCTCTTTCCTGGGCCCTCCATCATCACTCTCTTCACCAAGCCTTGAACTCCTTCTTTTACCTGAAAAGCTTAAAAAAACATCCTGTCTAGCTAGTTGTCATCTTACTTCTTCCATACACGAGTACAACCTGCAGAGATCTGAACCCTGTTCTGCACTATACACTCTGCTTATGATGCTAATATAAGCATTACATTATTTCAGTCAGTTTGACACAGCACATCAGCTCTCTTACAGTAGTACAGTATGTGTGTGTGTGTCTGTGTGTGTGTGTGTGTGTAGTATGCCTGTTTCTAGTTGGACTAGGTGAATAGTAGTTTGTTAAATGTATAAATATGAGATAATTCTACTTCAGCTCCAAAATATCAAATCCTTAAAACATAAAAGTCAGCTTTTCCTGCTTTTCCAAAAGTCTGTTCAACATTAAGATGCCAATAGCAAACTAACCACAACCAGACAGGACCCAAAGTCACAGCCACAGATATTTATGAGCATTTCAATATGATCAGAAAGTATCCTCTGTCAGAGCACCGGCGGTATCAGCACTAAGTACCTGCAGTCATTACACACTGTGGATCCTGACAACTGGTCAGTTCATGTCAGCTCGTCACTCACCCATCACTCGGAGCCTCTCGGCGCCCACCACCACCTCCTGCTCGTCGGCGGAGAACAGGAGCTTCCCAGTGGTGGATTTGACTTCAAACATCTTGCCTCGTGCTTTAAATCCACTGGATCCTGAGCCGAACACACAGAAGGAGAAGAGACATCAAAGAGGAGCAACTGAGCCAGAGCCGATTTTTTACTGAATTCAATCAGTATTTGACGTTTAAAATGCATCCAAGTGGATGATATTCAAGTGTCCTGCAGGGATTGCTGACTTAAAGCTATAATATGTAACATTTCTGCATAAAAATGACTAGAACTATGTTATTCATTTTGTTGGGTTGTGGACTTATTATCCCAAATGTTTTCAAAAGCATAAAAACAAATTATTAATGGTGTCATATATCCTTTACCTCTCCAGTGGCTCTAAATTATGGGGTAACATCGAAAACACCAGATGAGAAAATACAAAGAGACAATTTATTAGAAATATTTCCGATATTTGGGAATGTCAACAACATGAATGTTGAGTCTGTTTCTCCTTATAAACAACCCCATAGCTTGTTTGTTCAGGCAGCAAAATATGACCCATATTCATGCTTTAGACTCCATCACACACTAGCGGCCGGAGTCATTATGAATGATTGTATAGTACAAATGGCGTGACTTGGGGCAAGTTGGAGGGGAGCTGGATGGGTGGGTGACCCAGGACTTTCAAGTATGTTACATTTTTTTCCTGTTCACACTGTCAGATCAGTGGATTTTCCTATCCTAAATTCAACAAATGTGTGCTCAGTTCTTGTAAACGCTCCGCTCTGCTCTATCCTGTGAAACATTCACATGGATCGTTTTGACAGACGCTCATATGGGTCGTTATTTGTCGTTTTGACAAACAACCTATTCTGTTGTTTAGGTTCAGATCTTGTTCTGAATGTCAGTTTATAGCCTTTTGAAATTTTAAACCAAAATAATTTTGCCTGACAGCATCCAGATAGTTATCAGTCAACACTTTTGAGTCTAGAAAAGCCTGAGTAACCACAAAATACGGAGTGGTAAGTGATGAAATGTCTGGAAACGGTTTCTTCCAGATGTGCGCTGCCGGTGAAAGAGATTTCCACAACAAGATTTCACTGAAGGTCTGCAAAAAATGCTCAGATCCAAGCTGCCAAAACTGTAACTGCCGTCAAGACAAACAAGAAATAGAAAGTGTAGACAACCCCCTCCATCTAAAATTGCTTTGTCTCGTGGCGGCAAAAAAACACTTGGCGCTAGGGGTGACTGATTGACGCGCGTGCAATTGATTCTGTCACTCTCCATCTGGGATGTGAAGTTCCTCCCCATACACCAACACCGCTTAGTCATCCAAAAGAAACATCGGAGCAGACTTCGTCGTCTTCCTCTTCAGACCCAGAAGGCAAATGTCAGCACACTTTTTAATGTGAGAGACACTTCCTGTGCATGTTTACACAAAATGATTTCCATTCAGAGAAGACTGCCAACTCTATTAGTGTGTGACAGGTGGAGAATGGGGGAATGTAAAGAAGAAAGTGCGATCACAGAGTTATGGTGGTGCAACTGAGGCCTCTGCTGGCACAGTTTAGGGGAACAGAGGAAGAATTTATGGTGTGATAATGTTTAATCCTGGAAAATGAGGCAATGACTCCTGACAGTTGGAGCTGTGGTTCCTGACCTGAGAGTTTTAGACTCCCCAATGGCTCCCGAAATAAATCCAAAATCACACGATGATTAAAATGATGAGAAATAATACATCTGCTACATGATATGTTTTTCTTTTTCCCTTAGGTTTTGGTAATCTAGTTTTAATATAAAGTAGTAGATAGTTTTATCTCACCAGTCCTGAAATGAAGCAATTTGTAAAAGGAATAGCATGATCGATGATGCCAAAAGTTCATCATACTTTAGAATAAAGGTATGTTTAAAGTGCTGAGGAACAAATTAAAGGGGATTTTCTCACTAGGTGACTCATGGAGATAAAACTTGAAATTGGTTCAGTATTGAAAGCCAGAGCTGCAGCCAGCAGCAGGGAAACAAGATACACTGTAAACAAACGGGCTATTGCTCTAAACGTACGTCTTCTTACGTAGAGAAAACCAAAATTCTACATCATGCATCTGTTGCAGCTGATGTCATCACTCTTCTCAGGTTTAATGTTTTTGAGTTATAAATATATAATACCAAAAAAAACATATCAATAAACCAGATGAAAGCATCTTACCTGTTACAAGTTGTGTGAGCAGCTGGTTGTTGCTGTTGACAATATTGACTGACACATTTCTGGACGACTGCAGGAACAGCGGGCGGCCCTGCGAAGAGATGTGTGATGCAATGGTTATTAAATGATTCATTTGTTTTCTTTTTAGGAATAAGTTTGCTTATTAGAAAGAAAAACATCAACATTATCATAATTTTTAATAACAAATTAGAATTTGTTTTATATCTTCAGGCAGACACAAAAACTACAAAACCTACATGGTTAGGGTTAGTAAAAAAAAGTATTTCCAGCCATTATGGATCAGGCTGTCCTCATGAACAGCAGCATGATTTCCTAAAAAAACTAATGCACTGGAATTTGTAGGTATTCCATGTTAGAAGCCATATAAGTCGCCTGTCAGGTGGCTTTTTTCCTTGAAGTGGTTTTGGTGGCTAGACCTAACTGCTAACTAAACACCAACGTGTTTAAAACAGTGATGATGATGTTTGTAATGGTGACTGTATCGTAGGGTAATACATCCAGCGTCACGTGTCAACAGTGAGTTGGGGTCAAGTACTGAAAACATGTCACATATCACACAGATCAAAAGTTTTTGTAGGAAATTACACTTCATGAAAATATGTTGCATGGCATGAAAGACGGTACTGAACAAAGTGTCTTGTATCAAAGTAATTCTGACCAAACTTGTCAGTATAGCCGTGTTTCCATTAAAGACTAAGCAAATTTAAAGTGAACTTTTAAAATGTCAAAAAAATTCCATCAAGTGGTTAAGAGCAAATAAACAAAGCTGCATGAACATACTTTCGTCAGAAGATGGCAGTGTAATGAATTGCTGTAGGCTAATCCAGTAGACATTGCGCAAATCTTCAAAATGTGCTTCGAAATCTATTGAAGGGAACATGACTACTGATTACAGAAACACATTTAAAGGATGATTTTTCCCTGACAAACAACACATTTTTTTTTTCTAAGAAGACAGCAGTGTCAGGGGGCCTAATTGTGTTACTTTTAAGCTGTAAACCCAGTCCGGTCCTCACAGAGAAGAATACGACTCCATAATAATTAACCTTTTGTCCTTTACAGTTACAGCATGGAAGTATATGCACTCTGGTGTATTTGTCATGTTGTCGTCTTAGTACGAAGCCCGAAAAGAAAAAAACAACAACCTGTTAAGTGACAGCAGGTGGCCTTGTAATGTCAAACAATATAGTATTACTTATTTATTTGAATTGTGGAGTTCTAGGAAAGGCAGTGTGAGCCAGTGAGCCCAACACTTTGGTCCAGACTGGCCTCCTGACAAATATTTGATGTGCTGCCAAGTCCTGTGACTTTCACTCCAGAGCTGCTGGCAGGTTGACAGTTTGCTTCAGACATTCATGTTCCCCTTAGTGGACATTATAACGTGACGATTTAACCCTTGATATTTCCACTAGCACCACAATCTGCTCAGAAATGTGTTTTGTGTAGTACTTTGCTTAGCTAATGACATTCCCACTAATCTCAAGTTATACTTTGTGTTTTTCTGCAAATATATCCTTGCTATATGCTATATGGTTGTCTTTTATTTTGAAATTACAATGGTTACATCTTGTGTTTCCTGTCAACAGCTTCAGACGTATCACCTGAGCGGCACGTACCTGTGCTGACTTGGGGGCTGGGCTAATATAGGCTGAGCCAGCTTAACAAGAGCGCATACACACACCTACAACTACACATTCAAACACAAACACACACCGTAACTGTCCGAGAGCAGAGACTTCAGCCTCCTGCTCAGTTTGATAACTTCTATTTCCCAGAGTGCCCTGCACCAATCTGTAATGCTGATCACGTCGGACACTCTGCTCTTTCTGTGCCCGACTAATCTTCATGCCTCAGTCAACTTCTTAATTAGAGATAACGGCCTGACCATTGTGCTGCGCTCGCAGTCGAGGAGGGGATATGCCTTGTGTGTATAATACTGATAACATTATGGCTCTTGCCAAACTTATTGAAGTTCTCACAGTAAATACACTAAATGTATGATATGCAAGCAAGAAATTCTAACAATAACAATGCTGTGTGACCTGAATGTAAGCCTGACAAGAAGTTTGAAAATAGTTGGTAAATAGAACAGACATAGAGATGAACTGTGGAGTCATTGGGGCACGTCAGGTCTCACAAGTCCACTCTTCTTTCAAGGTTCAGGTGTGTGTCTTATTTTGGTTTATTTAAGATTGAAAACATTTTTTTTCTCTCAACTTTTACTTACACACAATGTCCAAAGTGTGCTTGCGATTCACAAAATCATTGGAAAGTCAACTGTAGAGAGAGATTGTTGATTTTGACCCAAACAATTAAACGCTCTCCTGTTAGTTTTTTACCCTTCCCCTCACTCCCATTGCCGTTCTGTATCTACATCCACGGCCTTTTCTGTGTCCTGTGCACGAGCATGAATGGAATAATGTTGTTTCCAATTTACAGAGCCAGGGCTGTGTGTAAAACAACAGTTTTTTTTTCTGTGCACACAGTACGGATGGCTAGTGGACTGTGAGAACATATTCACTGAATTTGACAAAAAGGTCTGTCGGATTAGAATGACAGATTCCAATTTTAACGAAGGAGAAGCAATCCATGTGCGGGTTTTAAAAGAAGAATGTTTTCTGTAAAGTTGAGGTATCTCTCAATCACAGTTATATATTAAAATATATCCAAATATTCAAAATTAAGGACAATTTCCAGAATCTAATATGTGGCCAAAGTTTCAAATAATCCAGTAAACATAGTTCATAATTGTGACAATGACAGATTGTTCATCCAGTCACCTGCCAGGTATTTTAGGAAGGATTTGCTCTTTTCCAAACAATTTCTTGTTGCTTTTCATGAATAAAAACCTCAGGTTTCTGCCAATACTTAACACTATTTTTCAACAGTTTTTTTTTTTTACATTACATACACCGCTACATGTAGTGTACTGATAACGTCAGGGCAATAAGACTTATTTTTCAAGAGACAGAGTGCACTTAAGCCCCGCCCCCACCAGAGCCTCCTCATCAGTTCCACCTGTTAGCGAACAACAGAAAAATGTCTAGAAATTGCTGTGTGGTGAAATACAAGAATAAGTTTTTAAATCTGACAAACCAAAATATTGAACTTTTAGGACAAACGTGGTTATAGACGTATACAGACGTGAGACATCAGCAGATGCAACGACAAAACTGTGCGATCCTGAAACTCAGTATATTTAATGTTAACTTACGTATGTGGTGCGTTTTGTCACTAAGTGATATTCAAAGTAGAGAACAACATTTCTGTAAGTCAAGCGTAAGTATTTGGCACTCTTGCAATAGAATTAGGATCATTCACAAAGTTATGCATGTTTTGAGTGGATTTGCTTGCTAACATATAGCTAAAATAGCATGCTAACAGCAAACCTGCCTGTAATCTAGTAGTTTTAGCTAGAAACAGGTATTTTGTTAGCATTTCAGCCCTCGGTTGCATATTGTGGCTCTGATAGTTTGGCGTGGTTTTCTGAGTATGACACATGGCGCTCTGTCTCTGTGCACTTTGCAGTAACTGCCAGGTATATTGTGTGTTTCACTGTAGGAGATACGATTAAAAAATAGGCGCTCTCTGTGATAGACTGCAACATATACATTTTTACGCTGTGAATGCATGGTGAATTGTGCAACCCTTATATAATGGCATTACTACATAAATAGAGAAATATTAAATAGCAAGCTCTGGCTATAGGGTATTAGTGTGTTGTTTCACAGCAGCCATCTTACTGTTCTGTCTCCCTGCACAGTAGTCTCTTGATACGCCTCAGAGAGGCTACTGCAGGAGTCCTTTGGGGCTTTTTGTGTACAGTACATGTGTTTAGTTTGTTGCTGTGTGGCGTCTCTGATCCACTCCGTCTACCTCTTCTCTCCGTTACTAATGCAACAGACCATATTACTCCCAGCAGGATGCCTCTCACGCAGAGACGAATCAGAGAGAGAAAATAAGAGAGAAGAGTTAGATGAGAGACTTGGAGAAAGAGCTGGTTATAGAAATATTTCTTGGAGGCAGAGCTGCTTCAAGGACTACCAATAAGCTCACTGTTTGAATCGGGGTGTTTTCACACCTATAGTTGGCTTTCTCTTCATTCAACCAAAGTAAACAAGGCAGGTGTGAAAAAACACACCTTAACCTAATTTTTGGGAGGAATACATTCTCTCATACTCTTACAAAAATCAGTGTTTAGCAGCTAAATACTTTTCACAGATGTGTTTGAGCTGTATCATGACATGCATCTATATAAACTAATGCATGATAAGAGGTTGCCATGGTTGCTTACTAAAATCTTGTTAGTAAAAGCCCTTCTATCACATTCACAACTAACAATGTCCCAATTATGAACTGAACAATGCTAAATTAAGATAAAAATAGGCTACTAAAAGACAAGGGACGAGAGAGAGAGAAGTCTAAATGGGAAAGAGACAGTGCAATATCTAAGTATTGCGCAGTATTGGGCCATACATGAGACCAGACTACAGACTGCAGATATCAGGCGACTTCCTCTGTTAAATTTTTTTATTTTTACTCTCTCTTTCCATCCTTTCCTCTCACCTTTTCTGCTCAAACCATCTCTCTTCTTTTTTTCATTTATCCCCCTGCTCCAGTTATTGTATGCTGTCTCCCCACTTACTTCCTATTTGCCCTTTCCTTTTCCACTCCGAGTCTCTTTTCTATTAATCTCCATTCTATTGTCAATTTCTCCCCCATTTTCCAGTATTTTTTAAACAGATATTTTGATTTTACTATAGAGGAAACCCATTGCATCACTATCAATACTGATCTGGCATGAGCACATTTATTCATTTATTTATTTTCTTATAAGCAATGAAAACCGCCTCCACTCTTCTTCACTGTGCTAAATATCAACCTGCATGCCAATATATTGATAACTGATGTTCATATGTTGTGTTGTGAGGTAAAGCACTTGAAATGAGCCGTCATTCAAAGCTGCTCCTTGGTGAAATCTGGACATCATTTCAATATGAATATTTAACCATGCCATGATCTCACACTGTGAACATGCTGTGCTTGTTTGAGTCTGTGTTGAACTTGGCCACTTCCTGTGCATCACCGCCTGTCAAAATATGCTCTCTGGCTTCCCATTTCTCTCGTTCTAATTCAGTCCTCTTCCATCTGTCTCCCTGTTTCTGTCTCAATTCCTTCCCCTTCTTCTTCTCTCTCATTCCTCATCTTCATCTCTGCTTTATTTTGTCTACCTCGCTCTCTTATGCCGCTCTCCTATCTCCATCACTCATCCTCCCTCTCAGCGTGCGTAAGGTCCTAGACAGCAGAGATAAAGCGTGCCGCTCCCTTGCATTATCAAGCCGTCCGTCCACTACCTGCACTGAGCTATTATACTGCCAGAGTAGAAGAGACAGAGGGAGAGCGTGCATATCACTTCATCGTGCACGTCTCTCCATTACTCTGACATCTCCAGGCTTGGATACTCCTCCAGTAGTCGTAATAAGGACAGCAGGAAGCACATCTGAATGTTTATTCTGTAAACAGAACTTACCAGGGGAACTCAGACACACTTTGCATTTGGATCGGTAAATGTTAAAGATTTGCTGCAAAGAAACGGATGCTGAAGTCGTGGCTCTGTGTAGAACAATGGAGAATAGACATTTCCAGGTTGTTGTTTGCATTTTTTTTTCCCAACAAGAACCCCCTGGTCTGAAACAGGTGCGCTGATGAAGCCATATGGTACTTGTCATGATGCAGTGTCTCATCTTTTTGTGTTTTTATGACAAGACATGACATGAAATTGCAAGACATAAGACATAAGTATTGTCTTGACACAGCATGACACATCCTCTATTGTTATGACATGAAATGACACAAAACATCTTGTTGTGACATGCCATGACATCACAGAACTTGTCAGTGCATCTTGCCATTGTCTTGAATTTATGACATGAAATGACGAAAAAAAAAAACATGCCTCATCTTGGAAGAAGATTTCTTCTTCTTTTTTTAAAATTTGACATTAAAGTTGTAAAATGACAATATGTTTTGGTATAGCTACTTTATGGCATTTCTTTTTGTAGTACGGCATGGTACAGTCTTAATGTAAATGTGATGTGATGTGACATGGCATAATTTGTCTTGTGAATGTGGCTGTATGGCTTGAGTCTTGAGAATTAAAAAAACAAACACAAAAGAAAACAGAAATAATGCCAAAATAATAATGTGCAAGAACTTTGTCACAAACTGTTTTTGAAACTGAAAATGAAAATGAAAAGAAAGAAAGACAGAAAACAAAAGAAAATATAAATAATACAAGAATAATTCAGGGCAAAAAATTCTGGAAAGAAAGAAAGAAAGAAAGAAAGAAAGAAAGAAAGAACTCACAGCTGGAGCCAACAGTTACAGCCAGAGTTCATTCCCAACACTCTGCCTTAGCTCCAGATTTACTGGTCGCTGTACTCCAGCCTGATGGTCACAGTCTTTAGGTGATGACCTTTAGAACAGGATTGCAGGTACAAGAAGCTAAAATGACTTTTTTGGCAGGGTATCTCAGCTCGGGCTTTGGAGCTCTAGGACATCAGAGACAAGCTTTGGACTACTACAACTATCCCCCCTTGACACTTGACAGACTACACAACCTGTTTGACCGGGAAACACTTCGGGATCCCCCAGGAGGAATGTATGGAGTACATTTGGACTACCCAGTTTAGTTTGCTGACACAATAGCCTGACCCAAATATGTAGCCGGAAAAGGATCAATGGTTTTCACCCACAGTGCCTGTGAGGGAATTGTGGGTCATCTACTTCCACACAATATGTTTTAGGATGGTTTGGGAAGTCTTGGAAAACACAATATAAGCTTTGTGAGACCAACTTTTAACTTAATAAAATCAATACAAGTTGTAGGTGGTAGAGGCACGTGTAATATAAGTCCCAACTAGACTGCCTCACATGCATCTCCCACTGTGTCAGATGTAGGCTCCAGGACTCAAATCCACACTGTCACACTCACAGTAATTACACACTCACATCTTCACACCATTGCACCCTCTCACCTCATTACTGCATGTGATACACTGCTCAGTCTATGTTTTGTTGCTGTGGCTAATCAGGGCATGAGAAGAAAAAAAAAAACACATGCTAGAAAGCAATTTCCCCCTTACATGAAGGTCACAGATGTAGTTTTGCATTTATTTGGGAAATGCTATTTGCTATCTACAGACTACTGATGTAATGATTACTAATGCTTATGGTGATTATTATTCCATGACTGACTGATGTGATTTAAACTCCTTAGAGAAATGACTTGCTGTGTAATCTCAAAGGTGTTGTGAGCTACGTATTGTTAGCATGGCTAGCTTAGTCTTTGCAGAGACAAACTGACCACCAACTAACACTAATGGCTAAATAAGGGAATATATATAATGCAGAGCATCACAATTATTCACCATTTGTTCACTCTACTTAATGTGTGTGTGCACAGTCACAATTGGAGGGTATAGGGGTGTCTTTCTGAGTGGGACTTACTGGTTTGGACTGGATTTCTTTGGCATAGAGGGGTTGGAGGAACTCAGAGTCCCCTTCCAGTTTCAGGCCCTTCTCTGTTATTCTCAGGTTGCCCATGCCGTCCTGTAAGGAAAGACAACTAAATTAGTCCATACAGTACATAGCAGCAAGTCATGATATCCACACATATCCATATCCAGCCATATTCTCACTAGATACATTTTCTCCACTGTGGAAAAACAAAATCAGCATCAGAACACTTTATGATGTACAAATCACATTCAAACATCAGTTTTTCTAAACAAGAACTTAAATGATAAAATAGGTTGTTTGTCAGTAAAAACCCAAAACAACCCAAATGAGCGTTTGTCAAATTTGGTCGACCCATCCACCCAACCACCACAATTATGTTTAATAATCTTTGCTTCCATTATCAACATCAATCAAACCTCTGCACAGTGTTCCCTATGTGTATTCCTGCCAATATGTTGCATAGCCATGTACATGAATCACTAGCTGGGTCTAACACCTGCCACTTCATTTTTACTAACACCTGCATTTTGTTCACAAATACCTGTTATTCATCTATGTGGCAGGATTGCTTTGTAGGATAAAAGTTAATATCACACATGCCTGAGGTTGTGAAGGAAGATTTTGTTACACGCTCAAACCGGGACTGTGTACACAGACCTGTTTAACTGTCTCCCTAGTTGATCAGCTGCCCTAATCTCTTTTAATCTAATTTAATGCAGAGTTAGTGGTTCATACTTGACTCCAGCATTAGTATTACAAACTGATTCACTGGCAAGGTGGCAATGGTGTACACAATGCATACATAAACAGACACTGGGCATTCACTTTCCTTCATTATTGAAAACAGGAGAACATTTTCACTGTTTGAAGATGAAACACTGCACACTAATTTCAGAACTACCCCATCCTATCATGAGAGGTTTATGTGAAATGTGCAATGAAAATGTATAATAGTATAAAAACAAAATAACACAAATAAATAGTGTCTCTGGAAGCCAAGCTCCCGGAAAACACCAATTGCTTATGCATGCTGTTTTTGGTAAATTAAGTGAAGCTTTTCAAGGTGAAAGCAGGCATAGAACATTATTTTATAAAACTGGAAAAGCAAATCACATTGGAGCAACCAAGTGGCTTATGAAGCCCATTTGACAGGCTGGTCACTGATTGAAATTCTCCAATCAGCTGCAAAAAGTAAACTAGTATGTTTCCTTTAAAATGTGTCTAAAAGAAAGAAACTGTCGTTTATCTACAAGGTTTTTTTCTTGCCATTTCAGCTCAAAATCCCCCCAAAAAGGAAAGACAATGCACTGCAGGAACTTGCCAGTCAGTCAGAAGTATTGCAGTAGAGCTGCAGATGCTTCCATTGTCTCAGACTGGATACTAGAACAGCAACACACCAAAGGATATTAACCAGCAGTGATAAGAGGATATTGGCTCGGGGGCTGCTTTGATTCAAATACTACTAGCAAGGCTGACCCTTCACTTTCCATCCAGTCATTATATATATTAAATGAGATCACCCGCTGGATCATTTCAAAGATAAGAGACGTCAGTGTGATAGAAGAGTAAGAAAGGGAGAGAAAAAAGCCATCTATCTGCCCATGTGATCTTCTCCTGCAAAGACTTTTTTTGTTTTCCCGCTGTCTTTTGATCCCACCGGTTCTGACGAGCAAATGGGGATCAAGACCCCTTGAAATCCCAAAGTAACTGTGGACTGTTTTCAAGCCTCCTTCATGTAATCCTTCCCCCCACAGTGTAAAACATATTAAAATTCTGGCGCTGTTGTGGCAACAGGGGGTTGAGTCCTGGACGTGTTGTGATTGTGAATTATCCCCAGGTGGAAATCAGCAGGCCTGTCAGAGGAGGCCAGCAGACGTTATTTAAACTCCATTTCCGGCACTTTGATGACGAAAATCATCTGTAAGAAAGGAGACATATATTTTCCCTACTCTGAGGTTCTGAACAGAATATTCTTAAATACAGGTCCTCGCAGACATATTGATTCCCCACTGCTTCATGTGGTCCCTCCTTATTGTAATGTATCGCATATGATGCCTCCCGCTGGCTACTTCATATCTCAGTCTGGATAATCATTGAGGATGCATAATAGCTGAGAAGTAAATGTTGCGCTCCAGTCTGTATCGCTCCCTCTCCATTTCACACACCTTTTCTCTCTGTGGAGATAAGTCCTGATACGTACTTAAAAAGAAGTGAAATTCAGAAATTCAGCTCATGTCGACACCTGAAATACAGGCCTAAACGGGTTAGATTTCATAAAGAAATAGAAGTAGTGCAATTATTATACTAGAATAATACTAAAGCAAGATATTTAGGCTTCTCTCACTTGTAAGAGCAATCTCTTAACAGATAAAATTGGTGCCATTGTCCAGTAGAGAACTGTGAATACATGTGCTGAATGAGAAAAAAAAGAAACTCAGGAAAAGTTGTGAACAGTCATTCAGGATCCAAAATGCTCTTAGCAAGTTTATAAATGTCTGTGAAAGGAAGGTGTAACAACCCTCACCTAGAATGGAAACTCTGGGAATCCAGAGTTTTTTTTTTAATTTTTTTTCCCCATCTCTCCTCCTTATTAATGAAACCAGTAAATTAACAAGGCAGTAAGGGAATTGGCGAGAAATACTTAGGTGAGGAGTGTAAAATGCAGCATTTGGTATGCATCACATTCAAGTCGATATGAGTGTGTAAGATGACATTTTATACAAACAGAAATACTGCTGAGATACAAATTGGCTATCTCAGCAAAGAGGGACTGCTTTTGACTGTTTTGGTACCACAAAGACAAAAATAAAAGAAAGATGGTGAAGTAGATTGCACTATGTATTCAGCCATGTAAAGAAAGATTCCAACCGTGAGGGTGCAAAGTGCTCAGTTACACCACAGCCAAAATAAACATTTGTTTCATGAGGAGGCTGCAAGTGACCAAGAGCAGATGGAATTAAACAATTCAGAACTGGACTTTTTGTGTTTTTTCATTTCTGTGTTGAATTTCCACAGCAGCAGCAACAGTTGATGTTGCAGGGTATTCCGAATGGAGGGATTTCGTCAAGGAAAATCCCCTTCATGGATATTCCAAAGCCACTTCATATATAGCCTGCTGAATGGTACTGTCCTTCTTTTATAAGGGTTTTCAAGTTCTTAAGTGTGAAATGTATTAACTACTGTATATACTGCCATAAAGAAGGGTAAATGCAGTGCCCTCTATATAGTATGCTACTGAGTTGTATTTAAATAGGGACTGGAGAATCAGAGAACCAGGGAGTGATTTTGGACACAGCCTTGGTTTTGACTGTTTCAGCACCACGGAGAGAGACACATACATTGTGCTATTCCTCCCTGCGATAATTAAAACTGATCTGCTGACCTTACAGTGCAGAACATGTCCATATATGGTAGATTAGACCTCTATGAACCCCCATCATCCATAGCTTGCACACTGGCCAGCAGAATAATCGGAGGAAAAGATCGACAAGGCTGGGACAGGAGCTGGTGTCCAGTTCCTCCACACCTGTCCAGGTATCTTCTCCAATGTAGAGATGAATTAGGAGATTAATAGACTAACAGACATAGGTCATCACTGTCCAAAGTCAAAATAATATTTGTGAAATAGATGCAAAAATGTTAAAATGTAGCATCATGTCTGGAGACCGCACGCCTTCGAAAAAGCACAAGCAGGAACACCGCGGAATAAACTAAACTCCAAATAGGTGTAGCTGCTGAGGACACATGGACGAGTCGGAGACAGAGTTGGCAGCAGTCGGCCATGCTACAAAGTATATCCTCCCCTGCTGTGGTGCTGTTATGGACGGTAGCTTGTTTGACTGTTTCAGCACCATGGAGAGTGACTGGGGCTGTGCATGAAATCAAAACAGACCTACTACATAATTCACTATATTTATTTAATTCAATGTATTTGTGTCTGAATTCTGATTACTAAATGTGTCACAATCAGTGAAGCAATGGTACAAAGGAATATGCTGTGCATCACCTAAAAAAGACTACACATATAATAAAAATAAAGATGAAAAAAGGCTACTCTTACTGCATTAAAAAACTCCCAAAAGAAATAATGTTAACATATTAAAAAATGCTGCAGTACTGTGTATTATAGCACAGGATTACAGTGTATGTGTTAATACATTTGAGTGTATAAGAGTATTTGTAGTCTCCCCAAAAACTTCATCAAAATCAGAACTGATAAGTGTGCAGCAGTTTGCACCCATCAGTGCTGATGCAAAATGACAATTCATAAGTGTCAGACTCCACAGTTTGAATGAGTCAGCACCAGCCACAGAGCGGCGAGGAGCACATTGTTTGTCTCACTCATCCTTCAGCCGCCACATAGAGCATGACAGTAATAGCGACTATAAGTTAAAAAGACTTGAAGTATTTTAACTTTAGCGTTTATTTTTCTCTGTTATGCGTCTTCATAATATTGGATTTCAATGAGCGGAAGGTAAGATCAATTCTGTGCCGTGTGGTAAAAGACACGACGAGACAATAACTAAGAATGAAAGATAATAATAAAGGATACAAGCACATTATTCATTTTGTTTAATTTGAT
Organism: Serranus cabrilla; assembly: GCA_903364295.1. Classification (NCBI taxonomy): domain Eukaryota; kingdom Metazoa; phylum Chordata; class Actinopteri; order Perciformes; family Serranidae; genus Serranus; species Serranus cabrilla. The sequence goes on along the minus strand of CAFUXE010000105.1, from coordinate 749,480 downwards.
TCAGCTGCATCCATCACTCAAATCATAGTCTTCATCTCACTGAAAAACTGCAATTAGACTTGACTCAAAACACTGAGCACAGCTGCACTGTTTGCAGTTTCTTTTCTAGTCTGAATTCTTTCTTTTATTCTCTGCAGTGAGCAGTGCACTGCAGCCAGCACAGCCAGGCGAGCAGCCATGAATAATTCAGGACGGCTCTTACCAGGACAGAGGCCTCTGAACACTCAGGTGTGCCTCCGTACCTCTCTTCTATCCTCTCACCTCCTCCTTTCCTTTCCTTTTCCTCACCTGCTGCCTTTCATTGTCTTATCATCTCCTCTCTTGTTGGGTCACATTGCTGATCATCCTGTTTGTCAGTTTAAGATTCCTCTTGCCCCATCTACTTCCCTTTTCCCATCGCTGTGTGTCTTTTCTCATTTCTTCCCTCCTTCGATTTTGTCCCCAACTTCTCACTCTCTCTCCCGCTCTCTCATGTACTGTTTTCGATCTTTCCCTTTGCCTCCGTTCCTCCTTCCACCCATTTTTCTGTCAGTTCAGTTAAGCTGGGAGGTGTTTCAATTCAAATGGAACAACATTCAAAATAACATGCTGCCAAAGAAAAATGACAAATAACAGATTATGTCATGATTCAGACGGCAGTCAACGCGGTGACAATAATAATAATAATATTTCAATAGTGCTACTCAGTCAGAAGACAAAACATGCATATAATCCGTGCTGGTGGTTCACTTTGGTCAAAGAAACAAATGTAATTCGAGATCTATAGGGCACCAAACGAATGAGTTCTGAAAACCAGGAAGTAAGTTTGCATTCTAGCACCTTGGGGTGAAACTCGATAAGGATTCTGAATAGGCGTGTGGTTAGACAACCAGTCATGATCTCATTTACTCCTACAGGTAATTTGGAGTCACCAATTTAACCTAAATGCACGTCTTTGGATTGTAAGTAAGCTGGAGGGCACGGATTCAAACCTGTGACCCTCTTGCTGGGAGGGAAAAGTACTAGCCACTTGACCATCGTGTAGTCTCAATAATCTGATCAGAGTATATAAATTCTGTGCTCCAAACGTGTGCAATCCATCCATCCATCCATTTTTTTTTTAATCACATATCCTGCTAAGAATCCATTCCCTTTCCCATTCTACAACCCTGACCTCTCCCAGCACACATAAGGAAAGAGGCAGGATAAAGGCCGGTATATTATGTGTACTCGACCTGACTTGAATTGTCAGGTGCAATGACCACTGCAGCCTATGAAGGCTGTTTGCTATAGGCCCCACTCTATGGCCACCTTTTTTTCTCTTGCTGGTCTGAAGCTGTGAGAGATTTGGACATAATTTATTTCACATACACCCAAGTTTCCTATCACCCATTTCTCCCCCCACCTTAATCCTTTTTTCCTCCCTCATCCCCTCTCTCTCCCTCTCCCTCTCTCCACAGCATTTGCTGCAACAAGGGCTAAATTGATCTACACTCAACCCAGCATTGCCTCCACTGTCACCACTCTGTTAGCTTGATAGTTATTGAGAATTTATTGTGTTTGTGTGTGTAGTTGGGCATCTTTGTGAATGTGTCTGGTTGTGTATGCAGTCTGTGAGCGTGTGTGTGTGCGACTAGCTGCTCTGTTTACCTGGCTGTTTGTGGGTGTATGAGCGCAGGAGAAAACGTCTGTCTTGTAAATAACATTTGTGCCTTCAGTTCCCTCTGTTATTCTCCAGATTTATTTGGCTCAGCTGTGTGTGCTACAGCAGAGACGGAGGGGGGTCGGCAGCGCGGAGGGGGAAGAGGAGCAACGGCAAATATAAGGACTGATGTAACACTGGATCTCTCTGTTCATATCTGTCCTCTATCTGTATCCACCCCTGTTTCTTTATCCAAACCATCTCTCTTTGTCTCCTTCCATCTCCTTTTCTGAAGCCGACATCTCCAGAGAGCTGGGAGTCACTGCTGTCAATAATGTAGAGCTCTCTGCCTATTATTGAGCGTCTGCATCGATATGCATCAAGCCACCACCCGAGGCTAAAGCAAATATAGACGTCTTGATGCTATGGGGAAAATATCAAAGAGTCAGACTTTTTGCATATTGTTACTTAAGGTAAGATCTATGTTTGGATACTCCTACACAGTATATGTTCTTCTGGGATCGAGTGTTGGGCGTTTGGACAATTACCTGCAGGAATATGAAATGAAAGACCTGCACCACACAATATAAGATTCCAGCATGCAGTGTATGAGTGGGTGGGTTGTTTTTTCTCTGAAACTTCTGTTTTAGTTTACTTCTGTTCTCTTCTAGCTTGTGGACGGCATTTTATACATACAGTATGGGTTCAAGGCACATTCACTACGTAGCTGGATCTAAAGGAGCCAGTGTCATGGGTTCAGTCCTTCAGAGGGACAGATGCCTGGCTTGAGCCAAAAATAATGATGCATTTGAGTTAGCCAACCAGCAGTTTCACCAAAAAACTGAAAATGAATTTAATGGATACTTTATGTATGGTTTAAAAATATGATGGGCAACACAGTAAACAGTGAACCAGGTTAATGGTAAAGATATCAGTATGTCTTCTATTTATCCGTAACAGTCCGTTTCTGATTTGTTTCCACCATTTACAGTTTATATCAGAGCCAGACAGATATATCGGTTTACTGATATTACCAGTCAACATTGGCTCGTCAAATCAGTGTATGTGCTGTTCAATATGTTCTGTGGAGGAAACTTTTTTACACAATGTAAAATGCAAAAAATGTTGCCTGGAGTGAAATAGTATTAGCTGTCAATTTTTTTAGAAATAGATTTTCTTTTAAATAGTCAGCAATTGACAGACACTGAACAGTAATGACGTTTATTTAGCTATTCATTTTATTCCTATTTTTATTTTCTCAGTTATCGTTCACAGAATTGATAGATATTATTTTATATAGTTTAATGTTTGAGAAAGTAGCCCTCTGGATGCACTTGCAGAGTGGTGACAAATCCACATATAATAGGTACATTTTTATTCCGGCTCAAGAAATGACTATAATGGACACTCTATTGGTTATCGCTGAAATTTTCCCACTATAAAATCAGTATCTGCATCGTTCTCAAACAACCCATATCAGTTGAGCACTAGTTTCCATTGGTTTTCATAGATTTCGTTTAAATGATAGCAGCACATTCAATGTGCTGATAAGCTACCGTGCCTACCAGCAGGCGGAGCTACTGGTAACTGCTGATAAACACCCATTAAAAAGTCTGATAACATTTTAATTGGGTGACCTTAACTATAGACAAAGCTACAATCTTCCCTTAATATTTACCATTCTGTACTATTGTTATCATGTGACATGAGAACATTGTAGAAAGCATGATTTTAGAGCCTGTTAGCATTGGATATTTAACATATGCCAAGGATCGGCAGAATCCAATAACAACGTGCTGAAAGTGCACTAATTTTAAACTCTCCAAAGAAAATCTAACTAAACAAACACTGTTTTCACATGAAATCTTACAGATAGTGACTTCAACAAATAACTAACCCAGAATTGAATGTGGCATACTGAAGACTGTAAAAAAAAAGCACTGGTCGATTCAGGGCAGGGCTGTGCTGCTTGGCTGCATTTGAAGGAGATTTTGAAATGGGACTTAAAACAATCTAGTCCCTTAAGTAGGACACAGCAGGAAACAAACAAATGCTGTCATGAATGTGTTTCACACTTCTACTTCCATGGCAGGGAGACAGATACCATGACAACATCACAATCAGAAAATAAGAATTGTAAATAATGTAGCATTGCGGATTACCAGATTTAAATTACAGCCTGTGTAAATCTTAGCCTCCAGGCAGCTTAAACACTTCTCCTGCAGCACATGTCAGCAAATAATGACAAGGGGCTCAGAGGTAAAACCGAGCGGTGTGTTTGCCACAGGTAAACACGGGGCGACCAAGGAGAAGCTGTTCCCTTGTTTATTCTCTCATTCACCAGCAAAACCTGCGTTAGTGTTTCAAATGCAAATGAATACATGAAAGAGCGCTGTGGCCACCTGCGAGTCCTCCGCCAAAAAGCACTTGGAGAGTAAAATGAAGCACCATCGAGCGGCAACAATGCGTCTCCTGCAATCCATTCCCTCTCCAATCCTGCAACACTGAGTGCTCTTTCAATCAGCCTCCTTTGGCCCTGTGTGGCTGCCACGCGCCAACATGGCCAAACTCCAAACTAATACATTTTTCAATTGATCTGTTTGATAACAACAACAACAACAGAAAAAAGTTTCTCTTCTGCCCTACAGTCTGAGCGCAGCATCACCTGGTGCAGCATCTCATAGAGGCTGCTCTTTCTCTCTCTCATCCAACAGGTGATAGCTGCAACGTCATGTTGCAACACCCTGCGATGGCTATCAGTGGAATTGGCTTTGAGATTGCTCTCCACAGCGAACCCCCGCTCCTCTGATTGAGGCCCTCGACGCAGCACCACATCATCCATCAATGGGATAGGAAAGCAGAAGGGGGGTTGGGGGTTTGGAGGGGGGAGAGCCCGAGAATGAAAGATGAAAGAAAGGAGAGCAGAAGGGGGTATTGATAAAGTCAGGGAGAGATAAGACTGGGTAAAATAGATAGATAAACACACAGAGCAAGATAAGGGTAAAGAGAAAATGAGACAGACGATGTGTTGGGGTGTAAATGAGGCGGAAGACGCCAACTGCAAGTGGAGTCGAGAGGAGGAAAGAGGAGAGAGACCGATGAAAACATTAGCGGGCGCACGGAAAAATAAGTGTGAGAGACTGAATTAGAGCTTGAGAAAGAAAGAGGGGACAAGTCTTGAGAGAGAGTTCATGTCCACGCTAATGGGTATGAATCTGAAAAGCCATCTTTTTTCTCTCTGTTTGGTTATTACATCCACTTTAAGCCACCACTTTCAAAACCTAAGCTGTTCGGAAAAAGCTCTCCAAGGTATAATTTCGAAAAAGACCGGCCTCACATGGCTGTGTGGATGGAAAGAACAGCGCTCTTTAAAACCCACTTTGGTGCGATCGTGTATAAAGCTTTCACAAACGCAGACAAAGTACTTTTTTTCGAAGTAATTCTACTATGCAAACTGTCTGTCACCTCCATCTGTTTCTATTATGTTATATTATTAAGAAATGCTTCATTCAGCTTAAAGTACCGTTGTGCAACCTTAGAGAGAAGCTAGCTAGGTAAACTGCTAGGTTGATTAGATGTGAAATTGTACAAAATTACAAAAAACACGCTAATTTTTCATCGTACATGTGCATTTTTATAGAATGAAGTATCTTCTACTTCACTACGTCTGAAATGTGGACTTGTATCCTGCTGCTGCTCAGCCCGAAAAAACAAAACTCTGCCTTGGCAGCAGATGCAACTTAATTCTTATGACTTGAGATTTTCTGCACATTAAGGGAAAGTTGCCTTTTATTTCCTGCTTTAGCCAGCCAACAATACAATAAAAACAACAGTGTAAAAGCACACAAACATCTCTCTTGGCAATGGAAGACTCCTTGACTCCTGTACTACATAAAGAGTCAGTTAGCGCCCCAAACGTTTTATTTCCTCCCAATTAAATGATTAAGAACAGTAACAGGAGCAGGCTACAGAGCTGTGAGTCTTTTCGGAGACTCCATCTCTGCTCCCTGTGCCTGCGGCTGCCACATGTCAGTGTCACAGGCCGATAGATTTCCCATTAACTTCATCTTCATCTGGGACGGACGGCATGGCCTTCGGAAGCCGATGGGAGTGCAGCATCAAGGTCTTCACACCGACAGTGATTGACGTGTGAATACACAAGCCTGCAGGCTCAGTGTGCTGGATAAGAGACACAGCGAGGAGTGCGGATTGTACACAAGATGCCATAAGCGCCACTGGATTCACAAACACACTGACGCCTTGTATTGGTTGCACTATACAGTTTTTAGAGGCTGGTGGTCTAAAAATGGCTGTAATGTGAGGTATTTTGCCAGGTAACCAACAGCAGGGCATCTCCATCACCACTGTGTCACCAAGAACTAACTGTCAACTCAGGCCCAACTGAGGTGTTCAATGTCAGCACAGAGTTTTTTGCATTGCATAACAACAACAAAATGTGTCTTTTACTTAAGCTTTTCTACAACAATGACTCGTACATGTATGTATGATGAAATACAACAAGAATTGGAAAATTTTGTTGGAAAATGCATCAATTCTTAAACTGGATGCACTGGTCCAATTTGGCAGATTCGACCAGTGTGTTTGAATCAGTCTGTTTGAATCGAACTCTGGTTCAGTTAAATCCGTTGTGGTTCCTTTGGTTGCTCGTGAATGCTTCAGTCTCTGTCCATTTCCAAATGAACTCTAGTGTGATTCGATTGCACTGTGAAAATAACCCGACCCAAATACAAAACAAACCAAATGTATTTCACTCGGATTCAGACGAACCAAAAGGACTCTGATTGTGAAAGTATGTCTTTTCCTTTGGGTATGGATTTGTCTGAATAGAGTGTTCATTTATTGCTGTTTTGCAGAAATTTTGCATTTCACTCTTAATCCTTGACATTTCATGGCTCAACAAAAGTCATTCCTAATTTGAGCTTGAGTCCTCAAACCAAACAATGAAGTCAGGCGCCGGGCCTGTGTCCTCACTTTCTTACACTTTTCACCTTCAAACATTGTGGGGATATTTAATCCCCACATAGATAAATGTACGGTACACACACACACATGCACACACACACACAGTTATGAATAAATTGTGACAGTAGTCAAAGTGGTGCAATTATCTCCTGATTATTAAGTAATTACTGAGGGCTAATTGGAAGCGGTTATTGTTTTTATGGTTCTTGGAGCAGCTTTGTGATGAAGTTTCATCAGAGACAGAAACAAAGTTCGGTCACTGTCACAGCCACGTCCGTCCACAGCAGCGGTTAGTTCAATGTGTGTGAGGATGAAGTCATGTGATGCTGCTGTACCGTAAAGCTGCTGCGACGACTGCAAGAGAAGCTGTCGGCCAGTAGTGGAAACTACTAACTACCTTTTGACTCAGAAAAGCACAACTACAAGAAAACAATAGTTAGTGGAAAGTAAAAGCACTATACTTCTTTTTTTTTTTCGAGGATTTGGGCCATTTTTCTGCTTCACTGATAGTGGTAGACATGTAGGAATAGGCTCTGAGTTGGATTGGATCCCCGGCCTGCTGCGTTACAAGGGCTTAGCCTTAGTGGTCGGTGCTCTACCAGTGATCCACCAGGACGCCCCAAAGTGCTATAAATTTAAAACTTTAAGTCTTTACAGGTCAAAATAAGTATAAGCACAAAAGTACACTTAAGAAATCTATTGTTTAAGTTCTTGTGTTAAAGGATTTTGACTGTTTCAGCTACACCAGGTGCCATATTTTACAGATAAAATACAAAGTAATGGAGACTCCAGCTGTCAGATAAAGTTTTCCTTAAAATAAATTAAATTAAACGTGGAGATACACATAAATACTGTAGAGTACAATAAGAAACAGGAAGAACCTGTGAACATGCACTTTGCTGCCAAACAGTGGTAATCTGACCAAGCAGCTGGGAGGATGTTACATTTGAGTTTATTTGCTCCTGTAGTTCAACATAAAACATAAAGCACTAAAGCAAGGGGATGTTCCAACCGCAGATAAACATCTACATGATGAAATTCAAAGGCTGGTTTGAAGTAAAACATCTAACACTGAGCAGACTTCACAAATTAAGTAACAAGTAGGTACTTTTGGATTATTTTACAATGAAATACCTGAAAAACAAATATATCAACATACAGATCTCAGCTGTTTTCCAGCATTTTAATACGTATGGTGGTAAAGTTCAACATCATCCAGTATTATGCAAAGTAGTAACCTGAAACTTTCAGTTTAACAAAACTTCAAGTATCCACTTTGGATGTATCTGTTAACACAATCACAGAAAGACACAATCTAACCTCCCCTCAGCTCAAGTACACAGTGGCACTGCAGAGTGGACACAGCTCTCTTTTTGATCCACATCTCCTCCCCACTCCTTTCCCCCTTTCTTTCTCTGGACTAGACAGTTTAAATGAGGTCTTTGTGCTGCGCCCCAAGCTCCAGACGCCATCGAAGAGGTCTTCAATAAAAATCCTGCCCTCCTCTGCACCATGTAGAAATTTACGACGCGCAAACTTTCATTGAATCTCAGGGTTGCTTAGATTGAACGGCCTTGTCTTCAAGGCACGAGCACCATCAAAGGGTTGTCGATGCCTGGAAGGCAGATGGGATGTGGACATGCAGAGAGAGGCAGGGACAAAACCAGCTAACTGGCATTTCAGTTTTTTTGCATTTTATGGGGGCAAAGACTCTGAGTTTCACTCACTACCTCAAACAGCTGCACATACTGCAGTTTGCACAGGTCAAAAGACAATAACCCTCATTTTCCCTTTCATTATAAAGGGCCTATAGTCAGAGAAATTTCACATTTTCTTAAAATATATGTGTAGAATAAGATTTGGCTTGAAAACTATATTGAAAGATCATTTACACAGGCACATCTGAAGGCTGTCTTGCACAAGGTGCTGATTGAGTAGAGGATGAATCACTGCAGAGTTTACAATCCGATCACACACCACATCTCCTGAAACTATTTTTTCACAGGGCAGAAAACATTTTGCATTCAGCTTCTTTAGCGTCACACATCACTGAACTTCACTAGCAAGATTTACATCGTGTACTTGTTCACCCTGCAGCCAGGGGAGGGGGGGCTTAATAGGGCCTGATGACTTATACAACATTAAAATGTCACAAATACTCGTACACTATTAAAAATGTGACCAAAGCAGAAGGGAAGACACATCCTGATGCTGGGCTCTACAATTTTAAGCTGCGAGTATTCATTTCATCAAGTTCTTTTTGAGCCAGTACAAAGAAAGAAACAGTGGAAAGAGTTTCGCAACTTTACTTAGCTTGAACGAGGGAGAGAGAAGAACAAACAATGTTTGTCGAGATCTGAATATTTAAACAAGTTCATCAATTCCATTTGTTTACTTCACATTAAATCAAATTGACGGCTCATCAATGTAAGTTGAATGTGTTGAGCAAACAATTTACAACCAAACAGATATTAAACATGTCTTCAATGTATTAAAAAATATGTATCACTGAAGTATCCTTATGTGGTAGCCTGGAAATAACTAACTGAACTTTTATCAGCATACTGTTCTTATTCTGTGTTTCAACCAGGCTGAAAAGAATTTGGGAATTACTTATGTTAGAGTTGTAGTTATGGCCCCATTAAGCTCCTTGTATTATGTATTTGTATAAAAACGAGATTGTCAAATCAGTGCACTTTTTTATTACTGATACACATGACTGTAGCAAACTTTCAATCCTTAAAGTTATAAAAGTGAGTTAATTTGTATTAAAATATCACACACACACACACACACCAAGTGAGACTTTATTTACTACCAGGCATCTTAATAACTGTTTTTCTTTTCATATTTTTTTATTAACTGTAATTGCTGTCTGTGTAAGATAAGAAAGACACAATACAGTGCATTTAATCTCAATGGATATACAGTCCAGCAGAGACATACTGTTTGCCAAAATATTCCTTGCCATCTGTACTTTACTAACACATTCAGACTCAAACATTTCAACAAAGATTGCAGTAAGCCCCCAAAAGTCAGTATAACTACAAAACTGTATATATTAATATTATCAAAATGAAAAGTTAGGATGAAGAATAGTTTCAGATGTGTGCTTATGTGTATTTATGGTGTGTGGTGCCACTGAAGACCCAAAGACCACCACATATTCCTGCACTCCACACACCAACGGATAACCTCAGTGATTGATCTGTTTCCTGTAATCTCCCTGGCTTAAGTCGGATTCATGTACAGAGGTTTAGTGACGATGCTGTCGGAAGATACGGAGGAACACACACGCGAGAGAAAACTAGTATTCATGAATAAGGTTGGGTGATACCTCAATTGACATTGAGGAAATATTAGGAAAATGAAACATTTTTAAATCTCCAGAGGTCACTGTCTAGTCAAGTCTGGAATAAGCTTGAAAAGAGAGGGCTAACTCTTAAAAGTTCAGAATAAGGTGAATATGGGATTGATACATGATGGCAAATGAACCTTGCTTACCTTCCCTGACCTGACAAGATCCATCAGATTTTCATTTAGAACTGACAGAAGCCTTCATGTCCTTCTGTCTGTGTATGTCTAGGGTGAAATATTGACTCCATTCATTCCTTATCCTTAACCCTTAACCGAACTCGGGTCGTGGGAAACTTGAGCCGATCCCAGCTGACATTGGGAGAGAGGCAGGGTACAGCTTGGACAGGTTGCTAGACTATTGCAGGGCAGACACATAGACAGAGAGACAACCATTTATGCTCTCATTGACTTCTATGACTGTAGACTTTATAGACTGTGGGAGGAAGCCGGAGAACCTGGAGAAAAGCCATTCTGACACCGGGAGAACATGCAACGAACTGGCGTTCTAGGATAAATTTACTTCAACTGTCCCCTCTGAACTTTGCATTTGGGATTTTACAGCTGCAAAGCAACAGTAACAATTTGGGAAATCAGCTGCAGTATCTGAAGGAGCTGGTCATCATGTCCTTTCACAAACTGGGTGAATGGATGGAGTGATGATATACTGAGTCATGTTAGGGACTAAAAAAAACAGCAGAACAAATAGCACTCGTCATTGCTCGGCATTGGGCGAGAAAAAGTGAAAGTGGTCATCATGTTTATTCAGCTTCCAGCAGAGATTTGAGAATGAAATGTCCGTTTCATTTCAGCTTTTATTCACATCTGAAGGAGCCAATAAAGAAGAGAGTGGAGAAATATCCAATCTGTCCACCTGTTCAGGTATTCATATATTTATATCTGTTGTCCCCGTGGATTGCATAGCCATGTGGCAGTGCGGAAATACATTTTATTTTTAAATGGAAAATATACAGATGGACCATATTTCTCATATTGTGCTTATGGAGTCCATTTTCCTCCCTTTTCCACCTTCCTTCATGAGGTTTCTTTAATATATTTTTTCATATGTCTGGAATGTGTTGGCTATGCATGGAAAATATCTTCGGCAGCTACTTTTTTCTTCAGTTAAGTGTGCTGGGTTGTGTGGTGAATTGTATGTGCACTCTCCCAATGTTATCTCCCTCCAATCCCCCACCTGAAAAAAATTTGGACGAGTATGGCTGGAAGTTGTCAGGTTTATCTGCCACCCCTGCCTTTTGATCTCTACCTTATGGGACTTTACTGAAAGGAGGGAAGTCATGCATAAACACAATGCTGCACGGAGAGATGCCTCACTCTCCCTCCCTCTCTCTCTCACACACCCAAATTCAGACAGAAAAGTAAAAAAGTGCAAAAGCAAAATCAAACAACACAAACTGTACCTGTTAACACCTCCACACACACATACACACACAAACCTTACAGAAACACACATCGATCCATTCATCCATTTTCTGAAAAAATATCCTCAAGGTCTGTAAATAAGATATGAGCCTCTTGCTGTGAAATATATGATCTGTGATAGTTTAATGACTATATTAGTTTAGTCCTGAAGATTTATGAAATGCCAGCACAAACACTAAATCATCATCCTTTTTGCAATTGCTTCGCTAATGTGAAGTAAAGACATAAAGAAGAGAAAGGCGAAGAGCGAGTACCTTGGGGTGTTGTAAATTATATTTTAAACCATACTGATCTGATGTTAATGAAATGTAAAGGTTTGAGTAGTTAAACAATGACTTTTTGGATTTAAAATGACTCCGCCTGATAAGCCCCGAGAAGTTCAGCAACGTGCAAATGCTACAGATACTACAACTACTACTTATATAATTAAATACAGTTTTATGCAGCTTTGCACTGCAACTAATATGTATTACCATTATTGTGTAATTGATCCATAAATTGTTCAAGCTATGGAATGGAAATGGAATTCAGTTTAAAAAGTTTAACTGAGATATCATGTCAACATTATCCTTGCTTCAAAAAGACATTGATTAATTTACTTTTTTCAGTCTTACCAAGTTAATCACATCATGGATCACAAATGATTTAATTAAGAATGGAGATTCACATGGAGACATAAACCCTGTATTTAGGTTACCATTTTGTAGGCTGTGATGAGGTTAAAGTTTGGTGTGTTATGTGTGAGGGAAGAGTTTCTGTGGTGGGATCGATAAGAATGTCTGGGTCTGAGTTTCTATCATTCCTTGGGGATGAGAAAGAAACAGTGAATGGAAGAAACTGAATCAAAGGCTGCCGACGCTGCAAGTTCTGTCCCTCATTCATAACCGCACTTTACATAAAGGACATAGTGGAGACGAACTTGCTTTTTCTGCAGAGATGGAAATAGACGGACCTGATTCCATGTAAAACATATTTTTCCCCAAACCTGAGAAGTCTAATGTTCAGTCATTGACTCAGACAGTTCTTTCTGACGGGACCACCTGCCGTGAGAGGCACAAAAACTGTACAGTCCTCCCTGTTAGGCTGGACATAATAGCAGCCGGATGAGTCGATGCAGATATTGATCTTCACAGCAGGTCAAAAGACAGACAGCGTTTATCTGCATGGAACAAGAGCACTACAGTGACAGGAGCACATCATACAGGCAGAGAAAAGATTACTCTTTCAAAGGTTCATCGCTGCCACCTGGAAAACAGAACACTTCTACTTCTACTACTGAGACCATTACAACTAGATGAGCCAAAAAAAGGTAATCTGCCTTAAAAACCAAAACTGTGAGCTAAAAGAGGCGAAAAGGCTTGAGAATCAACACCAGACAAGATAGTAGAAGCCTTGACAAATGTCTCGTGGACAGACGTGGTCTAAAGATGATGTAAAGGTCCTTATCGAAATATGGTCAGATGATCACAGAACACAGTTGCTTGTGGCTACAAACAAAAACAACAACGTTTTCACAGTGACAGAACGGTGGCTGGCAGAATGGATAAAATGGCCAAGTGGATAGATGCCACATAAAAGGGAAATTCCGCCAACAATACGTTAAAGACCACAACTTGCTCCCTCACATATTCTGTCCAATGGACAAAGACAAATAGACTGAAATGCACCAGAATTTATATATGTAAGCAACCTAAGGCACCATCGATTAATGCAGCTATAACACTGTCAACAGAGATCTGACTCCATGTCTGATATTATTTTGTCAATAACTGCTTCTTCTCTTTATGAACAGAAGACAGTTTTGCTTCGTTTGATCCCTGTTCATTTTGATTTGTTTGCACATTTTTCAAATTCTTTAAACATTGTCTTACAACCAAAACTAAATGAAACACAGCAGTGGAACAATTTTCCCATTAAAAGAGTTGAACTATAGAGCTTTGTAGTCCTCTGGGAGCCCAACACCACTTCAAAGAAACCCTGACCTTCCCTCTTCCTCTGCTCTCCTTCTACTGTCTCTTTTAGTCTCTTTAGACACACTTACCAACTTCTTTTGTATAATCTTTTTTGTTTTTTATTGCCTTCTCCCTCTCTGGTGTCCTCCTTCTCCAACATTTTAATCTCTTGCCCTTTTTGCTCTTTGTCCTTCCTTATTCGTCTCTCTGCCCTCTACCTCTACTTTGACCATCTTTCCCTCTTCTTCTGCGCGTTCACCTTCTGTCACAGGGCTGTAATTTGATGTTACATTTTGCCCGCCAAGACCATCTGCCAGGTTACCAGAAGTCAGGAATGTTGTCATGTATCAGGAGTCTTGTCTCCCCGAATCCTCTTGAAGTGCTGCTGAGTAAGACTATTGAGCCTTACCTCATCAATGAACTAAAAATGTGCTGCGTAAAGCTTATTTCTTTTAATATACCCTTCAAAAAAGGAAAGCTGATGCAACCCCGATCATTACCTGGGAAGACCAAACAGGAAGTGAGTAACCCCTGTGAAACTGAGACACCTTTTGAAGTGTAGTAACAGAGGAGACAAAGTCATAGAGTACCGGAGATAAGTCGTGTCTCTCGAGTTTGGGTCGATGACTTTCATGCGTTTCCGAAAATGGATGCTCTTCCACTTGGTGTAGCTGTGTGTTTAGGTATATTAAATTAGAGACGTTTTGAAGGGCCCAGTCTTGCTTTTCATGTAGTTTTTCAGCTGTGAGCACATTGCGTTAACCTTTTGTTCTAACCCATCAGCTGCATGTTACATATTGATCAATGTCGACATAAAAGCAGTTCTGACCACTTCCTTTCTGGAAATCCATTGTCCAATTACAGGATTCAGAAAGCAAAACACGGCATGAACCTGTCACAGATAGCTGATTAAGACAGAATGACTGAGAGAGTCATATTTGCTCAGTTATTTGGTCATTATGTCATGAGCGGGTGTAAAGGACCTTGCTCAAGGGTATGTCAGAAGCAGCAATTACGGAGAAGTAGTGCTGGTGTTTCAGCTTGTCAGGCTAAAGCTAATGACTTTCAGGTCCCGATCATTTCATCTGTAACATTAGCCACCTGATGCCTCATTAGCAGAGCCTTTGTGTGTGTGTGTATGTGTGTGTTCTGTGAGTGATCAAACACCAACATCACCTCATAAACACCTAGTGTGACAGGCTGTCTCTATCTGACTGCTAAGTTGTGGAGCAGAACTTTTTCTTTCTACAGTGATATATGTTTGTTCCTTACTACTACTCCCTACAATACCATTAATATCAAACCAAATATATTGTTCAGACCACAGCACAGTTGAGTTGAAAATACTAAACAAAGTTTAATACCTTCTCAGATGTTGAACTTGTGTTGAACCCATTCAAACTTTGTTATAAAAAATATGTGAAGTCTGCAGTTCGACAGCCCAGGAGGTAGACCAACCCCACTTAGACTACCCCTCAAACAAAGTAATGTGGACTCATGTGTCATTAACAATGAAAGAACAAGATATAAGACACGACTCTCACTTTTAGAGAGCGGGAAAGTGTATAGTAGAGAAAGTTGCTGGCAGTCAAGTGAGCAAACTTCTGAAAAAGAAATGAAATGTTGAGGAGTATCAGAATGCACCTCTTGTGACAAATCGATACCAAGTCTAGTACACTTGCTCGTCTGGTTCTGCTGGACTACAGCACAATAAACTGATGATTTGGAATTTATTCAATATTAGATTCTAAATGTTAATACACTCCTCATGTAATTAATGATTACTGCCATCATATTCTACAGAGTGGTCAATTACTAGTACTTATTTAAAAAAAAAAAAAATTTAAAGGTACTGATTTGCATATAGCCATCCCAGCCACTTAGCTAGGAATCACTTAAACCATGACAGAATAGACCATTTGTCAATACCAACCATCTCAACACATATGAGCGTTTGTTCTAAAAATAGCACATACGTCATTTAACATACATACACGGTTCGTGGTTGTAAAAAAAGGCCAGAGTTTTGGAGAATTTATGCTACAAAACCATTGAACTAGGTTTATGGCAAAACACTTCCTGGTTAGGTGTTATAAAAGACATTTTAAAAAGTAAATAAATGTACATGAATGCCAGAAATGGAGTAGTAACGAGGGTGACAAAGTTACATAAAAAAATTTGATCTACAAAACTTACGTTACTTTATTTTTCCTCCAGGACATGAACCCCGATCTTCTCTGTGAAAGTATGCCATTTGTTGGATCCATCCACCTCCTCTCACTCCCTGAGTGTGACATTCACCATTTCAACTCTGCATTGCCTTCAATCACGACTACTACATCAGCAAGAGAGCAACGAGGACAGTCTAAAACATAAATATAAGTCGTATTTTGCAGTCTGTCCAAATGCCTATATTGTAATTTTTGAGGGAGACCAGTCCGACTTAAAATATCACATTGCGTATTGGAGATTGACAAATTAGGTTTTAGACCAGTACTTGCAATGGCAAGTTAGATTGGTGTCCCGCTACTTTTTACTTTACAACTGGTTCTCGAAAAAAATGTAAGGGAAATAATATGTTGGACCAAGAAGAAGTTCAGCTGACGGGTATCAGAGGTGCATTGTTAATAAAGTTTGTGCACATTCATTTCTTCAATTCATATTACAAATCAATAGTACACATAATTTCTACCCCCACATACTGTATGTATGGGTCTTAATTCTAGTTCAAGCACTGGACTGAATAATCCAGAGTTTGAATTGAACTAATGATCAACTTTTATCACACTGCTGATTATGACACGCTGTTGTTGGACAGACTAGAAGACTGTTTGAGCCTCCCTAACTCGCTCCCCTCTGGTTCAGGTCTTATCTGACTGGGTATGGTTTTTATGCTAGCCGAGGTAATTATGCCTCCAGGAAAGAAGACATTTATATGCAGCGTGCCAGAAAGCTGATTCCTTTCCCTGTCCTTTTTAATCTTTATATGCTCTGCTTTGGGCAGGTATGAGTTAGCATGTCCCAGAGGGTTAAATGTCTGCAGGTTGTCACTAAGAACAGTCACATCCGCCGTTGATTTTACTGATGATTCCCCCTTTTTTTAAGAGGTAATCAGTGTTGGAGAGAAATCCTGCAGAGTCTCAGTTCTATACAGCCCATGATTGTCCATACGGAGATCTTATCAAGACACAAGAACAGATTGATTTCTACTGATGACACTGAACAATAGACTATATATTTTTTTGCCACCTGATGGGTTGGATCCAAAGAACATCTTGATGAGCTGCACTAAAGAAATCAAACTGTGGAAAGTGCAAAAGTTCTTACAACAAACAGCATTGCCCCCACAAGTAGAAAAGGCACAGATAGTTGATGATATTTCATTTTATATTTAAGATTTCAAGCCACTCCCTGGACATGCAATGATAAAAATAGGAATACTTTTCAAAGGATCTGAAGTCACTGGTCAATTATAATGATTGAGATATTATAAATACTGGGGATTTGTGTCTCCTGCAGCGATTAACTGTTAATGAGTATGTACTGACTTTTAATTTCTTGCCATGAGAGACATTTTTGGAACTGATGAAATAAAATGCCTGTAACAATTAAATTGGTAATAATGTTGCCCTAAGATTGCTTCTGTACTGGTTAAATTGAATATGTAATGTAGGGGGTCTGTATTATGACTCGATTATCGTGATTATGTTTTGGAATTTATGTCTTGTTGCAACTTCATCTATCCAACTTGAACTTTTTGTTGGCAATAACAGTAAATTCACGCATCAGTCTAATTACTGTGATACACAGCAGCAGAAAGTTTTCATTGAGTTTATTTTAATCTGTCTCATTAAAACCTCCTGAATGTTTGTTTCTGGGCATTACACAGCAGGACCAACATTAAATATTTTCACAGCCACATTTAAATATCTCTCAGCCAGCCAGTTGCCAGACCATTCTTTGTCACTTCCGTATGTTTCTGTGTTTTTATCTCTTCATGTTTTGTAATTATGCATTTTGTTTGACGCCTTGCAGCAAGCTAATTTTCCCATTAGGGACTATAAAATCTTCAAGTTGAGCTTTATTAGTCATCCCCTGAGCGCAGAATTCATGAAGTTAGCAGACTCTGCCTCAAATGTAATTAGTGTCTTCGACTGTAACTCCATTTCACACTTCCGAAATGCACTGCATGCCTTTTGTCCCGCTCTCATTATTCCTTTCATTTTGCTGAAATGAATTGCACGTGAACTGTGAAAACAGCCCACCGACGGTCTTGGGTCTATTCTCTTTCTGTCTCCCTCGTGACTCTACCTTCCATCTCGCTCTCTCTGTCTCTCTGTTGACCTTTCAGTAAAGGCTACTGGAGGTACTGAGTTTTAATTGTCCCCAATGAGAGCCAGTAACTCCAGTCTCATCAGCAGCTTGGGATTTAATGTCGCCAGCAGCCAATTCTGCATTCTGTCAGCTCGTGGCAAGAATGGGCTGTTTGGATGCGGCTTTGGACTAATTCACGGGGGAAGAGTCTGGACCTGAATGAGGGAAACTGTTGGAGGCTTGACCTTGGCTGGTAATCTATTTTTTAATCTGGTTCACTGAAATTTGTTCCCACAGCTAATGTTCCACTTTCTAACCTGAATCTTTATTGTCGTTGTTTGGCCATCATTGCTATGAGTTATAATGCTAATTTACTCACTAAAATCGTTGTGTAGACCCAGGGATGCATTGGAGTTGACCTCATTAAAGCATTATGAATAAACCTGCTGACTTATTTTGTGCTTTAATGGTTTGGACATTGATATCTAAAATGCAAAGATATTCAAATTACAGTCAAATGAGGAAAGCAGAAAATACACATCTATGGGACGGTTGATTTCTTTAAAATAGATGACAATAAAGTGTTGCTAAAAAGTTGTTAAAACCTGCACATTAGGAAGTTTGAAAAAGTTGAACAAACATTGCTAATTCTAATTAAAACAAGATCCATGCACAAGATTACAAAAGACCGAGACGAGCCAGGAAGCATTTCCCAATGAGAGACTATTTTGACATTTCCATTTGAACAAACCGGTGACTCATTGAAAACATGCCTGAAGGCTGGTGTTGTAATGCATTGTGTTCTCTACACAGACGGTGGCATTGGTGGGATAAGCAATTGTTTTGCAGGTCTAATGTTGCTGTGGGATTGTTTTCAAATAGATCTGCTGTCAGATAATGAAGAGTTGATTCACTGCACACTATTTGAAATAGAATAATTGTTGATCTTTAGGCATGAGATATCAAGTCAGACATGCTCCAGTCTCGAGGCATTAGTCAAGCCTTCAGTAGATGTTTGAGTCTTGTGGTGTTTAAAATCTAAACTAAACAATAGCTTAACAGAAAAATACTTTCCTTGTTTAGACGTGAGGACTCAAAACAGTTAAACCAGAAATAAAATATAAACTTTAAAGAACCCTGAACATGATTTCATGTAGAGCCCGACCGATAACACATTTTTGAGACCGGTGCGGATACTCATTTTAGAGGGGGGAAATTCATCAATAACCAATGGCTGATAATAGTTATTCTTTGAGCTGGAATGAAAAAAGACCTTTTTTATGTGGAATGTGCACCGATTTTTCCCCATTCTATATAAAAATCTAATATACAAACAATGTATTACATCGTCAACTAAATCTATGAATGAAAGAATAAACAGAAATAAAATAAATAAGTAAATAAACACCATCAGCACTTTTTGTGGGATTTGTAAAATTGATAAAAAATAAGCATTACTTAGATGTTCTATTATGATGGTAGGTTAAAATAAATGCTTTAACAGGTGAAGTTTGACAGGCTGAGCATTATATTTATCTTTTTTTTTTTAACCCAGATTCAGGATGAGTCAGGAAGTTCATGCCTGAGGAAAGCACAGACAACTGGAGCAAAACAAAAACTAATAAAGTATGTAGTAGCATAGTAGCACAGGCCAGTAAGATTTAAGTAACATGGTAAAAAAAAAGAGGACATAGTACTTTTTTTGTAGCTGAAGTCAAAAGCAGTTATCGTCGTCATCGGCCGCCTCTCCTCCTCCTCCTTCTCCTTCATCTTCTCTTTGTTTGACTTCTCTTAACCCTCCCCCTTTTTACATGAATGAAACCCGTGAAAAGCTTATCAATGTTGCTCGGAGGAAGGCAAGCTGCAATCAGAGAGAAAATTACGGCTCTTTCTCCTGTCGCCATCGCTAACAATCCACAGCAGAGCCAGGGATGTTTATCTACTGAGAGTCTTCAAATGCATTATGACTGAACTGCTATCTGCAAGGCGAAAATGGTCTCATATTGTAGCATGTGCTTCCCTCCCCACACAGAGATTGATATAATTGTGTAGGGTTTGCAGAGAAAAAGAGTTGGACTAAGTTGAAAAATTAAAAGCCCTACATTTTGGAAAGAATGTCATCAGTCAATACCTGAAAAACGCACATGATCAAATCCTAAAATCAGATGACTGATACTGTATATCTCACTGTGGCTTTAAACCAGTTTAAAACAGTTACTATGATTAAGGGATATCTGCTCTACCCTGAACACCATTACATAATGCTTTACTACCTTCTTCCTTATAAGTGTCGACAAAAACAACTGAGTTTTCTTCTGGAAGCCAGTAAGGCATCTTCTCTCTGAATAAATGAGAAAACACGCAATGTCCTGAACTTTTTGAACTTTAAAAAAAAGAAAAAAAAAGTTTCTTGATGCCTGACTTTCTGGCCATGCCCTATCTCAAAATGTTAACAAAAGCATAAAATAATTGGTGTATCCGCCCAATGATTTTGGATCATTTTCAAAATTTAATGAGTTCATCCTTGGCTATTTCTACTTCCTTTCACCTCGGACTGGTCTCCCTGTAAAAATGACAATAAATTGTAAAATATTAAATATTTTGCTGCCTGTATAAATTGTGCATTTGTACAGGCAGCAAAATATAACTTGTAACTATTTCACTTCAGGCTTAACGTCTTACCAGGAAGTTTTTTTTCCCCAAAAACCTAGGCCAGTGGTTTTGTAGCAAAAATTCAATGAACCTGCAGCCTTTTTTAAGGCTTTTTTTTTTTTCAAACGGTACGTGTATGATGACGTGTGTGCTATTTTTAGAACACTCCTCTCTACATCACAAACCTCCAAACGCTCATATGAGCAGTTATGGGTGTTGCTGACAAACTGTCTATCCTGTTGTTTAGGTTGGAGATCTTGTTGTTCACCTAGTTTCATTACAATCAGGGAGTCCTTTTTCTGTAATCCTGCAGAAAAACGGACAAACAAATGTACAAACCAAATGAAAAAACCTCACTTGCAGAGGCAATAAAATGACTGTTGGCTGTTAGAAAAAACAAGTTTTCTTATCAATCTTACATGTGTTGCATTTTCCGTATGCAAACATTTCTAAAAGTGGTCAGCACCACAACTGTCAGTGAGGACTCAACATGAATATGATTCATAACTACTGTATAAACTATAAGCTTTAGGAGACACTGACTGAGTGAGTTAAAGTTGACTGAAGACTCTCCAGCTGCTGCTGCACTGCACACGGCACACACATCTGCGTGTGTTTGTCTGTCACTGAAACAGGGGCTGACAGAGTTGCGTGTGTGTGTGTTTTTCTGTTTGTCTCTGCAGCATAAATGTAGCTTGGCACTCCTCTCTCAGACTGCAGGAGGAGGTGGACGTCTCAGCAGCTCTGAGGTCATCTCCTGTCCTGAATGCTTACATTACAAATCATTTCAAAGTCACTAACGTTATTTCATAAAGGAGAGGTTCAGGACCTATAGGATTGTTCCACTCTAGAGCTGCTGCTCTTACTGTAAGTTCACCCCTGCTAAGTGAAGAATAAGCATTTGAACCATGTTGGTTCTTTGCTTGTGTGAAGTTTTTAAAGGGTATTGCTGTTCAAATGTACAAGAGTAAGCATCAAAATGTACTTTAAGTATCAAATGTAAAAGTACTCAATACTCAGAATGGACCAACTCAGGTTATTATAAATATTCCAAATATGTTATTACATTATTTGTATTGATCCTTTATGTAAGCAGGGTCTTAATTTTGTAAAGATAAGGCTCATTTTGACTATACTTAATATATTTTGATGTGGTTTTTAAAATGTATTAAAATGCATATTCATTTTAAAATGATCATGGTTTTCATGTTAAATCTTGACCTGATGAGTAAATAAAGCTGTCAGTTAAATCTAGTGGAGTAAAAAGTACAATATTTGCCTCAAAATGTAGTGGGGTAAAGGTGAAAAGTTACATAAAAATGGAAATAGCAAAGCACAAATATCTCAAAATTGTAAACCAGTGTACAGTGAGCTTACAGACACGGAGAGTTAGTCAGCCAAACATGAACAATGGTAATATGGCTCTCAGACTGTTTGTGACATCTGCCTGTGCTCATTTTGTCAGATGGGGTACATAATAGATCCCCATTTTCTGTTTCTGGATAGGGGCAGATAAATCTCCAAAGCATATATTTAAAAGTAATTTGCATGGCTAGTTATGATGGAAATAAAATTTAAAATAATTATCTTTGGGTGAGCTGATTGACCCTTAAATAACTTGCATGTTAAATTACTCTGAAAAATTTCCTTTTTCTTCTATCTGGGCCTAAATATGAAAGCAGCTCGCACAAAAAATTCGGAGACATTACTATGACCTTGCCAAATTTCCTGCTCAAATCTGTATTCAGCAAACCAGCAAACATGAATAAACAGCATCCGACAGTGACCGACGTTTGGGGAGTTGGTGAGTGCTGTTGGTTTGGATGAAAAAGAGGAAGGTCAAGCTCCCCCCCGTGGGTCTGGCAAGTCAGAGTTGTTGGCACTGCCGGCCCTGCTTTGGCCTCTTCTGGGACTCGTGGAGGCGGAGGCTCTTGGTTCAATGACCCAATGTGGAGCTGCTGCAAACCTCCTCCTGTGGGCTTCAGCTTTGTCTCCCAGGAGCACTGAGCCATAGCACGCAGTCACAACAGTTCACCTCACTTCACTTTAAGTACAGACTCCAGTGGGGAACCAGGTACAGAAAATGGAAAGTGTTTTGAGCTTTTTATCCCTCCCTCCCCTTCATTAATCTCTCCCTGGCAGCAGAGACCGGGCAGACCGTCCCTGGTTGTTTGTCCTGTTAAAGTGCTCTGCAGTAACAAAGTTAAATCCTATCTGTCAGTATAATGGTGTTTTGTGAGTCCAACAACTGCTCAAAAGTGCTTTGACCATGTACTGTACTGTATACAGAGTATGATTAATGTCTGAAAATACTGGAAAACTTTATAAAATGTTTTAAATCAAATTATTGTGTGCTTTTGCTACATCCGCCTCCTGATAGGTCAAAATTTGCTTGAATTTTACTTTTTCAATTAAAAGTTTTGACTCAAAGTTTAAAACATTCGTAGGCACTTTGAGAACTTATTGATTAATATGACTGAGAGTAGGTGCATTTTGAAATAATGCCAAAATAAAGCACTTTCTTTTCATATTTGTGATTTTATACCAGTTATGTTCCTGTCTCCTACTTGTCAACCTTCTACATCCCAATTTATTCTCCTTTTCCTCCTCCAAAAATGCTAATGTTTCAACAGAGGAAAGGCTGCTGCAGTAAGAAACAACTCCATGTGGCCCTGCTTCAGGCAAAAAGTTCCAAAGGCCTCGGCAGCAGTATTTGATTACAGATCTCTCCTGCCTCTTCTTCTGTGAAAATGAAAAGAATACTTCATTTTGATCCTCGAGGACAATCAATCAAGCAATCATGGGAGAACAAGCCCCGACCCTTGTATGTACAAACCAAGTTTTGGATAGAGGGCAGATAAATCCAGCTAATCAACAGGAAAGCTGACACTCAGATGTTAACAGCACTGAAGTCTCACCATTATATTAGCTCCCTCCTCTTTCCAGGCCACTCGTCTGGCTGGTGAACAGGCCTGGTTCACTGAAGTGGAAGAACCCGGAAGGGAGGGCAGCCAATACATCAACCCCCCCCTCCCTCCTCACCCTCTTTTAACTCATTACCACACAGACTCTGGACCGCCATGTACATGAGGTGCAGCCACTTTAATCTGTCTCAATCTAAGAGCCCCCGGCTGACTCTGCTGTTACAGCGAGCCTATTTAACATGAGGGGAAGCTGGAAATGCAGCTGTATGAGCTGTAGATCTCCGGTGACAGAGGCACACTCACACACACACATACATTCCTATACTACCAACAGTGGACCGTAAACCATACCCCGACCAACAGCAGACCTTTCTATCTGATCATTTAGGACAAACAAAACATGTATGGGAATTTTATTTGAAAGGCATTTCCCCATAATATCCCCCCAAACTTGGAATTGTTTTTTTTTAAATAATACATTTTTTTTTAAAAATACACCCGCATACACACCTGCACAACAAAGAGCGGACATTTATTGCATGTACACACAGCTAGTTGCACCACCACACGAACATACCAATCACAGTCAAACATGGTTCATTTTTTAGTCTTAAGTCATTAGTTTGCTTGGAGGTTGCAAAAAAAAAGAGAGAAAAAAAGAAAAGTCATTAGGACCTCCCTGGAAACTGGCCATCAAAAACCATTGGCCCTGAGGGGACACCAGCTGCATTGACACTGTTGTGTTTGACAGCTTAATAAAAAAACACAAGCAGGGTAAAGTGAGAGTGGCTGATTCTAATTAAGTGCAATCCTAATTGGGAGCATATTAACCCTTCATCTTAAATGTATGGGAATCCCATTAACTTTTAATGACTTTTCTGCCCCAAGCTCTCTTAGAGTCTGACCCTGACTGTGAAGGCCAACTACAGGCATCCCATCTTACTGCTTTTGCTTTAGCCTGAGAAGCTTAACTGAATGCACAATATAAATGTTTAGCATTCCACTCTGTGTGGTGCAGTCTATCTGATGGATTTCCTGTATGTGTAAAAAAGTGTATGGGTCCAGATTCAAAGATAGATGAGTGACCTAAAATAATGTACAGCAATCAATAATTTCACAAAAGATTCAAGCGAAGACCTTTTAAAACACAAATAAAAAGTTTGCATTTACAAGGCTCATACCTGGACCTATCAGCATATTTAGATGTGTACTTGTTGGTGTACTCCTGTGTGTGCTGCGCAGTACTCACAGTTAAATCAACGGATAAGCTGTTGACCCATGCTAATGCAGGTTTTTGTAGAACCATTTGTTGAGCAGGGAGCTCTCAAGTTGGACTTGACACTCATTTTCATAATAGCTCAAAATGCAAGTGGAGACCACGGCTCCGGATGGAGAGAATGCATCGCAGTTATATGTGTGAACACGTCTGTTTCTGGTCTAATGATGTGCAGTCGCATAGAGGGAGGATGTTAACATTTAACACACTGCTGCTCTTATTTTATTTTATTTCCTGTTTGTGTTTCTGATTATTTTCCTACACTGAGCGGCCACCTTATTAGCTAGTGAGGTGTACCTAGAAAACTGGCGGTGTGGTCTACTGCTGCTGTAGCCCGTCTGCTTCAAGGTTTGACATGTTGTGTGTTCAGAGAGGGTTTTCTGCATACTTCCGTTGTAATAAGTGGTTGTCTGAGTTACTGTTTCCTTTCTATCATCACCAGCCAGTCCGACCATTCTCCTCTGACTTCTGGCATCAACAAGGCAGTTTGGCTCACTGGATATTTTCTCTTTTTTGGACCATCCTTTGTAGATGACTGTGTGTGAAAATCCAAGCCGATCAGCAGTTTGTGAAATACTCAGACCAGCCCATCTGGCACCAACAACCATGCTTAAATCACCTTTTTTTTCTCATTCTGATGCTCAGTTTGAACTTCAGCAGCTTGTCTTCACCACGTTCACCAGTTGCTGCCATGTGATTGGCTGATTAGATATTTGCATTAATGAGCAGTTCCACAGGTCTATCTAATGAAGAGGTCAGTGTATTTTTTATTAGACATTAGGTTTTCAAACAAAGCCATGCCATACTGTTGTTTTGTATGTTCCCTTTGCCTGACTGGAGGCTCAACTGAGGTCAAATCAATTTGTGGATAGTAAGGAATAACTAAAAAAAACTAGACAGTGAGGGATAATTTACTGTTAAAAGGACTGAGTTGTCTGTCTTAAAGCCAAACTGCAAGGTTATTTAAACATGTACCGAAGACGTAGATGAGAGTGGTTGTTGACTGAGGCCCAAAGTAAAAGCTTTGGCAGTCTGACTCAGATGAGATAAAAACACTGGAGGACCATCTTAAAAAAAGAAACAGATAAAATTGTGGCAGTGACATTTTATCGATAGCTATCTCTTTGCTTGGCTGCACCAGTGAGGTCAGAGGTCAGAGGGGATTTAATGTTTTTCTAAAAGACATTTAAGCCAGATGGATGCGTGCCAATGTGATTTCACATTAATATTTCAGAGACTCTTGAAATCCAAGAGCATGCACACACACTGCAGATTGTTACACTTTTCACGTACGCATATATATATATATACGCTGAGCTTGCTGTAAGATGTGACAACTACACAGGTTAAACTTAGTTCATCTGCTTTTTATGGCACATACGCACTTTATAATTCCTACAAGTAGACTCACATCCTCCCACACTTACCAACACCATTCTCCCTGATGTCCACTGTTTGTCCATATTCATTATTCACGCACGTCTCTGTAATTGCAGTTTGTGTACAGTAAATATTTAATCTCTTCATACCTCCAAGCTCCCCCACCTACAACCATTCCTCCTCCCCGTCCCACACGCTCAAATCTCTTTCAGTTTAGCTGGTTCAAATACAGGAATATGTCTACAAGCATCTCCTGATCTCAAGTACATTCATGCATTAAAAATATTGTTTAAGGAAGCTTGTTCCTCCATGTCTCACAGAGTTAGAATGAATCCAGTAGGTGGAAAATCATCCCATAACCACGGACTTTACTAGTGTGCTGGGTGGAGCCTTGCACTTTGGCTACAACAACCTGTAGGAAGGTTAACCCATACAAATAGCATATTATTGTGACTCTGAGAGGGGGGGTCACAATTTGGAGTGCAAAACTAGAATTTTCCACCAGCAGCAACCCTGTTCTCATGTAAAATTGAATGAAAACCCTTGTCACTGATGCAAAAGAAGACTGAAATAGAAGGAGAACCTTTGTCCTGTCAATCTGGGGGAGGGCGGGGCTACAAGAGGAAAGAGCCCTGGTTTGATTTCTCCCCTTTCAAAGTTATCTATCTCATTTCAAATGTTTTTCTTATTCCGTAATCTCCAGGCAGATGCATTAAAAACATTATAATACTCCGAGTGCAGTACTCTGTCAGAACATTCAGCTCATCATCTGAAAAAGTGCTCTGATTTATGTAGATCTCATATTAAAGCCCCACTGTGAAGCAGACTTCATGCATTATTCACTGCAACGGCTATGTGTGTGTGTTTGTATGTGCTAGATAAATGTGTGTGTGTCGTACTCTGTTGCATCTGTATCTGACTCATCACAGGCACAGTGGATTACGAAGCAGAGGGAGAGACAGAGTGTGCAGCAGACAGGGGAAGACAGACAGGGACAGTAAGAAACAGTGAAAGCAAAATTTGGCAGAGACAGACGGTCAGACTCCAATATCCTCTCAGGGTTTGAGAGAGGCAAATCAAAAAACAATATTTTTGTTCACTAACCTAATAATCCATGATACTTTTATTGAAGTAAATGCCTATTTTGCTCTTTACTTGCACATTTAAGGTGGAGCAGGCAGATAATTTTTGGCTTTCTTGGAATGAAAAGGACATAATAATCTTACTGCTTATTGTATTCCAGGTGGTCTGATAGAAAACCAGAGTTCCGTACTTTCTTGGCTCTGTTTTCTGCCTAGTAGTTAGAAACTTTAGTCAATCACTGGTCAATTTAGAGAGAGCTTTCCTATTGGCTGTTCAACAAATGCAAATGTGCGTGCACATCTTCGGTGAAAGCTTGATTCTTCAGCCTACTGCTACTGGTTAGAGTCTTTATTGTAATTTATCCATATACAGTGTAGTAAATGGAGGAATTGAACTGAGAAAAAGGTATTCCAGTTTATTATCTTTGGAGTGGACATTTTCTGTAAAAACAGTTGGAATAGCTGGACTGCTGGGGTTAGCTTCTAGCAAGATAAATACAGGCTTATTTACCACGGTTTGAATGGCAGCATGGGTCTGTAAAAGGACCAGAGCCTAAAGCCACGGCACTGCCTACTGCTGCCTTCCTAACAATGAGGAGCCAGAGGCGGGGTAAGAGGAACTGTAAACCTGGCAAAGGAATTGGTATTCATGCAAGGCTAAAAATCAATTTGTTAGGACCAAGATCTAAGAGTTGATCAGGCAATGAAACAGAAACTAAAAGGCAATTAACGTACAATGAAAAAAACAAGACATTGCTAATGGAACTGTCATCAACAAACATTTTAAACATGTTAGAAATAAAGATATTGCACTCATTATTTCTTTCATTCAATAGCACCAGTAGCAGGATCGAGCACCGAGATCTGGTCCAAATTATAACCGGTGGTCAGATTCCAAAGACATTGTAAAGAAATAACACACTTTCTGGATGAATACCTTTTTTTGTGTTTTAAATTCTCCCTCTTCCCATAATCCCTACATTAAACTAGCTAAAATGACTGAAATTTGTAAGTATTTGGACAGTAACAATCACCTTTTTGTAACGATTTGCACCCCAATGATAAACACATTCAAAGCACTGAAGGCACCAACACTCAAATGCCCTACAAAGTCATCCTGGCACATGTAGTGCAGCTCTAATTAACTTCAACTGCTGAAAAATCAATCTGCAAGCCATTTGCCACATTACCAACAAAGTTGAAAATGTGCAAACCACATATCCTCTCAGAAATGATCACAATTATATCACAAATCCCAGCAGCAGCAGGTAGAAGGAAGATCAAACATAACACACATCATAAATGGATGTTGAAAAAGAACATAATATCAGTGTGAACGAAATGCATCTCAGTATGAAGTGGAAATGTAATCTTTTGGTACGAGCATCAAAGACAGATATGAGACCTTGTTGTCTGGGATTTAGTCGTTAACATTTAATGAAATACCCATGAAGATGAGTGGGGAAACTCAATTATTCATCACAGAAGGATTCATGTTGCTGTACTTCATGCCGGCTGAACTAATCACTCCCTTGAAAGTGAACGAACACTTCATGCAGCTGCAATCATATTGTCTGTCTTTGTACTGACGGCTTGGCATCTCCGATTCCTCAGCGTGAGCAAAACATGTTGAGACCCCATGGCGAATCAAAGACAAAAAAGGTGACTTACTATTGTGAAGTTCATGACCTTGAGGATCCAGATAGTTAGTGCCAAGTTGATCAGGATCAGGATCATCAGCAGCAGGACGAAGAAGTAAAGGCAGCGTTTCCTCCAGCCGTATATTCCCACTTTGTACACTTGTGGTTTCTCTGAACTCTGGACATTGTTCCTATGAGTGCACTGTTCTTGGGTCATCTGAGAGAAGACACAGAGAGAAAAGGGAGGAAATGATTATTGCTGAGGGCAACACCTTGACACTTCTGTGTTACTTAGTGAGAAAAAGACTCAGTCCGACTCTATCAGTATCCTTCTCTTTGTCTTTGTGGCACTCTTGCAGCCTGGTTTGAACCAACTGCATTATTTACTTCAACAGCTGTTACAGGGTGATTGAGCAGTGTGGGAATTAGTACAGGATATATTGTTTTATCTTGGATGTCGGTGTGAATTTGCATAAACAGCTGCATTATTTGCAATTATTTGTTTTGTGTGTGTTGGCAACAAGCTGTAAATACATTGACATACTGCGATCTCAGCTTTTAGGG
Source organism: Serranus cabrilla (assembly GCA_903364295.1). Taxonomy (NCBI): domain Eukaryota; kingdom Metazoa; phylum Chordata; class Actinopteri; order Perciformes; family Serranidae; genus Serranus; species Serranus cabrilla. Next base: position 720,295 of record CAFUXE010000105.1, on the reverse strand, counting down.
CGATTCTGTCAGCCTATTTACACATCCAGTAGAATCAGAGCAACATTATCACCTTGTTAGAGTCGTGGTGAATGTAAGTCCAACGTAATTTCCTCCATTCCTTCTGTTTTCCACAGTGTAAAACAGCTAGTTGCTAGCTTTGCCTGCCTGCTGGACTCTCCCTGCGAGTAGCACTAAGTTCAGCAATTTACAGTCTCTTTTTCGAGTCTGGCTGTTATGTATTCAGCCATTATTGCAACCCATTGGGCCTCCATGTAGGAGCCACCCCATTACTGCCTGGAGATTTGTGATGCAGCTACAGAAACAGTGCAGAAAATGACCTTAAGATAAGAGATGGGGTACATCTGAACATTAGCACAAATAACATGCCGTAAACATTCCTCTCACATACTCCACTCCAATAGTGACCCACTCAGTTTGGACATGATGAAAGACAGTTTATTTAGCAATCGCATTGATTGATTGCCCCATAAGTGGTCTATAACTCCATTATACACCCTCTGCCCCATTGATGTGCTGATAGTGCAGATTAATGATGATTCTAATTGTCTGCCTGTGAAGACGAGGAGGCATTGTTCACTTCAAGCGCCATAATAATGGCCTAATAACTCTGTGGAAAAATACAATTTACTGTCCACCGTGCTTTGGAGTGCGCGGCTCAGACCACCAAAGCCAATCGTTTTTGACAACCACACACATTACCCGCTAACTGAAACAAATGGCACAAGACAGGGGCACGGTGAGAAAGTGCTGAAAGCTACAGAGGAGAATCCAAAGCACCAGTCAGCAAAACCAGGGAAATCTCATTGTGTATGGTCAGATTTTCATTTTTGTTTGACGAGCGAACCTTAAACTCATTGGGGTCCCCTGGAGGCTGCAATGTTCATTAAGCCATGCAGTTCAAAAGTCTTAAACTGAACCAATAGTGACTTTGCTTCGTTTTATCAGTTTAAGCAGTAAAAGTAAAAATGTGAAGTTTTTGTGGCAGTTTTTTCAGTTTCTATTTTTCTTGCTCTGATGAATTGTTCATTTTTAATCTCTCCTTCAAAGCTCTGATTGTTTTAGCTCAACACCACACCTTTTTCGATCTCTAAAAGAAAAAAAAAGCTATAACTATAACAATTACCCTAACTCTAATATGAGGAAGAAGCCATAGGTCATTGGAACTTGATAATATCACCAACCTACTCTCTTTTGAAGGCAAATAATATGCTTAGTAAAATCGGTGACAATGTCAGTTAACTTCTAAACTAACTTTGGCAAACATTTTGGTAAGTATAGCTGATTGAAGGGGTATAATGGGCCTGATGCTTGTGCTAGAGGGAAGGTCAAAGGGTTGCTGCAATCATGGTGAAGTATCCTCTTTGGGCCATAAATATCTACACCCAATTCCACAGCAATAGCTGTGGAGACCATTGTAAACTTAAGATCAATAAAGTCTTCTTGGCTTGATCTCAAAGTTTAACAGCAGTTCCTGATTCCTCAGGCTATTTGTTTGGCTCAGACTTGTTCAAAACCAGGCAGAATACAATGACAAACAGCTGTAGGAGCCAAAAGTAACCCAGGCTGTTTTATTTTTTCATTGGAAAAATTCTCATAAAGAGCTGCAGCCTGTGAGTGGGGATTAATAACACACCTGATCCTGCATCACACTTTCTTTTATATTTCCATTTGCAAGCACCTGCCACAGCATGCATCTTCCAAATATGACTAGATATCGTGGCAGACACACCGTGTTCACCCTGGAACAAACCCCTGTCCTGTCAAATCACCTGTTTGAACAGGATCCAGTTCAGCTGACAGGGCTACTCTGACATTTGTTTACACCAAGGAGTCTGATATATAAAAAAAACACACACAAAAAACACACACACGCAGACATAAAAACACAGGATGCCGCGACTGACAGACAGGTTTTCCATTTCCTCTCTCTAGATT
>CAFUXE010000105.1:683876-718333 GCA_903364295.1 Serranus cabrilla | reverse complement strand
TTTTCTGGTCTGATGTGGCAGGCTCAGATAACTGACCATGAAGCTGATATGAAACTAAAACTTCAAAATGAACCAGATCATGTCAGTTGAATTTGTTAAGCCGGTGGCAGTAAGAAGATGAAAAAGTCATGCAACATTAAAGTTTTCAGACAGAGTTTTGATAACAACACAGCACTGAATTCATCCCTAAAATGTAAAAATAATAGTGAGGATATCCAACCATAACTGTATTTGAGTTGTATTGTATTGTATTTCGAATATCTTTTTTTCTAATAGCCCTTTCACTGACACAGCCTTGGGGAGGTTCAGAGGAGATAAAAATCTGCATGTCAGTTTACTAGAATAACTTCATTACTATAAATTTGCAACAGCTCTAGTTGCACATTTTATTGCAACAACTGGTAATCTAATAAAAAAACAAAGTCAGTATCCCAGTCTAATGAAGTGCACTGGACACAGTTTCATCTCACGCATTTGGATGCATGTGTGCATGTGAGAGTGTGTCTATCTGTTGGTCAGCAGCCAATCTCTCATACTGTTGGACCTATTAGCCTAAAACTGTTTAGGCATATTTATGATGTATGCTCAGGGACATCTTGTGGTTGTGGTAATTTTTGAAAAACCTTTTCTTAATGATTGTTTTCATTTAGTCACCTTACTCCTCTCTCCTGCAGCCTGTAGGGGCTACAAATTCAGCAACCGCTGCAATTTTCAGTCAAACATTGTCATGTCTTGACTAATGATGCTATCTAGCGGTGCACACAGCTCAGCAAATTTCACCTCTTTCTCCAGGAACTGTGTCAGGCTGACTGCCAGGACATTTCTACTACAATGGTGTGTACCCCAAATAAATTCATTTAGCTGTGATTTAATTTCAAGAAATAGATCAAAAGTATTCAGAAATAATGACAACATGATGTGGATGTGTAAAAAGTTAGAAATCATACTTTGTCATGTCTGTCTGCAAGACAACAAGCAAATGGCAATTAAAATGCTTGTTTTTTTAATAGAGTTTGGATCTATCAGAGTTACCCTGTCCAAGAAGATTCACAACACCTGGCAGAGATTTGCACTCTACTTACTTCCATTCTAGTTCATAATGAGTTTACTGTGAAACAAAAATGTAATTTACTTAAATAGATTTAAATTGTGTTTGTGCAGCCCTCCACAAATCTGTTTTACAAAATTCAACAAAGTGAAGTGAACATGTCCTTGATGAAAGGAAAAAGAACAAACCTAGACAAAAAAATAAATAAAACAGAATACTGCGGAAGCTGCCAAGCATTTCCAGGTGTTGTGGAGAGGACAGCATCAAAGCTTGGCAGGAGAGCGACACTCACAGTGACACCAACATAAGTGTCACCTGCTCACAAGTCAGATGGAGTGTGTGTGCTCACGCATTCATGTGTAAATTCTAACTCCTTGGGTAAGCTTTTATACTTTTTACATGCACACAGTTTGGTAAGACTGCATTTGGTGATACTCTGTGTGCACCATATAGAGTCTCATGGGCTTCAGGTGACAGCTTTGTGTTGCTTCTGGGCAGCCTTTGACCAAGTTACCTGAATGAACTCTTCCCCGCTGAGTGTTTATTTTGCTGTCTTTTGGACAGATTGAACTAAAAAAGAATTGGCCTAATCTATTGACTTTTCGCTGGCGTGACTTTTATTGCACCTGCAGTGGTCATAGGACCGGTACTGGCACCAGTAGCCTGACAAACATACAGAGAACTCTAACCAAAAATCCATACAAAATAACAAATGGATAATTGCTTGAAAAATCTTATAAATGTATTCACTGCTTGATTGGTTTCTTATTTCTACATATACTGTATTACCTTGTGGAAATGTTCACTCACAAAGTGTATCACAAATCAAATAAATGCACTGCAGTAATGGAATATAACACGTCTCTACTCTGTGCTTTCTCCAGACTCTCCCTCCATGAACAAAGTACTGATAGCTTTCCAATAAGCTCTTAGGCTACAGGCTGACGGAGAGAAGAAAATGGTGCTTGGTTACAAGCTAAATAATGGCCACTCTCATAAGAGTGGAGGTGTGTGTGTTAAGAAAGCGGAGTTGAAGAGCCAGAGAGGAAGAAAATAAGTGGCAAATTGGAGGCAAATCAAATCATCGGCCTTTGATTCTTTTTTCCCTCCACTGCTGCTCTCCAATGGTGCCTCTTGTTCAGCCAACTATTCATTCAGAGAGCCTAAAGAAAACCCAACGGTCCAAAAACAAAGTCTGTCTCTGATTAGCGAGAGAAATGAGGTTTTACAAAATGTTATTGGTCATTCCTGCTGCCAAATAGCCAGGCAGCTCCCCATTAGGACTTTTATAGACAACATGTGGATCAGTACCAGGACCCAATGGCTGCTGCCAATGGATACACCATTACTGGGACTCGCACACCTCCAAATGTAGGAATATACAAAATGGCTGACAGCCAGAGGCAGTTTATTGGCTGTTGCAATGCGTGGATAAACAGGCGAGAGGAGAAATGTTATTGGCTGACTGAAAAGTTGCAAAACATTTCACTGACCAATGCTTCAGGGTCATTGAACAAAACCTCCAGTAGCTAAAGACAGCAGAAGCTACTTCATGCTAACAGCTAAAGAGTTGTTCTTCTGTTAATGATTTTAGGCGTTACTTGGATGGGGTAGGCAATTGTTAATGACTTAATATGTTCTGGCTTTGCTGTTTATTGTTTTTACATGTGTTGTTTTATTGGGCATCTGCATCAGCCGGGCCTGAAGATATCCAATAGTTACTGTCCTGAATTGTTCCCCACCACTGCTCCATCGCTATTAACTTATCTTGTTCATTCATTGAAAGAGCCCTTAGAGCAATTCCTTTTTTATTGTATGGTTGAAACACAAGAACCTCACTACAAGTTTTGTTTTTTGCTTTTATAACCCTCAGCAACAACAGAGAGTAGCACTGAAGCAGTAAAGGCCAGTGGAGGCAAAGAGCAGAAGAAATGTGATGAAACTCTGATGAAAACAGCCTCTTTACCAAACCAACAACATGTTTATCTAAAGATCAACTCATTCAAAGATGGAGAACAGCTAAAATGTTCTATAAAATATGTATAACACTATACATATTCACACTGCAACCACTACTGATACTCCTATTTCAACTGCTACTACTACTATCACCAATAATACCAATATCAATACTACTTCTAGGACCACTGCTACCAGTACTACCACTACTAGTACCAGTACTTTCCCTACTACTACCACTACCACAACTATTTCTACCAGTATAGCCACTCTTACTGCCACTACTACCACTACGACTACTACTACTACCAGCTGTGTTGGCTAGCTCCAGAATCTTAGCATTTACTTGTTAAGAACATTACTAGTAGGCATAATGGCCAGAAATACAAAAAAAAGAAAAAAAAAAGACCTGAAACTGCTTGGCCTTTAATGCTTGTCCAACAGAGTCACTGAGATAAACGCTTGTGTATTTATTGTGCTGAGTAAATAAAGGCTTTTTTGACCCTTATTCTGAGTGCACGAGCAGCTTTGCCTTTTGTCCCACTTTGTTGCCCCTCATTAACACCGAGGCCACATTCTCAGCACAGCCTTTCGTTGTCCTGTGCTGCGGCTGCTTACTGGCCCATTACAGATGAGACAAGTGTGGCTAATACTTACAGATACTGAAAAGGTCAGAGAATAACAGTAAACAATTTAATGAGAGCTCAGACCTGTTCAGGATCTGACAAAGCTCCTTTTCGGTGATTAAAGAAAAAAATAAAAAGACAAAAAGAATAGAAAACATCCAATTTCACTGGTTAATTCTGCTGTACAGACGTGAATCCAGACCTGGGGCCAAGCCTGGCTGGAGGGCATAATGAATACTTAAACAGCTGAGTAACTTTGGACTCTTTCTTTTTCTTTTTAATCGAGTGCAAACACAGAAAAGGGTTTTTCTTCTCCTCTCTGTTTTGTAAGTGGCTTTAGCATGCTTGTCAACAGCATTGTTGAGCGCACGATTAGAATAATTTGGCGAAGCCTGTGCTTGTAGGCCCTGTGTGACAGATATGCTGCTGAACTGGAGATGTAGAGGGAAGAGGAATCACGTCTCTTATGGTATGTGCTGCTTGTTTTAAAGCACTCTTTACAGGTCACGCCAGGAGGGGAAACAGCCTGGAGGTTGAAGAAGCAGCCTTGTCACTTTGGATCCCACTTTTTTCAATAATAATAAGAATGGGGAATAAAGAATGTTCTTTCCTACCATTGAAAATTAAGTTATTTTTAAACTCAAATCACAAGGAAGAAAGTCTGTCTAACTCATATCCATAATATTTTATTTTATTTATGTATTCAAGCCCTATATATGACCTTTTTCAAAAAAAAATACGTGAAATTTGTTTCACATATTTGTTTAAACACTGAATTACGTGCTGGTGGTGAATGGGTCGATCAAATGCCGGACTTTCACCCAGGAGAATGGGGTTTGTGTCCTGCGTGAAAACAAAAGTAAACAACTTTTAACATAATTCAAGTCTTTACATGACTTCCGATGGTTGTGAAATATGTTTTTCTTTACATAACTTATGTTGTTTAAGTAACTGAGGTCGAAGGTCAGTGATTTGTAGCATAAAAATTCACAGAAACTGCAGCTTTTTTTTAAACAAACGTGGTCATTTCACATAATTTTGTGACATCAGGTTTTTTTTTTTATGTCTTAGATCAGGGATGTGGGCCAAAATATTTAAAGTTTACAGTGCAGTCAAACAAACAGCAGCTTAACAGGATATACTGTATCATAATGTTAATAAAGATCATGAGCCGGCTGACCTACACTGACCAAACAACCCCTCTCTAGTGTCACTTTATGCTTACCTGGCTGTTAATTTGAGACATTTCCTTTTTCACATTCACATATTATTAATCTTAAATTAGAATGCTTCATCTCCTCTAATGTTGGATACAAGTTTTCACTGTTTGCTGTCATCAGAAGCTGATGGTTTTACCTTTTCAATATGCCATTTTATGTGTAAAACATTCATAAGATGTATACATTAAGTTACTTTATTTGATTTATTGTAGTTTTTCAGAACCTAGAAGGAGTTAAAAAGCCTCACACTACAGTACATTATGCAGACAGAAAGCATCACAGGGACAAACATGCACCTCTGATTTATTTGAACTGGTTTTGTTTCCCTTCATTTCCCTAAGCAAACTCAATTAAAGACATAGAGAAACAATTAAAATGTTAATGAAACACAGTTGCAAAACAGGAAGTTTAGAAGGAAACAAAAGAAAACAACTTACATAAGACATTTCCCTTTGTGTGTCTTGTATTAGAAGTGAATGAATATTTTCTGGTGAATTATGACATTTATAAAACACAGTGCCAATATTTATTTCACAAAATAACAACTGGGTTATTCTGGATAATCTGAACACGTAACTTTGAACAGTTTTCACCTGCAACTATATTCTACTAAATGTAACAAATAATGTATACTATCTACAGTGGACTTTTGTAATGATTTTAAATAACTGTTTGTTTGTTTTTTTTCCCCTTTTTTGTGCCGGGAGTCTGAGTATTAGATATCTCTACTTGTGGATAAAGAAAACTCAGCAGATCTGTAGCCATATCTTCCCAAGAGAGTTAAATGGGGAAATATGGCTGAATATGGGTAAACTGTTCCTAAAACACCTCTTTAGAGCCCCAACTATGAAGATCACATTAAATTAAAGTCCCCAATCATTACCATACTAATAAGCACAGAAACACACATGCTGTAGCATCAACACGGCTGCTGATTTTTCCTGTAAAAGTGTCCTCAGATATGTTTCATTCAGCCCACACACAAAAGATTACCATCACAGTTCAACCTTTTTTTGTTGCTCAGCCTGTGAACCCTGAGGCAATATTTCACAAGTATAATTAACTTCTAATCTTTAATGGCACCAAAGCTAACAGACTCTCTGTTAGCTTGGCTTTATTATCTACTAAAAGGTCTAATCATAGACTGGAGTGAAAGTATATAGAACCAGAGAGAACATCTTCACAGCAAAAGCAGAAAAAAAGGAAACCAGAAGACATCAATTTCAGAAGGAGAGGCGGAAGTTTAAGCAGAGGAAAAGGAAAGAGTGAGAGAAATGGGAGTGGCACTGCCGAGCTCACAGTCTGGATCGGCACCCTGCTGTGATTAAGATGTGTTGGACTTCAACGAGGCAGAGCAGTAAACCTTCTAAAGCTTATACTTCAGAAGGCAGAGATGGGAGAGTGTGAGGGGAGAGGGCAAGGGGATGGAGTGAAGGAATAAGGGGAAGAGACAGGAAATGTTCAGATGATGGCAGAATTTAGACACAAAAGCAGTAATTCAGGAGGTAAGGACGAGGAGGCTCTTACTCTTTGCAGCATAAAGAGTCTCCTGGGATGGACTTTCACTGCTTTCACTGGCTATACAACACCCTCGCACTTTATATTTTTGAAAATAACTCACGGCCTTAAAATCAAATCATTTCCATCTGGGTGTCCAGGTCTCTGATGGCAGTACAAGAAATGTAGAAGTTTAAAAAGAAAATCTGCACATCGAAATTCCAGACGGAGCAAATTCCTTTTTGATTGAAAACAGTTGCAAAGGAGTATTTTGTTGGTAATATATACTACATGTGTAACCAAGTTTATACAAATATGTGTGAAAAATAAATGATTTGACAGAAAATTAACTATACATTGGGACAGTGGCGTTGGATACCAGTGGGAGACCATCACCAAGAACTGACTGGTCAGGTTGGTCTTAGAAAGACTGCTATGTCCAGCAAAGACAGACAATTTTGTTGTTCTCTCTATCAAAGTGATTCAGGTCTTCAGGGAACTATGTGGCCCAAGAATACATCTATCCAGTGTTGCTATCAAAGCTGACTGTAAACAATTATGTATCAGTTCCTAATCTTTAATGGCAAGTGCGCCATACAATCTGACACACTAGTTCTGGCATGTGGGTCACACTGGCACCATCACAACCCTGCATCTAGAGGTAATATATTTGTTTAATTCACATAAAAAAAACAATAACAAAAAAAAAGCTCTGATAGAGAACCCCATGTTCTGGGTTAATAGGACATTTCTCTTCTGTGAAGTTTAAAAAAAACATGAAGAAAAAGTTGCCTTTTGAATCGGTAAAACTATATTTCACAGAATCTTCAAAAATAAATTAAGAAATGCATTTCTATGAAAGAAAGTTGCCTTTTGAATCTGTGAAACTAAACCCTATGATCTAAAATTATATTATGTGATATGACTAGACTATGAATTGTCAAGATTCAAGAAATGATGAATATTTTTCACAGGCACATTTACACCGACAATATATCACTATACTGGCTCGGTCTACTTTCAAGCATAATGGAAATACAGATTGTAACAAAAGGGGTGGAGATGTTAAAATGAGGTAAAACAACAAACAAAAAACCTAACTAAAAAAAAGTAACCCAATGTTTGGGCTTGTGTGGGAAAGAGATGTAAAGAGTCGTCTTCGATCAGACCCAGCACAGTGACAGGTCAGCGGTGCTGCTCGCCTTTATCCCAGGAGAGAGACAGTGATGCTAAATTGCCTGTCTCTTTTCCTTGCTCACCCCTCTCCCCCTCTCTCTCTCTGTTTATCTCCCTCCCCCCTCCCCTCGCTGTGAGAGGCTAACATCTTAATCATAATTGTGTCATGAACCATAAACACTCATACGCTTGGCTGTGGAAGCAGCCTCGGGAGAAGTAATGGTGCTGAATAATAACAATAACTTTATTTGAAGAGCACTTCACTGAAAACTTTTCACACCTTATTTGTGTTTACCTAGTGAAGAATGATGAGACGGTACTTCAAGCACCGTGAGAATCCCACCAAAGAAAAGCCCACAATCATTACAGAGACCGTACACATTTTCTCCAGATTCCTTTCACGCATTTATCCCAAATTCTTTGGAACCAAACATGCAAAAAACTCCCCCAACGATCCTCAATTGAACGATGTGAGTTTCTGCCTTACATAAGTACTCGTATTAATAATGATTTACTGTCACAGCCTGACAGTCACTTAAGAGAATATCAAACGATTAAATATTGTAAGATAAAGTGACGAGTGCTGTTCTTAATGGAACAACTGGAGTACTTAGATGTTGTCACGCGTTTCAGATGTTCAAAGAGTAAGAGTCAGAAAATATGTTTTAGCTCAATGCAAGATCTCAGGAGAGACAGAGAGCGAGTCAGGGTGAGACAGATGAAGACATGCCAGCTGAACTAATGTTGCAATTTTAATCCATCCTGTGACACTCTTGAGTAAAAGAAAGTAAAACATTAAGTCGTTTCATCCACTTTTCTAGCCTGTTGGATTAAAAAGGGATGTAAGCAAACGCACAAAATTCACTCTTCTGTTGCAGATTGTTGTTTAAAGAGAACTGGCATTAAAATACATAGCGAGAAATGGATTATTCTATAAAGCTTTTATGTAGCCTGATGAATTTTATAATACAGCTGCTACACTCTGGGTGTTCAACTGATGAACACTGACGTCTGAGAACTCATAGCTTGCTGATGAGAAAATCGAATCCAGATGACAAACACAAAATATGGACATGGTGAAAGATGAAATACAAGTTTTCTTTCTTGCATTTAAAGGTTGCTGTGCAACAGTCACCCCCGCAGTACCACGGAAATATCTCGTCAAGTCAGTTTCATTTATATCAACCAAAACGATTCCATGGGCCTCACAATGTGTAGCAAATGCAACCACATTTATCTTAAGATGCGCACATATGGATAAATGAGAACATGAAGAAACAAATTGACAATAATGTTAGGTAAATGGAATGAGTTTAAGTAGACAGCAAACATGTTGTTTTCTGGTGGATTTCATAGTATGTGTTAGTTTTAGGCCTCGGAAATATATACACACAACTATGGCACGTTCAAAGCCACCTAAATCACGTTTCTTCTCCATTCTGATGCTCGCTTTGAACTTCAGCAGGTCACTTTGACCACGTCTACATGCCTAACTGCATAGAGTTGCTGCCATGTGATTGGCTGTTTATGTGTTTGTTAATGAGCAGCTGAACAGATGTATTGAATTGGCCGGTGAGTATAGTGTGTCTGTTTGTCTTTGATGTTCAACATCCTTGTAGAGGTTTGCCATATTTGTTTCATCATTTGATACTTCATACAAGCTCATTTTGTAAAACACTATGATGTAGGCCCTGTGCTAGAATGTGTTGGCTGAACACAGTGCAGACTCATCCAGGAAGTCAGTTGGTGTTTCAAAGTTATTTTTCACATTTATTTAAGTGGTTTGGACATGTACAACTTCCAAGATGGTTCAAGACTAAAACTACATTCTGATGCAGCTGCAGGTCTGGGGAAAGTTCTGCTCTGTGCTGTTAGATTAAAGTACTGCTGGCACAAAAAACAAATCCTTTCTGGTTGAAAACTGGTTGGTCCAGTGCCTTGGTTGCAGTTATTTCTTAGTGTTTTCTCGGTATAACACAGGGATTGAGGGTGATCCAGAAAATATCAGACATTGTCTACTGGCTTAGCTGCCCATCCATTAGCCGGATCTCTCTGCCTATTGGACAAGTCTGTGGGGGATTTTTCAGAGGAAGCTTGTGGATTTTCTGTGGCTCAACCAGATGGCACACTACTTCGATTTCCAAAACCCCAGTAAATAAATATTAATCTCCCAGCCAAAAGCAGCTTCCTGGAAACAGATCCTTGCAACATGTCTTTGGTGTTTGCTATGGGCCTCTACAATTCTTTTGAGCTCAGCAGGATTGTATACCAACTAAAAACAACCCCTCTGGCTTTAGATCAGGGTTCTGTATATCCATAATCCCCCAGTGAAGAACAGATCTGCAAATGAGGCCATTCTATAATTATTGTTAGATGACAGAAATGCTAAAAGATCATAAATGCACTTTCTTTTTTGGACATTTTGTCAATCCAATTCAAGCAATCATACAAAAGCATTCATGCTGTACTCATTTAAAAGATAATAATCTTTCCTTTGAGATTCCTGTCCAGTGACAACTGAATGGCTATCTAACTCCACACTACAAACTGCATGAAATGGAACATGTGAGGTCCAGATCCCCATCGGACACAAAAGCCTCAGGTTTATTCTTTGTCAATTAGTTCCGTAGTTTACTGAATTCCAAATTTGTTGGAGGATCACGTTAAGCATGCTCAGCACTATTTGGTAATTTTTGGGACCATATGTTATACAAGGGCTTGAATGTAGCAGACCTGAAAGATTTTAGCTTAAATGAACTCACATGGTGCATATTCACCAATAACTACCAACTACCACAAGCTAACTGAAACAGGAAAAATAAACAAATGGCGGACTTTCAGCAAGGAGAATGGGGTTTGCGTCCTGTGTGGAAACAACAGTAAGTGCATTGCATATTGCATGCAATGCACTACTCAAGGAAAGTTTACACCAGAGATAATTAATATGCATGTTGGATCGATTTTCTTAGAATGCTCCGCTGTACCGTGACCCACTTTTCACACTCATATGTGTTGTTGGGTGGTACTGGTCTATTCTGTTGTTTAGGTGTTGGATCTTGTTGGTAGGTTGGGTTAGTTTGGGATTGGTTTTGCTTGACACAGTGCTTGAATCTTCAGGTTGTGCATACCTGTAAACAAATTACATCTGGGGTATTCACACAGCTGTTTCTTTTGTACTTGTATGAGCATGAACAGTTGTGACCTCTTTCAGCCTCACTTCTGAACAAAAAGTTTGATTAAGAAAGTATCACAACTCCCCTCTTTGTGCATTTTTGCAGAACTTTACATCCAGGCTATAGGTAATATCAGATACCGAGCCTATGTCATTGTGTTTGTTGCCAAAAGATGCTGGATTCCTTCTCTTGTATTGGTGGGTAACAGCAGGATGTAAGGGCATTACTGGCCAAGACCTGTATCAAACTCTGCAGGTTGCTGCAACCCACCTGCTATTGGATCATCACATAGCCTAAAAAGGAGAAGGTTCACAATAGGAAACAATTAATACAGCAAGTTTAGTTGAGTAAGATCATTAGCACATTTCTGGCCCAAAATGGATAATTAAGCTTAGAATCAGATGAAAAAGATAGATGACTCTCAGATAAAGCAACTGATCAGAGTAGTGTGAAACTGTTCATTCTTCTATTAGACACTGCAATATCATCAGCAAGGCATAGTAAGTAATACAATTCTTTCAGAACCAGGCTATGTCATGTCCAGATCAGAAAGCAGAAGAAAAACCACAGGATACTGTTGGACCACTTTTCAGCATTGTACACTACTGATGGAATCTAAAATAGTTTTATTTTCCAGCTGTTAGTGGCAACAAAGGAAAACATCAAATGGCTGACAGGCCATCATTCATAAACTGGAGAAAGAGTCTCAGTGAAACTAATATTAAATTTCCTTGTGGCTTTTGCATTGAAACAAAGTACGCTTATTTTTCAGAGGGGCCATTTTTGCAAATGCAATTTTATCCAAACTGCCTCCAAGTGACACCAGTCCTTTGGTTTTCAGCACGACCTGTGGATAAAGAACTTGCTGCCCCTGCAGTGCAAAAGTAGCAGGAATTCAGTAAATCCTAATGGAAATACGGTGCATTGCAAAAGACTGCAGCAAAATGAATGAAAGCTTAGTATGAACTATAGAATGAAAGAAAATGAAAGGAAAAAAACTGGTCTGTACAAGTCAACTACCCAGGAAAAAAACAAAATAAATGCCACAACCGAGCATAAAAGAAGTGCACAGTTTGTGTCTTTTGCTTCAAGGATTTTAAAAAATAGGTGGAGGTGTAAGAAGGGTCCAATATAATCTTAAAATGATGGTGAGATACTGGAGGTGTCTGGAGATTTTACCTCCCTGGGTGACCGTCGTCTGAAGTTGCAGTTTATTTTTAACTGTTAGATGAAACCAGTTCAAAGGTCATGACTTTTTTGACATGGGATAGGTAGTGTGAGGATTAGTCTGCTTACTTTGAAGCGCTGGAGTGGAAATGTACTTTGAAAAAGTGAGGTGAGAGAGGATTCTGGAAAGTTGTTTCCTCTTCTACTTCCTTTCCGGGTATTTCACTCACTGAGAATGTGTAGTAACCACATTCAAATAGGCAAATGACACTGTCTAGTAGACCTTTTCTCGTACATATTTTTTTACATAAGACACGCAAATCTATAAGAGAATGCACTGAGCACACAGCGCCTACATGCTAATAAAAATACCAATATTTGGCACTAATGATAACGTAAACAATATGTTACGTCAAAATGTATGTCCCCGCCCCTAATCAGGAGCTAAAGTAGTGTGAGGTTAGCACCACAAAGTCTGCACAGTGTGAAGGTTTGGGTGGATAGAAGGGTAAACAAAATATCTGATACCAGCAGTGTCAAATCATAAGACGGATTCAGGGATTTGAAAATGTTTTGAAAGGCACTGACAAATTATGTCCTGCTCTCGGAGCATTATATCAGAATAATGCTTCCTATTCTAAGTACTTACTAGATATAACTCATGAGACTACATGTCTATTTCGAGCTCCAAATATGTCAACATCCATAACTTCTCTTCTTGTCTACATATCAGTATTTTTCATATAACGTATAATTGCATTTTAGACGAAACCCGTCTTCCTTTGCTGCCAAGTCCCAAGCTGAGGGATGGCGGTTTTGACTTCTCTGCACTTCAAACATGATTTCCGGTAAACATCTGTGGTATTTACTGCACACTGCGCTCATCCAAAGCATCACCATTATAGGTGCTTGGCTGCAGTTGTCCATCTTCTCTGATGCATAGTGAACATTCATTGGTATGCACAGCACTGCATTGTTTGGGAGTCTGGGACTATTTAGAACAACAATTTTTATGGTAAGTGCCAATCGGTCATGCTGTACTCTCTCAGGGACGTGACGGAGTTAAAAAAAAAAAAAAAGAAAGAAGAAGAAAAAAGACAGATAAGTATACCAAGAGAGAGAAAAACAGAGAAATGAGAGACAAAAGTGGAAGAGACAGAGAGAGATAAACTTGCAGAACAAAAGAAAAAAACACAAGGGATGGAGAGAGAGTACGCACGGGAGGAGAAAACACAAGGCAAAATGAAAGAGACAAAGAGGGAGATATAGAGATAGAGGTAGAGGAGGGAAGGAGAAATATGTTTGTCCTAGACAAAAGTGGAGAAACAAAGAGACCATAACCTTGAGCAGCTGATTCGAATATTAGCATGCGATTGAATGTTGGTTATCAGCGGTTCACAGCCCCACAAGTCTGGGTTGCCTGCTCTTCAGAAGGCCATGTCAGCGTATTAAATGAGCTAGTGTATTACTTTTTTTAGTTAGGTGTCGACCTCTAGTGGCAATAGTCATTATTACAGGAGTGAAGGAAGAAGTGACATAGCATAGGCAGCAGTAGTGCAATAGCAATAGAGTTAGCAACAGTGTAAATCTAACCATTTCGTTTCTTTCCCCCTAAACGTAACCACATAGTTTTGGCGCCTAAACCTAATGAAACTGCGCCGGTTGATTAAGCAAATGATGAAATATTTCAACGTTAGCCATCAGAGTTCTTCATTTTCTGTGAGTCAAGATCATATAGTAGGTGGAGCAGGCACCTCTTATGGCTGATGGCTGAGGAGCTTTCCCTTAAATGAAGACATTTTGTTGCCTTACCCTGACCACAGGATCTCAGCTTCAGCAAGACTTAAGAATGCAGTAGACCAGACACTCCATAAGCACTAAAAATATAAAAAATTCAACAGAAATGCAAAGAAAAATTAAAACTGCAATGCGACTGATACCCTCCTCTGCACTATACCTCATATCACCTGTCTCGGAGGACAAATTAACCACAAACAACACTTGTCAGCTCCAAATTTGTGCTAAAATATGACAAACACCTTGCCAATTAACGCCACACTTGAAATCCCTCTTCATGCTAAACTGTTGCTGTAATCAGTCTCCGAGTCAGGCAAACAGCAAATTAAATCCAATATGCCTTTACTGTTTACTTTAACATCAGTTTGAGGCTGCAAAAAAGTTTTCCGTCATCAGACTGTGTCGTCAGTGTACAGGATGTTGTGATTCAACATGACATTATGTTATCTATAGTAGCTCAGTTATCGAAAGAAATAAAGAAGTGCACCAATAAACAACTAAATGAGCCCAGAAATATGAGCCAGTTAAGTTTGAGCTGTTTTTACAGTCTTTGGGTATCATGTTTCCTTATGGTCTGACTAAAATGTGTCTCTAGCATCTCTAACTGCAGTTCTGCTTCAGTTGGATTTAAGGTGACTGCTGTTAAAGGTTTTTTTTTAAAGTTTACTTAGCTTCTGATTTGAAACTGTAACAGATAGATCCTTGATTGTTTCCTGTTTTTGATACTGCTTCCTGTTTAAACTCAGACTGTTTAACTTCCAGTAAGGACACACAAGACATTGTTGGCTAATTTAAAAAAGACAGCATGAGAGACAAACAGCCAGAAGCAGAGAACAGACAGAGACAATAAGGGCCCCTATTTGTTCTGTCCACAGGAAGGACTACAGGAAAGGGAGACGTCACAGGAAGTGGACGCAAACTGACTCAGGCATTTGAACTCCTGTAGTGAGAATCATTCTGAGAATACTCTGAAATGATCCAAATGGGAACATACAATGATATAAGAGTCTACATATATGCTAGCAGCTTTTTAGGCTGCAGTTTAGCACCATGGCACTTTTAGCTAAATGCTGTTAGCATGGTGTAGTTTGCTAATTAGCATTCAACATGAAGTCCAGCTAAGGATGAAGGAAATGTCAAGACTTTTGCAAATCTTTAGTCACAAACAGCTATTGGACAAGTTTTCACTTGGGATCACTAAAGTTATTGTAATTCATTTTAAGTTGCACATGAATTTCTGGACCAAACTTAAAAGCAATCCATCCAACTGTTGTTGAGACATTTAGCTAAAAAATGCAAATATTAACCCATTTAATTCAGATGTCAAGGAGAATTTTTACTTGTAGATCTCAGTGCTTTTCTAAATGTAACAATTGGAATCTGAGTTTATGTATTGGCAGTAAATCGTTCACTCCCAATATGTGAAAGATTTATAAAGCATAGAAGGAATGTTTTATAGCAACAATTTCAAACTGTTGTATTCTGAACGGACAGATTGCTGCTCAAACTTGGACCCAAACACTGACTTCATGTTCAAACTGCGAACAACACGATTCAATTAGCTGATTGAAACGACAAGCCATTTCCATCAAAAACACATTCATTTGGATGTCTGCAACCAATCAGATCTTTCAGCAAGTGTTATTCATCTCATGAACAACAGTTTTGTCGAGGAAGTGAAAATGAAGTATACTGGAAGTTATTTCCAACCATTAAATCTTCAATTTAACATGCAGCCCTCATTGTCAGGATGGGGGTTTTGTTTTCTTAAACACATGATTGCAATGTTTCTAATTTGTTGTTCCAATCAAGGAACTCACACTGTGCACAATAAACTAAGTGAAAAAGTAAAGCAGAGGATGTCCTTTAGAATCAAGAAACACATTCAAAACCTGGATGAAAAAAAAAAAACCCAACAACTTAGTTTTCAACTCTCAGTATCTATTCACACCACTGGGGTCTCATTATGTTTGTTTCTTAGTTTGGCCAAGGTCTGAGGAGGCTGTAATGATGTGAGAAGACAGCAGGCTCTGCCAGTCCGTCACAATAAATAAGAACTTTCCCTCTTAATTGACCTGCCTAATGGCTGGATCACACTTTAAAAGAAGAGAAATACGGAGGAGACTGTATTGGATGGACCCTCAGGTGTCCAGTCAGCTTTACAGACGGTGCTCATTAAACGGTGAGTTAAACAAAACATAGAGGTACAGTATATCACGGCAATAATTGTGGCCTCTATGTGCCAGTTGCTCTTTAAAAAAAAATAATTCTGCTTTCGAGGGTTTAGGTGCTATTTACTCCGCAGGAAAATAGCCACAAACAACGGGGGTGGGGTCATAATTTCCATGGAAATGACTTTGCAGCATGATGCCAAGCGGATGTGGGAAGAGGTTGGCTCGGCGCAACTCGATTCCTGCTTCAAAGTCTAATCCTCAAATTATCACTCACTCAGCAAATCCCCCTCTCCTTTTCTCTCCTCTCCTGCCTCACTTTCTTTCTCTTTTCACTCATGTGCCTCTCATTTTTTCCCTTGCAGCCCCCCCTGCAGCTCTATCTATCCATTTGTCAGCAGGAGGGTGGAGAAAATAAGAGAAACGCTGCGTGGAAGATGACTTTGTCTGTAAAATAAATCCCCACAGTTGTTTCATTCGATGTCATTATGACTCAAATTTAAACCAGTTTCAAAATGCAAACTTATCTAATGGGCTGAAAGAAAGTCTGGGTGGTGAAGCACAACAAAAAAAATGCAACTTGCAAGGCAGCAAAGCCAGCTTCTGGACTTTGACACACGTTCCTCTGCAGAGGGATGTTTCCAAGAGTGCATTTCTGTGTTGTCTGCTTCACACGTAGAAGCAGCATGTGCATAATGATGTGACATTTATGTGTTATAAAATGTAGAACTGAGTAAGCAAAGGAGAGGAAGAAGGCAGCACACAGATGTAAACATTTCAGGACTTAAAATATTCAACACACAGGCTTTGCGAATGTTTTATGAGGTGGTGAATGTATTTATCATGTTTGTGAGACTTTCACAGTAGGATTCTCGCAGCCCCTTTATAATAGAAGCTTTACAACCCAGACTTTAAATGTGGCATCTCTCATCTATCAATCTATAATGATAAATCCAACAGCAAATGTCTTTAGTGATTCTTTATCTAATTTGTGCATTCAAAGTTAATACTCTGTGCCGTGCATGATGCCTTCAGCTACGTCTGCTGACCAATCAGAGTCTGTGTTTCTGACTGTGTGGCATCTCTGATCCCAAACACACTGCACAGTCATCTTATCCTTTTATCTGATCTACATTTTCTGGGCAGCACCCAAAACAATGAGTAATGTTATTATTACATTACTGGTTCATTCTTCTTCTTCTGTTGCATAGATTCTTAGTATTAGCATCTTCTCATCCAAGAAACAGAAAGCAAACAAGATTGTTTTCCAAAATGTCAAAATACGTACTTTAAAGCTGCATTGCTGTTTTTTTTTCTACTCAAATGTATGGTTATAACTGAAAAAAACATCCACTATTACTATATTATGTAATACAATCTTTATGGCTACTGCATTAGGAATCAATTTACAATCAAAAGTGAATTGAATCAACACCCCTGGCAACACGGCTGGTGCACAATGCCATTTAGAAAGTATTTTTGTTACAAAAACTGCAAATCTCAATACAACATCTGATGAGTCATTCTTCACAATTTTCCAGACTTGGGTGGTTTATGGTTGCACAAAACCTAAGTATGAGTGCTCAAGGCATGTAGCCAGCTGTTAAATATAGGGCTGTGTATGGGCAGCCGTCCTGCTTGAAAATGATTCTGCAGATCACAGTCACGTTTCAGAGTCAGAGCTGCTGTATATACATATCTCTGCATAAAGACATACTGTAAACAAAGCCAGAAATGTCTAACTCACAAACATCTGGTGAATAAAAAGGTCCTCAAGTTGCGCACAAGAAAAACTGATGCTAAGCACCTAAATGTCACTGAAAACAAACAGTAAAAACTGCACATGGGGGTTGCATTTATTGCCTATTTCATTACCAGAATGATAAATAAACAATATGATATCAGTTGGAACAAACTAAACCAGCAGCCTGCACATGAAGCACTTGTGGGTACAAATTACCTCGGACAAAATGAATAAAATCTACCTCTGCTTCATGCTGGAAAGAAACCTTAATTGAAACCATTAATAGAAAGAGAGTTAAAAATAAAAGCTCTTACCCAGGAGGTTTCTGACTGAACTAAAGCAAATATTATAGTTCAGATAGCTGAACATTTCTGCCCCCGCTTTTGGCTGCTTGAACCTTTTAGGCCTGACACTCAGAACAACTACATTATGTATACCTACATTCATTATAAAGTAGCACTACTGAGCTATAACTATCAGGACTTATTTCAACAATATCTGATCTGTGAACTAGTGAGTAATTCCAGCAGTGCATAGGCACAATAATTGTAAGTACGCTGTTCTTCAGGGGGAAATATTTTGTGACCACATGTGGACCAGTGGTTGAAATAAATAATGGGTTACTGGCAGCTATATGTGGCCTGTGCTTTTCACTGTGAAAGAGAAACTAGTCACAAAAACTGGCGTCATATAACTATTTTTTTTGAGCCCACAGCAGATGTGCGTCATAATAAACCACTGTAATATCTTTTTGAAAAAGCACATTTTTTACAACATTTGCTCAAAGGCCTGGCACATTCACGCTTCTACTGCTGCTGCTGCCTCTGTGCTACATCCACACTAGAATATGTGACACAGCTGGTGTGTTTTACATGATTCATAAAGCGAGCTAAAGCTTCTTTAATAGAAGTCCCAGTTTTAATTGAGAGCAACGTGTTTTGGTTGTGTCGCTGGTTTTAGTGTGAATGCAAAATAAAGGCACAGATTGATTCCTTTAACTGTCTGCTGTTTCTCTCTCTCGCTCTCTTAAAAAAAACATGTTAGTTCATGGCGTTTAAGTTGCAAAAGCAGTTTGATAGTAATGATAATGATTTAGAAGAACATTTCTGCCGCACTAATAATCAGCCCGACTGGTCTCTGTCTCGCTTCTTTTCAGTGAAGCTGTGAAACCTCATTGCAGAGATGCTGGTTCGATACTAAATGTTGATCAGAGGAGAGAAAAAAAAGATTCTAATGTGCCAAACTGCTGCTGCAAAGATCTGTTGGATCCTTCAGACACTCAGTAAACAGCAGACAGCTCTTAATGGTGGCTGGGAGACGCTCTGATGACTCATGTAGCTCAGTTGGTGTCACAGACAATGATCTGACATTATCCCGTGTTTAAATCTTACATGAAAGTAGCAACAAATTAAGGTTAAAAGGATGCCTGCAGTTGTCACAGCTGCTGCCAACGTTTTTTTTGCATGGCATCACTAATATGCTCACTGTAATTATTTAAACATATGAATCTATTAAATAAAGGATGATATCTATTTTGACAATAACAAAACTTAATGTCCTGTCATAATTGCACATTTTGTTCCTTTCAGCAATCACGTTCATAGAAATAAAAAATGTTAAAATTGTTTATATGAGTGCATCTGCATTTTGCAGTAAATATTTACACTATTAAGCAGCACTTGCATAACCTACGTCAAGAATAAATCTGCATTTTATTTTATTAAACGGGCTGTGGCGCACAGGATGAATGAACAAACAGAATATCAAGTCATAACAGACCGGTTTGATGTGTGTAGACATGTATGTATCAGCCTGTCATTTGAATGTGATTTGGACACTGGATGGCTGTGTGTAATTACACTGCATAATGAGTGGTGTGGCGCCTCTCTAATGGGAGGCTGCAGATATATCAACATGTCTGTCTTGCTGCCTTCAGATCTCGAGGGGTTAAATGAACCTAAAGAGAAGCTTTCGTATGATATAAAGAAAGCTCTTCTTGGGACCATGGATGTTCGTACGAAATTGGAAATACATTCAGTAGTTGAGGTACAATTTTATGTACTGTTTAATTATCTTTTGGAAATCCTTACCGGTAAGTTTTTTGCATAACTTATATCAGTGGTTTTGCAGCCTAAATTCAACAAAACTTCAGCCTTTTCTTTACAACCGTACATGTATTTATAATGACTGGATCGCGATTTTTAAAACACTCGATCATACGATCATATGGGTCGTTTCGACAAACACTCTTAGGGATGGTTATGGGTGGTTGATTGACAAATAACCTATTCTGTTGTTTGGTTGGAGATTTTGTTGCAGCAAAAGTCAAACATTTGTTTTTTTGTGGTAGAGATGTACTGCAATTTAATGATTTAGTGTTTATGGCACACAATAATCAATTCATGTGAGTTTTATCCCAATTCTTTACTTTCTACTTGTGGAGCATTTTCTAAGTCTTGTTTACAGTAAAGTATGGTAATCAGCTTATGTTTGCAGCAGAAAACAACAGCTGGAATTGTGATCGACATGAAATCCGGGTGAAAAATGATTTTAATCAATCTACTTATTTAAAAAGTGTTCAGTGAAATATGGAACAACAAGCCTTAACTACACACTATGTGATTTGCCAGTCCAGTCAAGATGTTTAAAGTTTCACTCTGCAGGGCTTCAGTTGGCAAATACAGTGCTTTTAAATGTGCTGTTACTATATCAGAGTGAGTGTGGGCTTGACTTTGCCGTAACAGAAGACAGTTGGAAGCTTCATGCAGACAGACAGTAAAAAGCCCATAAAGAGACAGAGACAGAGAGTCGGCCGGGGGCTGGAAGGTCAGCGGATATTTGGAGCACTGACTCTGTTCCTAATATAACTGTGTGTGGAGCGACAGCTGCTGTGTGTCCTGGAGCAGGTGGGCTGTGTTACATGCCTAAGTCACAGTGGGAGGGACGGGACTCAGTAGTTTGCTGGTGGCAGAGGCTACTTCAGACAAATGTAATCAATGTATAAACAAGTGCAGAGACTCTGAACGGCTGCTGGCTGTCTGTAACACACAGCAGTAGCTTTTAATTTCCTTTATCTCGGTCTGTTAGACTTTGTTTTTAATAAAAGAGAGGGAAAAATAAAATCAATATTTATCACCTGTGATAAATATTATATTTGTCCTGCAACAATTTTGTATATCCCAAATCATTGGTTAGACACATTCCAGTGGTCATGCTAATTTGATACAAAACTGGGAAACTAACAAGATCTCCAACCGAAACGACAGAATAGACGTTTGTCAGTACTGAAATGACACATATGAGCGTTTGTCAAAGGCAACTCACGTTACAGCGGCGTGTTCTTAACATAGCACAAAGGGTAACTAAACATACATGTATGGTTGTAAAAAAAAAAGCAGTTTCTGTGAAATTATGCTACAAAAACACTGACCTGGGTTTAGGGAAAGCAACTTCTTGGTTAGGAGTTATAAAAGACAGTTAAAAAGGTAAATAAATGAACAGAAATGCCAGAAGTTAACTAGTTATAAGGTTGACATGACCACCATAAATTACCTAAAAAATGTAGTTTACGTAAAATAAAGTGATCACCTAACATGAGCCACAAAAGTTACATAAAAATATACGTTTTGTTAAAAAAAAATTACTGAAAGTCCACCTCCCCTCCCTCCCACCCCGAGTGTAGCATCTGCCATTTAGCGACCACTACCAGTACATCAGCAAAAGGGCGACGGAGGACAGTCCAAAACATAAATATGACTCGTATTTTGCTGCCTGTACAAAATCCCTATATTGACGTTTCTGAGCAGAGACCAGTCTGGGGAACACCCCTTGGATGAGGTTAAGGAAATATAATGATGAAACGGTGCATTGATTTGCTTTTTATGTGAGCTCCAAATGAAAAAACTAACTTTTTAAAAAAAAATCAATCATCAATTACCAGAAATTCTTTCCATCCCATAAATGAGAAATCCACGCACAGTGCACAAATCTTTAGCAAACTTTCTGTGTTTCACCCACAGGGCACCAGAAACAGCCAGAGTGCTCAGTCTCTGCTGGTTTGGACACAGGATGAAGCTCTGATTTGTTACTTTCAGGCTCATGACTCTCCTCAGCAGAAAGGCCAAATCTTTTACATCTCAATAAGTGTAATCAAGCATAGCCGGTCTTCAGAAAATCTCATCAAAAGAAATTGGGATAATGAGACCTTTACTAAACCTGCGGCAGCAATTTTGAGTTTGGAAAGTCTTCTGGAGAAGGCATCGGCTTTCTGTCCGGACATAAACAACTTCTCACTAGTGCAGTTAATAAAAAAAAGTAATTGAACTCTAGATCATGTTTGTTTAAGCTATAAGAGCAGGAGGTGGGGGCTCTAAAGTGCACAAACCAAACCTGATACTAATGACCTCAGCAAGTTTTGGATCTGAAATGACAGAATGAATATGTGGAGTAATCTCAGCAGAAAACAGATACTGATCACATGTATGGGCAGCGGATTATACCACAGGAGAATGCTATCCAAACTGCAAAGAGCCATTTTTCTGTGACAACATGGAAAAAGTCACTTATAAAACCAAGAGGAAGTGCTTGATACTCAAATTATTTGTCATTTTGACTTACAGTTCAAAATCAACCCGAGCTATATACTTGGGACTTGGGGCATGGACTCATGGGCATAAATCACAAATATCAGGACTTGAGACTTCACTTGCAAGACTAAAGACATGACGTGACTTAAATACTATTTAAGTCTCAAGTTTACAGGGAATTTTGACCTGAGGAAACCCCAGAAGAGTGGACATAAATAATACAGCAACAGGCAGACCTCACACAGCCACATGGTTTGGGCTCTGCACTGACAGGTCTTGGGCAAAAACGAATCAAATGATAAGTAATATCTGTAGTCTTATTTACTCACATTTCCGATCAGATAGTTCCTGATTCAAATCAATATTTAAATGATTTGATTTGGTTAAACATCTTGAGTAGTCGCTTGTATCGTGACAGAATTTACATTTAGGTAGTTTTTGAAAAAAAGTTCTTTTTGGATAAACTTTCAGATTCCAGATAAGGAACTGAAAAAAGCTGTGCTCCAAGAGACTCTAGATATAAATTGAATTTGCCTCAAGAGATTTAAAAACAAGAATTAACTTTACCAACTGAACTGCACAGAGAATGGAGCTAAACAAGACCTCTTCTCCCCAACACACACGCCCCGTCGTCACAACTGAGCCGGCCCCTCGTCTCTCCCACCCAGAGTCAGTGTGGAGGCATGTGGAGCCCCGACAGTAGGCTGCAGTCTGTCCACACTCAGCTTCTTGTTACTTATTTATAGCAGCTTGTTCCCCAGAGGAACAAAGTAATTGAAACCAAATGTGTTGCCGGGACTGATAGGGGAAGTTGGGCGGTCAGCCCACCCACCCCTCTCCTCCCTCTCTCTATACACAAAGATTGTAGAAAAAGGGGGGAGATTCAGAGCAAGCGGCCCTGGAAATCACTTTCCTTGCAATTTCATTTCTGAAAGAAAGAGAAAAGAAAGTTCCCGAGCTTCATTTCTTCCCAACTTTTCGGTTCACAACAAATAAATTAATTTAACTGCCACAGTCTCGGGGGCTGTGCATTTGTAAAGTGGTTATAATGTTTTTTTTTTATTTTATTTTTTTTTTATTTTATTTTTTCCCCAAGCCAGCGGGCACAAAGTCAGGGGAAAAAGATTCTGCCAAAAGAAACAAGCAAACTGCACGGTAAAAATAAGAAACCACAGCTTTAATTTGGTTCACTATTTGAAAGAATAAAGATGCAGCACTCAAAGCTCAACCCACCTCCCCGCCCACCACAGCAGCCCAAACAAGGCAGTGAAGTCAAACTTACCATGTTTACTTTGTTCTCTCTCTTTTCCTTCCTGTTTCCTCTTTATTCCTTCCTTTACTTCCTCTCTTTCCCTCAGTGTTGGACTCCTGGTGGGCTCTGCTCAGGGCTGAGGTTTGTCAGGCAGATAAAAATGGGATTGAGTTGCTGCTAAGAAGCTGCATGAGGCCTTCACTGACCAAAGTCAAAGTCAGGCAGCCACCTCTCTCTTTCTCTCCCCTCCCCGCTGTCTTGCTCTCTTGTCAGCTTTTCCAATAACAAACTGCTGCCCGCCTCTTTTGGCCGAGTCCCTGAGCTGTGAGCTGTTTCCTGGACGCTTGGTGGACTCCTGTGACCCGGCCGTCTCCCTCTTTTTTCTTCTTCTTTTCTTTCTCTCTTTTTTTGAAGGCCGTGTGGTGGACAGCCTTGTTGCTCCAGCCCTCTGTCTCTCTGACTTGCAGCCCTGCCTTCCTGCCAGATTTAGAACCAGAGACACATGTGGGCTTGTGGTCTGAAGTTAAAAGAGGCGGGACTTTCACCAGCAGTTTGAGCCCTGCCCTCTTCTGTTTTATGGAAAACTGTACATTTGGGGTGTGTTTGGGAGGTTTCCTTTTGTTTTCCCATGTGTACATTGAGTGAAGCATAGTATATCACACTGAGTCATACAGCATGTCTATAGAGTTTGTGTGTATCAGCTGCCAGACTACTCCTAACACTGTTCATTCAAAAAGTCACAGAGAAACATTTTTGTGCAAGAATTTGTGCATCACCATGTTTAACTAAAGATGTTTCATTCACAACTACTGATGGCTTTGTGTGGAATTTCTTTGCCCTTTAGCAATCACGTTTGAAATTTTTGAGAACCTAGTTTATATCTGACATATTTATGTATATGTGTGTGTGTGTGTGTGAAATCCTGACAAACGCCACTTTCGGGGACGAGTTCATTGGGGATGGCTTGTACAATTTGGGACAAAAGCCATGTCCACATTTGAGATAAATAGTAAAAATAAAAATAATACTTTTATTTGAGGGCACTGTTCTTAATACCGAGGACAAAATAAATCAAAATAAACACAAATTAAAGGAAAACTGATTTGGCATGTAGTGGTTATGGTTAGGGCTTAAGTCTCCAGGATTTGCAAGTCTATGCCTACAAGATGTACAACATACCATTGATGATACTGCAAGAAGCTATTATGTTCATGTGGCACATAGAGGTTGCACATTGGAAAATGCTTTTAGATATCCAACATATGACTCTTCTTTGGAAGTGACTGGCTGACAACCTGCTAATTTTAGTTGCATAGGTATGAGAACCATTTTTTTCGGCTGCTTTCAGCATGTCAGACTTAACCGCTTCAGCAAAAAAAAACATGTACTGTCTGGATGATTATAACAGTCACACTCCTCCTTGGCGCCAACATTTCCACTGGCTCACTGCGCTCTGCACACGTTACAGAGTACAGCCCTCCGCTGCTCGCTTTCAAGTTCCCAGTCAAGTCCAATCTCTAAGTCAAGTCTGAAATTTGCATGTTTCTGATTTAAGTCCAAGTCAAGTTCAAGTCTCAAGTCTACAGAGTTGCATATTTTACCGCTTCTATTTGCATCTCACAGCCGTGATGGCGGCAGAGCTTCGCTGAATAGAACTATGTAAGAGCATGCATGTGTGAGTGCACGTGCATGACAGTCGGCATGTGAGCTCCGGAAAGAGAGAAAGAAACGATTTAGAGAATGCAAATTCCTCTCCTCCACTTTAATGTTCTGTGGCCTGACAGCGAGGGAGGAAAAAGCCTCACAAAGCTTCTCCTACAAAGCTCCACTTTCTTTTCTCTCCTTTCCCCTCTTGCCTCCTTCTCTTCTCCTCTCTACCTCCCTCTTTTTGCAGCCACACTGATCCCATTCTCTCTGCCTGCTTGTTTGTGGTGAGACTGATTTTGTAGGTTAGGGGAATACTTCATGCTTTGATGTTACATCCAGCAGTTTCACAGCGCTGCGCCTTTGATAAGAAAAAGCAAGGTGCTTTATTACTAAAAGAGGTTAAAAATCCTTTTATATGCCCATAAAACAGGTTAAGCTGCAGATATGTCCGCGCCCCAAAATCACCAACATTTTTAAGACTTGTAATTTCAACTATTGTGAGTTTTTGTCTTTTCCTCGAACTCCCACATAAGCCTCGGTGAAAAAGCTGCCACTCTCTCACCAGCAGCAGTGGATGGAAAAAAAAGAATAATAGCAATCATTGTCTAACAGGCGGGGCAAGACCTGAATATTAAGTGGGCAGACGGGACGAAGGCTGCAAACACCAGGGGAAACACTCTGTTGTTCCCTGGGCTGCGGCTCGAGCTGCTCTTGATGATGTATTAATCAATAAATAAAAGGGGAAATCCCTAATAGGCCTGTGGTAGAGGGAGGATGAACACAGCGAAGCTCCGTCTCATAATGAAGACATAGTGTAGGCAGATACACAGGGGAGGCGAGGCAGAAGATCTCATACACAGACAGATTTTTAAATAAGAGTTTTAAGGAAGATGGAGAAGATAGCAGGGGGGAGGGGGGTGGAGTCGGAGCAAATGGCAGCTGAGCAGAGCTGATGCGGAGACAAGACTCTCTGCCTCACTCTAAAAAGACTCAATATTTCAGTTGAATGTCAGAGGGCAGGGATTTGACGTAGGTCTCAAAAGGCTAAAAACATCTAACAGTCAGTTTTCAGGTAGACTAGGAGATTTTTCCTTCAATTTTACAAAGTTGTGTAATTTCCGACTATCTTTGAAGTAAAATAAAAATCCCCAGAAACCAAAAAATAAGGCTGACCAGGCAGCCATGTCAAGTCAATCACGCTTGTAACTTCTGAAAGAGTTTAACTTCAACACCCCTTATTGAACATTTCCACTGGGTCACTGCAGTCTGTAAAAAGTTTTTCCTTTCTCATTACCAGCCCCACAGAGGCTGTGGTGGTAAACAGTGTTTTTTTTTTTACAAGTAATTAGTCAAACTGAGGCGGAACTGAGGATACAGACTATAAAGAGTGACAAATGCCGTGCATCCATCAATTAAATTCTATGTGCATTTTAAAATGCACAAAAATTATATCAAACTTTTGTGCATAAAAGTTCTAAGCGACGGCTGTTGGCTGCATTACTGTGCATGTCTGAGCAGACATGCAGACATGCAGACATGCATAACTTTGATGATCCCCTGACTTTTCATTAGAGCCACCAATTTAGATTTTTCCAGTCCAGTTCAGAGCCACTAGTGTGACTGTAGCCTGTCTTGTTTACACTCCAAGCTATCAAAGAAAACAAAGTTAGCTGAACAGCTACAGTTTGTCAGGGTGGTTCAATCCGAGGTCACTTAGCCGGAGCTCTTGTGCGTCTCAGGCTCCTACTTTCTGATGTTTAATTCATCAAATTTGATTATTTCTGCCTCTGAGAAATGTCTGAATAACAAATAAGCCAATCTGTGTGTTTTTGTAGTTTTGTTGTCTGTGTGTAAAATCGTGTGTGTCCGTGCGGATAAGAGAGCATACAGAGGACAGCGCTGGCCATTCTCTGTTTTGTTTTCCCATCACTCGTCCGTCTGTCAGCTTTAGCTCTTCCATCTGTCTGCGGGTCCCCCTCCAGGTATGTCTCTGTATGTCATTCCTGTACTGATACACAATGAATGTTTTTGTTCTTTATTGTGGCCTTGTGTGAATCATACCGAAGGCAGAAAAATCCCAAACCTGCCCCTTTCAACCCAATTGTCTGGATCATTCCCAGCTTGGTTCACTGTGTCTATGAAAGCAGCCAATTACAGGCACAGACCGGCCCGGTGACTGGGTTTTACAGCTAGTCCAAATGCAAGCAACCTTAGTTAAATATGGATTGTGTCACAGATGTCATCATGAATAAATATGGTTATTTATTTCCAGCTACAATCGAATTGCACTCTCTCTTGTTTGCGCTCCGCTTCCCTCAGCCCACGCAGTTCAGATGAAGCAAGGAACTCAAGTTCATCCTTCTCTCCTCAACTCCTCATTGCCGTTTCAGAAGGATCAGATGTTGCCAAATCTCAAAGCAACACAGCAACAAATCAACCAAGCGAGGCTGATGAAGACTGTGATCGTCATAATGAGATGCGGTGTTGTGTGCATTAACTAAATACCCTAAAGGTCTCTTGATGGGCCTTAAGTTTTATTGTTAAATCTTATTTGACATGATGCCAAAAAGGTTGTTTATTCCAAAAGCAAACCCATATTTTCATGTGGGATAAAAAATATTTTCCTAATATACCTTACTGCCCTATTTCGTGATTCCAAACAACTCTTAGAAATAATGGAGGATACAAAGCCTCCAATAAAACACTCATCCATGACCATAGAATGAGTTCACTGAGCAGTGAATGCAGTTGTAGAGTTGTACTAAAGGTTGTACCAAAGTATTATAATACTTTGAAACATAACTTTGCCAAAGTTATCACACAGGACTGATCCAAGTCTTGAGAATACCTGCAACACTTCATAATAAGGAAATATCCAACAGGCTGCCACTTTGTGTTTATAATTGAAGTTTTAAAGTCGGGTTTAAACTTTGTGTTTTATCATATTCTATCATTCCCTCCTATATGACAATCTAAAAATATTCTAACCGGCTAATAAAGGACGAATGCTGAGTAAAGGTATAAATGGGAGCTTGCGCCTTCTCTGTCACTGAATACTTTCTTAATTTCTAAAACTTCCTCAGTGCTGCTGACACAGCTGGAAAACTTCAGCACTTGAAGGATGTGGTCAATTCAGCTATTACCTTTTCTTTTCAGCGCCTCAAGTTCATTTCCCTGTTAATTAGTCATTTTGAAAGTCACCTCGCCGGAAAACAAAGTCTTGATTGGCAAACTGGCCACAGCTCACCTGGAGGTGCAGGGCAGTGGATAGTGAAGAAAACGGTCATTGTGTTTTCATTGTATTATATTTTCTCTCCTTCTTTAAAGTGCTATCTGTAAAAAAAAAAATACTGACTTAATACAGTGGTATTAAAACCTTTGTATGACTTCTGCTGCACACACCAACTACTGGAAACAGAAGCCACATGAGGCCTTTTTCAATTAGTTGTCTGGCTGTTCTGACTTCACTATCTCCTTATAAATGTACTGTATTGTTAACAGTACATGAATATGCTGGCCTTCTTCTCAGTTCTGATGGCAGTGTGCACTGCTCTCCGTTTCCTCTTCCTTCTTGCCAAGAGGCCTGTCTTTTTCCATCAGAGGAAGTGAACTCACTGAAATCACCGAGAGCGATCTGAAATCACTAACAATCAATGAAACTGTCAGCCACCACCAGCCGATGCAAAGCTCGTACAGTCTAGTTGTATTTCTACCCTGTGATTCGCCTTCAATTTTCTCCAACACTGTGATATTTTTTTCCAAAAAAAAAAAAAGTTACAGTTGCAGTCATTTATATGGCTTAGAGGGGATTTTTGCTGTATCACAGCTCGACAGAAACAACTCTTATTCTCACAAAACGCTGCTGTGTGCAACAAACTGCCCCACTGTGTTGCATTTTACAGGATTGCATCAGTACAGTTCCTCCGCATGCATTTTTAATAAGTAACAATGGCCTTTCTGCTGGATGTGCAATTTAAGCAGAAATGTTCAGTAAGTAATCATAATAAGGTTTATGCCATGAGCGTCCCAGGGAGCAGTTGCACCCCCGTACTAAACTACGCAGACAAGAAGTGAACAGGCCCTTTTAATGGGTCAAGCCCGGGATGGAGTCAACTCTATCGTTAAAATATATGACGGCGTTCCTTATGTGTGGATAGGGAATTTGTAAACATACAGTAAGATGGAGAGCGATTTTACCGGCAGAGCTTGTGCTACACTCAGCTGCACCAAATGTGCATTTAACTTAAATATGGGACTGTTTCCCATTAAATTCTCATTAGCAGCAAAAGCTACAATAAGCAAAGAGACATTTCCCCGCTGCAGAATCAGAGCTTTAGAAGTATTAAATCTGAGCTTTGTGATAGAGGAAGAAAGCAACCATGCACATGACTGTTTCTAAAACTTCGAACTGATGGGGAAGTCCTCTGGGTTTTAATTGTCTGAAACAGATGGAGCAGCCTTAGTTTGAAGCCATTACTGGTGAACTAAGTTTAAGCCCCATTATATGCAACCTAAAGATAAGAAGTGTACAGTTCACATAAAAGTTCAGCTAATGGAGTTCAATAGGACAGGCCTCATGAACGGACTAACCTGTAAAGACAGCTCTCTGCTCTCCATTGCCTCAAAGTTTGAGAGTCTGGGGAAGTTTTGACATTTGGGAGTCAAGAGGCGAGAGTCAAATTAAAAGAGACAAGGTGCACATAGAGACAAGCCCAGCAGGTTAATGATCACTGTGCCACTGCCAGGCTCCAGCCATCTGGTTAGCTTGTAATAGAAGCTGTTCCTGCTCAACAGGAATAAAGCTACAGAGGAGGTAGGAGGTAATTTGGTGGCAGGGTGGTAAGAATCTGGTGGAGAATGCTGATTAACTGTGAGGTGGGTACATGGCACAATACAGCGCTTGATTCCACATAATCAAGATTTGAGCAACAGGTGAGGCTAACAGGGCAGGTGGCAATTATGCCTCTTAGTGAGCAGGGTCTGGCAGCATGATGGACAGCATGTTTTTACAGGGTGTCATTATTGTTACCAAGATCCCATAAAATGTGACAGAAATGCAGAGACGGAAACACAAATTTGACCCTTAGGATGTCACAATAGAAGATGCCAAGAACTGATTATTTGACAGCAGGAGTGACACCAACAGTCATTTTTTGTGAATGCATTTATTGTAAGGACACGCCTGTTAGCCATTCCATGCCTTAAGTAGCATGAAATTGAAACTGTCTAGGTGGCTGCATACACTAGGAGTAGGTTTAAGTGAGGGGTTGTTATGTGAGTAAATGTGGACCACTAACATGTAGCTTTTCTTCCTTCTAGTGAAAGAAATCCTGACCAGCCCAGCAATTAAAACAGTCGAAGTAAGTAAACAGCTGGAGGAGGTGGAGACCAAAAACGAGCTAAAAAGGAGAGGGGATAGTCACTTACATTGGGCAGATCAAAACAAACATAACTCCAACTGAATGCGAATGCTGCTCTGTATTGTTTGTTTGCTGCCACCAAGTGGCCAATTATATCAACGTCTCCTTACTAGCTTTTTCTGGAGATTTGTCACATCTGAGCAAACTGTAGCTGAAGACTGCGAGATGTGGTTGAAAGCTCTGCAAAAAGTAAATTGACCTTGAGTTAAGATCACTTTGTGAAACATCTTTGTTGAATTTTCAGCTTTGCTCCACAAAATTATCCATTCACTACTTACTTTCCAGCACGAAAGGATAATGCTAAGTTTTTTCCCTGGCATCCACCAGGAATCACTGTTAAATTATTAAACTAATGCTTTTAAATCACCATGAAGATTTTACTATTTGTGTACTCTAAATGAGACCTTAAACTCTTCCGGAGAAGCGGCTGCTTCATCTTCAGCCATGTCATTTCCACCATCAGTCGATCTCGTTGTGTTTCATACACTAATTCTCTCCCCCTCACACAGCAGCCTTCTCTGGCTATTCCACCCACATTGTTTGAACAGAGACAGAAGAGAAACATATTGCTCCTATTATACCCTGGCGTTTGGTTTTCCATAGAAAGCAGTGATTGTGTTTCCATTGGAGCGCGGTGATGTAGATGATGGCTTTGGCAGGCGGCAGACAGGCCTGCTCTGATGAGCGAACACTCCGCTGGAGGAGAATGGGACAGGAAAAGGCATGAAAAATGGTGCAGCGTTTAGCGTCGCTTGGCACCGCTGCCGTGGGTTCATTGAGTCAGAAACGAAGAGGCCGTCTTTGTGGGGTGTGACTGTCACTGCCGGATGACAGATTGCATTCTGGGTCCTCTGAGAGAGGCACAGAGGATGAGATAATGGTTATGAAATAAAAGTCTTCCAAACTGTGAAAACAGACAAAATACGGTGACATAAACTGCCAGTTTAAGGTGAAATATTCAGCTGCACAACAAAAACTGCGGGCGAAAAATGACATTCCTAAGCAGTACATTTACACAATTTCACCATCACATCACTGAACATATTGTGTTTGAAAAGCTGTATTGATCTGGAAGCAAATGGCATTTTTGGCATGAAACATCGCTGCTTGGCACTTCAGGGAACAAGCTGACAACCTGGCCTTAAGAAGTCAATAAACTGGTTTCCACAAAGGGGCAAACCGCCCTCGCTCCCTAAAAATGGGATATTATTTGATTGTTGGTAATTCCCTCATCTCATTGTCTGGTCATCAGAGGGGATTTGTCCATTGAGCCGAATGGTATTTTCAATCAACACAATTCGATCTTGTGAGTCACAGGCAAAGTATTTGCTTCAGCTACTCTGCAGTAGTTGTGCACCAACTCCTTGTATAAATTTTATGTAGAAAGTTCATTATAATATTACCAAAAACCTTAGTTAGAATGGGCTATAATGCTTATAGAACTGTGGAGTTAGTGAACATTATTTTTGGGGTTTGTCTCTGTGAGAAACCACTTTTTTTATTGCCTAAAGAAGCTTGAAAACGAGAATAAAATGAGTCAATTATATATTTTTTCTCAACAATTCCAGGCTAGGGGCAAAGTAATTAAGCAGAAAAAAAGGGCTGGCCGTATTTGTACAGTAAAACATGAGTTTGCCCTGCGGTGAGACAAGCTGATGAACTGGTTAATCTCCTCACTATCACACATTCCCTCCAGTCATTTTCCTCCCAGCTCTCACATGATAATTGTAACATCACAGGAAAAAGGGCCAACAGCTCTGAGCCAATCACGGCTTAATATCAGTTGATCGAAATCTAGAGATTGAGGGTACTTTGGGCAATGTCATACATAAGGCAAATTTTTGTCCTGGCAACTGCAAATATACATTAAGTTCTACTATGGCAGCTATGGATATATAGCAAAGCTTAAAAAGCAGATGAGGTAGCTTTTAGGGATCTGCAGCGCAATCAAGTACAATTCACCAAGGGCAAGCAAGAACGGAGAGCACTTACAAAGAGAATGGAGAACCTTCTAAGTCTAAAAGTCCTTGTCAGACTCAACACCAGTCGTCTGCATCAACCAGGACACCACAAGGAGTCGCTTTGAATGTAACCGTAACTCCAAAGAACCTCGAGATGAAGAAAAGTGACACTGACGATTGTCACAGTCTATCTTAGTTATTTAAAAGGGTGAAAAGACATGGGAGGAGCAGAAAAAAAGCATGAAATTAAAGCAAACGTTTGTCCTTTTTTATCCCCACACACTTCAATTCAAGGCTCAGTCATAGAAATCCACTGGGCCTACTCTACTGCAGTCTAGACACACTCAAAGAAACAGAAGAAAAATGTCGCAAGAAACGTTTCAGTGAGACAGTAAATTAGACACTGAATGCCATGAGGACAAGGACAAGAGCATAAACAGGAGCATGAAAAATCTGACATTAACTTCCTCGCATGTGTAGCCTCTCCGTCTGAGTATTTGCCCTCGGCTAGATTTTCCACCTCTTTCCTTGTTACAAACACACTGTTCCACAACACAGCCATACAAGGCCAAAATAGTGCCAACAGTAAACGGTTGTTAAACAGCACAGGGAACCTTTTATTGTCCTAATTTCTCTAGCTATTCTCTGAGCCACGTTTATTCTTTGCCACAGCACACAGCGCTGGTGGGGGTAATGGAAAAGTTCAGAGGGAGATGAGGACTGACGTGTTTAACAAGCTGGGCTTGAACCTGAGGTGTTACAGTTACACAATGAATGTTCAGAGCAGAGCTAGGAAGTTGTCTATCAATCCTGCAACGTAAAGGTCAAAGATATTGTTTTAAAGGGAAATGAATGATGTAAATGTTATCCTCTGCTGCCAGGTGCACACAATTCTACAGATTCAAGAGTCTCTACGTTGAAGAAAGCACAGTAGAAACACTTTGCATCTGGTTTAAAAACCAATGTGGCCACTTCTCTAAATACTGAGACTGGTCTCCCCTTAAAAACAACCCCATAGGTCATTTTACACAGGCAGCAAAATACAACACACATATAAGTTTTAGACTGTCTAGATCTTGTTGAAATATCAGCTGTTGTTAAATTGTGCATACCCACAGGAACCCTAAACATATCTGAAAATACATGTTGACACATCCTAATCTTGGGACATGAACCAGACTAATAACAGTCTGGTACCAGCACCCAAGTTGCCTTTGTGCCATAATAGCCATTCTGTGGATCTATTAGGCATACAAGTTTAAAGATTGATACGATATGTGTCCAAATCACTAACTATTTTCGACAAAGTAACCCACTGCACAACTGTGCCTCGGTGTTCATACCTTGAAATGACTGTAAATGGCAGTAATAGTGGGACTTGCAGAATTGGCTGTTGACAACTGGCAATTCATAGCCCATCCGAGTTGACAAGGTTAGCACACATCCGCCAAATGAATGTTTTCTCTCCACTCAACAGGAAATTACTTTCACTGACTTGTTGACCGTGCTGTTTGCAGTTTGGTGACACAGGATGCGGCCTTATTCATTACAGATTTGAAACTCTGCACTGTGTTAAAGTTTTCATCCAAATGAGGAGCTGAATGAACCAAGCGTTTCCCCTCACTCAAAAGCAATTGCCTGCTGCATTTCTACTGTATAAGAGGTCTACTGAAATACTTCAAATAATGAAGGATGTGTTACGATGCAGTAGGATGGATGTGAAAGGAGGACAAAAAGGGCGGCTAGGTCAGAGAAGGACCTGAACCTGCTTCCTGTTTAGAGTGAGAGGGTTCTTTCAACAACCAAGAAACTAATTCTAAAGCAACCTCCAAAGTTTACATCTGTCCTAAACTATAATCAACACACTGCTGTAGATATGATTAGAGAAATGAAAACTTTTAATCTTTTACTGTGTATTATGTTTACACAGTTTTCACATTCCAAACTCAATTAGAGGCACTGTGGAAATACTGTTGAAAGTTCTCACCTGCACACACACACACACACACACAC
>CAFUXE010000105.1:659007-683850 GCA_903364295.1 Serranus cabrilla | reverse complement strand
CACACACACACACACACACAGTTCTTTGAATTCCATTTGCCCTGTAAAGCTCCCAAAACGCCTTTTCTTAATTCTTCCCTTCAAAAGCAAAGCCAGGGGAGTAATCCACAATCTCAGGATCTTCTCTTTTTTGCTTCCAAATGCAAATGGAAATCCTTGTTCTACAAACGGCTTATTGAACGGCTCAGAGAGGAGGCTGTTGCTTCTCATTGGGTTTCTGCAGAAGGAAAGCTAAATGACAAGTTCATCTATTGCTATAAGCCGCTGAAAATTTTGCTACCAATATTTGTAACTTTAGAGGAAGGTGAGTCTTATGCATGAAGGGAAATCATGAACAGCGTTACCTAACTTAGCTCCACAAGTGGTGGCAAGAGATCAACACACCCTGATAGTTACACCTAGTGGTTACAGTTTCAGGCACATAGTTAACGTATTGATACAGAAGCAGTTTGGTCTGGTTTGGGCTTTTGTTTAAGTGATTTTCATACATATCATATATGCATGGCTTGGTTTCACACCCATCCATCACCCTTGGCACCACTTCACTTTACTTCTACCTTTTCTCCCGTCGGCTACTAGAGGCCTAACAATGAACATAAATATTGGTCATAATAAGCTGCCTGCACAGGCGACCTATAGGGTCGTTTTTGGGTGGATGTTCGTCTCATTTGGCCATATTAAAGTGCTCAGTTTCAGCGACTGCTACTTCTGACTCTTTTGGTTACATCCTGAAAGCAGAGCAGTGAAGGTACTGGTTAGGCAGCTACAGACCTTGGTTAATAGGGAAGAATAATGTTTTTTGTTAATGAAAAGGCAACTGTTCTAATTTCCCTGCAAGGGATCAATAAAGTTTATCTTTAATTGCAGGTCCGTGATGCAACATAAAATTCACTCTCTTGCATTAAAGTCTACCTCCTGTGTAAGTACTGACTGCTGGCATTGGATGCAAATTATTAGGTATGCAATCACATCACTGTGGCATAATTCCTCGGGATAAGGGTTGTTATGAATGTAGTCATTCTTTTGTAAGATAGTCTGTCTTGTCTAGCACCACAAGTGACCAAAGGCAAAATGAACATAAATGATTTAAAGCTGTTATTAAGTGCTTAAGAGCTGAATCACTTTTGCGTTTTATCTATACGAAGTGACAAAATGACATTCATTTATATGCAAATGCAGGAATGATTTCAAGGATTACCGCCTTTACATGTCAGACCTCCTTTACATATGTCATTTACATGCATTTCATATCAGCTTAATGTCCAAATATGATTTAAAGGGGCTGCAGCACAGATTAAAACACCTCTTCTCGGAGAGGAGATCCGAGTTGAGATTGCTTTTATCAAACACAGACTGCTGTGCTTGCCACAATCACAAAACTACATTTCGCGACTCATTTCTTATATGCTGAGAATTGCATTGAATGTGTTTAACTGCACTGAGCTGAAGTGAACTGAGTCGAATGGAATCAGGCTGAACTTACCTGGACTGAAGTGAAGTGCCATTGAATTTGCCATCTATTGAAATAAACTTAACATAGAGAGAGTACAGACCTGTGCTGCCGGTTGCTGATAAGCGAATCGCTCTGGTGTGTGTGTGTGTAGGCCTTGTATCTGCTGTTTGATTAGTGTTGTTGGAATTGTTGGTGGTGAATGTCAGACACTTCCATGCGACGCACCGTTTGGCAGATGCAGACTGATCAATGTAGCAGTGCTGGCAGTCAAGCAGCTGAGCTGTGAGTTGTATTTGTATGTGAGAAAGCGTCTAACAGGGGAAGAGAGAATGAGTCTGTGCGTTTGTGTGCCGAGTGTGAGTACAATGCTTTCACACTCAATGTGCATGTAAATGTTATCAAACTGCAGAGTAAATGTTTTTAGATCAGAGCAAATGGACTGAATATTCAACCACAATGGTGGACATTGCACCAAAACACAAAACCCATAGAGAACTAAATAACAGATAGAGAGCATCACACATATCAACAGAATACCATGGAACATACAGGTTTAACTACACTCTAACAATTAATGACTTATTCTTAAATGTTTTTAGTACTGGAACTCTCTTTTTTTCTTTTTTCACCAGTCAGAGCAATAAAACGTGACCTATGACCACTGAGTGCACAGAAACTTGAAACGACGATTCTGTTTGACATCCAGCAATGCTTTCCTTTCATTTATATAAAAGTTTGTGAATTATGATAAAAAAATATGTACTAATTAATGAATTTGTACACTATGACTTTCAGACTGAATCATCAGTACAGTGTACGATGGAACTGTAAGAAATTGAGGGTAAATGCAAGGTTAAAAAAGCTTTTTAGCAGGCATTTAAAAGCTTTAATTTATGTAAAATATTATCCAATATTTCAGAATTTGGGTCCATAATTGCAAAAGGAAGTTCACCATAGAACTTTGAGTTTTTGCTTCACTAAGCTGAAAAGTCTATAGACTTGAGTATAATATA
This sequence comes from Serranus cabrilla, assembly GCA_903364295.1. Taxonomy (NCBI): domain Eukaryota; kingdom Metazoa; phylum Chordata; class Actinopteri; order Perciformes; family Serranidae; genus Serranus; species Serranus cabrilla. Next base: position 681,384 of record CAFUXE010000105.1, on the reverse strand, counting down.
TCTATACAGTATATCAAGAGTCAGGGACAAGTCCATGAACAATTTATGAACAAGGACTGGGACCATAAAATATATCTGAACATTGACTGGAAGTCAGAACAAGGACTTTAGAAAAGGACTGATGTGAGTGCTTTTATTTATTTAGTAAGTTAGTTAAAACTTTGCAGTGCTCTGACTGAGCTGTAATCAATGTATTGTCTTAAGATAAGACTTAAAGTAATACATTAAGTCAGGTATTCTTGTTAATGACTGGATTTGTTTAGATAATTGGCTCATGTTTCTTTTATGCAACTGTAAAGTTAGATCAACTCTGATCAACATGATACCTCCCAATTAAGTGGAGTAATGTTCTTAGGATATAGCTAACTGTGTGCGATTTTCTCCTTTTTCCTGTCTTGGACTAATACCTAAAATGTCAAGGTTCTCTAGTGTTGTAAATCAGTGAGATCAACAGTCAACAGTATCAGCAGCTATACAGAGTTGGGCTCCATGTGCATAGTAATCACTCACAGTTGATGACCTGCAGTTTTAACATAGAAAACAAAACAGAACAAAAAATGAGCAAACCTAGAATTGAACCCTGTGGTATTCCATAAATAAATTGCATTGGGTGACATGAAGATGTTGGGATCTAATTGATAAGCACTCTAAAACATCTTTATTTGTTTTAGAAGTTGTTTACAGACTCATTTCCCAACTTTGCTAAGAAACAGCAGGTTGGAAATTCATATGCAGTGCAGTTACTAAGACCAGTGAGGAGCAGTAGCTTTACTGCAGAAGTGGATGTATGACTGTACAGACTCTACAGTAGTCTTGATGAATACTGTTCTAAACATTAATTCATTCATTATCCTTAAATGTTTATCTGGACTTGGGGTCGCAGGGGGCTGGAGCCAATCCGGCCTGGAAAAGGTCGCCAGACTATCACAGGGCTGACACACATAGAGACCGTCTTTGACAGGGTTTTTAATGGGTCACTCGCTCCTCAGGTGAGTGTGTATGAAATTGATTAAACATACATAAACATTCACCTGGGGGTTGCAATTTCAACACCTTTGTGTCTGGGGAAAAACAACCCTCCTCAGGCCTTAGGAGCATCCAAGACTCCACCTCCAAAGCTTCACCTCCTCCCTGAGCTTCTCTGCTCTGCCATGGACGGACTAATCCTGCACGTTATCACTGTGATAGAATTCCTCAGCTACAGTTTAGCGCAGACATTTCCTGAAATACACAATAGAGATTACACTTTGCCGACTCTGGCTCTGTTATTTAACATTTAAACCACAGTTTAAATAATGTAACAGGGACTGATGGATGAGGGCCAGGGTTAGAGAGAGGTGGGATCTGATAAGTGAGCCGCTGCCCGTCAGCAGAAAATGATCAGGGATGAAACTCTCAGCGAAAATGAAACGGGTCTTTTATGGACAACCAGGCGAGACGATGGAGCGCAGTGGAAAGTCACGTCACGTCCAACCACTCAACTGTAGCGAGAGAGAGAGTGTGTGTCCGAGAGAGAGAATGTGTGTGTGCACCTATAATCATGCATTTCTCTTTAAATTGGTGGTTGTTTCCTGCAGAGGGGAGTGAGGAAAAGGCCAAACCTGAAGCACTGCAGTGGCTCATTTTACTCTGCAGCCGTGTTTGAGTTTGTGATCCACAGCAAGAGGAAGTGCTTTAATAGATCACAGAGAGAGTAGTGGAAGACAGAAATATGAGCTTCGGGGACAGACAAGACAGGTAATGCCCGTTTGAACTGGAGGACTCTAGACCATAGGACACATTCACAGGGTCAGGCCCTGCTGTTGGCTATTATTCTTTCTTTGTATCTTTTTCAGTCAGTTGTTGGGGAAAAAAACAGACCCTGATCTCTGTAAATAATATTAATTATAATAATTGTAAAAAATGAAAACATATGGGTATAGTGTAACATATGGGATTGGACCCCCCCAAAAAAACAAAATTACTGCGGGCATATTGTGGAAATATGAGGACATATAATTGATTGATAAATGCCACAATACTGTACTGCACCAGACACTGATTTTTGCTGCTCTAGAGCAGCTTCCAACCTTGAGTTGAGGATGTTTTTTAACTAAACAAACGCTTATTCAACGTATAGAATTGAACAGACAGTAAGAATGACCAGGCAACATCCTGTGAATTACACAGCTGGTCCAAACATGACTGGATTTCTATGCAAGGCTCTGGACCTGCACTACCTGAGCAAGTCTGTAAACAATAATGGCTACTTAGCATGCATCACAACAATGGAAAAGATCCTTACAGACCCAAACAGAGTTGGATAAACTTTTAGGAGGCGTTCCACTTGAGCATATGGAGATTTTTCCGACAACAAAAGCAGTGATCAAGCAGCAGGTCCAGGGGGAACGGAAGGCCAGTAAAGTCATCATGTGAGCACAGCTTCAGTGTATAGACACACCGCAGAGCTTGTAAATATCTTATTTCTCTCTTCAACTTAAGGCACAATCTCCAGCGGCCTCATTACCAATATCATATAAATACATAGCCTGGGACCTTGATTTGTTCAATAATTCAACCGCGGCTTCTCTCGTCTCTCAGACTGCATCTGCCGAAGGCAAGTCTGGAGGATGTTGTTAATACTGAGTGGGGAACGCAACTCCTGTGTGTGTGAGTAATAGCATTGGGCAACTAGACGAATACATCAGGAATTGCCAGTGGACTAAATCCACTGCCGGTGGAAATTCCCTTGCTCATGCGATGTTTTTTGACTGTAATTACCTGCATGTGTGGGAATACGGTATAAAGTCAAAGTAGTGCAACCGATCCCATTGCTTCACACATAAATGCCTTGGAAGTAGATAGTTGGAGTAGCAATCAAAAAACTAAAGAAAAAAATTGCAACAGTCATCTTATCAAAGTTCCCTCATGCCTAATGAGATGAAATGTGCTCAGATAACCTAAAGCTGAATTACTTCTTTGTCCCAAAGGGTAGAAGAAGATAGCAAGAAGCTGATGGGCACACAAGAAACCTACCACCTAATAGAGTTGTTATAGCCAGCCAAGACTTGACTGGTGAATTAACTGCTAACCTGGCGCAAACATGCTAGTGCTAGCCGTCCACTGTAGCCTGCCAAGCCACACGGTTTAAATTAGATGCTGTTGGACAATTGACTGCTATCTCACAACTGTTTGTGCGCTGTTGTAACACTGCATATTTACGTAAAAGTTCACCGGGTATTTTTTTTTTTTACGAGTAAATCCAGTTGTCTTGATATACCCCTTAAAAAGATTTAATTCTGTCTTAAATGCTGGTGTGATCAGGCTCTAAAACTGAAACTCATTTCACACAGTATGACAGCAGAAAAGCCCGTCCGCCAAACATTCACAATCATGCACCACCACCAAGAGCCATGAGCATCATTGTAAAGGAAAAAAAAGAAAAAGAAAAAAACAGAAAAAAGAAGAAAACAAACAATAAAATCCCCACTCACTACACAATGCAATACTGTAAATATGAATGTGTTTCCACTCATATAAATATATGGTAGATTCAGCTAGTAGATGTATTGACAAAGAGCTTTTCATTTTCTTTTATTTTCTATTCCTCGGCTAAACAAAAGCAGAAGGTCACGGTATTGTCTGTCGCTGTAGTCTGTTTTTCAGCCGATTTCTTCATTCTTAATAGCAAATAATTAAGCACTAACATGTTTTTGACAGCACAGATTTGCAGCAGCAGTCCTTTTTCTGTTGTTTCATCAGAAGATTTCCCTGTTCAGAATCTTGTGTGAAGTCATGTTGATGGCCTCTCGTAGAGCCTGAGCATGTTACAGCTTGTGTTGAGGAGGCCTCCTCTCATCAGCAGCGGGATAGCTGTTGAGAACGACTGAGTTTTAACAGCTCCGCAGACACACAGCTCCCTGCTGCACGCCAACGTTTTGTTGTCTCGCCTTTACAGTTTGCCAAGCTTGTGGCAATCTGTGATCATCTTACTTTGTGCCCTGCCGTACGGCATCTGTCCTGTTTTCCTGGGATGAAACACAACCTGCTGAGTTACTATACCTACATAATGAGTCTTAAACTTTCAGAAATTCAAATCCACAACAGTTGCATGAAACCTTAAATTGATGATGAATTGATGAATAAAATTCAAGTTACATGCATCATGAGCAAGTATAGGTTCATGCAGCACAAAGCTAAAGGCTAAAAAGTTTAAAGCTGAAGCTGAACGATCTGAAATCTCCTTGCAACTGTTGATCAAGACTGAATAATGAGTTGTCTTTTATGCTGTCAAGGGTTAATTTGTTATATTGCCTGCTGGCTTTATATAGATCTACTGCTTATTAAAACACTTTAAAACAAATTACCCCTAACTCTCTGTGCACATTCTATTCTGCTATGCTTTTAATTGATTTGTACATTTAATGATATGATGATTAAAAGTTGGAGTCTGGAGAAATACTTATGCATGTCACAAGGTCTTATCTATAAAAGCTACTGTTTTTTATTTTATTTTTCATTTTTTTGCAGACTGACAATGCCTTCAGATCCATGTGTATGTTGACCCCATCGGTAACTGTCCTCTGCTAATTTGCATGTATAACTATTGAGACAAAAATGTCGGAAATCTGGTGTTAACTGAGAATCTTCAAGTGTTTTTGGGTTGATTTCCTTTCAGATTGGTTATCTGTTTACAAAAAAGAAGTCTTGATTACAAACTGTTTTGGGTTGATTTGCCACATTTGTTGCTTCCTGCATGCTTCTTTAAAATGCAAATGTTTTTAAATGGAAGCAAAGATAAAAGACTTGAGAGAGACAGAAGAGAAAAACAAAAGAATGGTTACAATTCATGCAGCAGAGTCTGAGATTGGAGATATGGCTTTAAGTCTCTTGTATGAGTCAAGATCTGAAATACTCCACTTCAGTTAATGCAAGTCCATGGCATCTTTTCCTCGACCTTCTGTCTAAGTTCAGCCTCAGCCTCGAGCCTAATTTTTGATCACTCGGAAATCATATCATGCCCTGTAACACATCACAAAGTTTTTTTTTCACAGGATTTATTCAAGATGTCCAACCTAAAAGACAGAATAGTCTGGTTGTCAATTCCACTCATAACAACACACACGGCACACATGAGCGTTTGTCCAAATGATCACAGCTCACGGTGCTGTGAAGCATTCTAAAAATAGCACACACGTCATCACACATACAAGTAAGTTTTGTGGTTGTAAAAAGGCAGTTTCTGTGAATTTAGGCTTGAAAACCACTGACCTCGGTTTAGGACAAACAAAGTTACACTTCAAGATTTTAACATTAGCACATCTGAGCTACCCAGCTCAACCTGTTCAAGGCAAACCACAATCTGACATTTTGAGCCTTATAAAGCCAGATCGCAATATCCTTCATGGATACGAGACAGATGAAAAAGTACAGGTTGTCTTTGCTTCAATTTCTAAGTTTTCAAAAATGTGTCAGCTCTAATAACATCTTGTACAAAACTTTGGCAGATACAAATCACGGCTATAAAAATAAGATTAAATAATAATTTGCAAGGTTTCAAAAGGAAACTATGCTTTATTACGTCTTTGGTTTTATTGTCAGACTTCACTGCTCCTGTTTTCTTGCCCAGGCTGACCTATTTTTAGAAATTCTGTTGTGTTCCCAGATCTCAGCAATTGCTTTGGGGAGTGCAGTGCTATTATAACTGACACAATGATGGCTGGTGCTAAGAAATAAAACTCAAGTTGTAATAAACCAAAGTTGTTCTTTTGGGTTTAGAGAGGGCAATGAGAGTTGAATCATCAAATGATTGAACAAATACTGAAATAAACATTTAATCTGGTTGTTCACTAACTTGCAGAGAGTGGTATTGATCTCAAGAATGCAAAGAAGCAACTCAGCAGCCAATAAGTCATTTCATCAGCTGTATTGGCCAAGTTGGACGGTTCATTCCAGTCTGGGACATTTGGTTTGGACAGAAAGCATACTTGTCATTGAATATAATGGACTGTTTTGCAGAAATGTCATACTTCAACATTCTTGTGTGGCAATGTCTGGTAGAATTCTTGCTCAAAGTCATAGCTGTTTGTTTCTAACTTTTTTCATTTCAAAACTTTCTGGCCCCGTCTGTCTTCACATGAAGGCACCCGTAGAAAATTGATGTAATGATGCAGATGCTATTTTCGGTTATTGAGAGATACTTAGTGATGCTTGAGAGTCATCAAGTCCTCTGGAACTAGAAATATGGACATACAGGACTCCAAAATATCTTTTGCAATGTGATCATTTATTTATAAAATGTTCAGATTGAAGCTGGATCATTAGTTTCTCGCAGTGTCTGGGCTGGTTTGTGCTCTCTCCATCCCACCCTCTGCTTCCTTGCTTTCATTGATCACCATCAAAACTCTCCCTCCTTCATTTTTCTGTCCATTTTTCTGAAAGTGCCATGCCTCACAATTGTTTTTTTCCCCTTCTTTTCTGCTTCTTCTCACCTATCCACAATCAATCCGTCTCTGTTGACTCACTCTCCCTTTTCATCAGATGCCTTCTCTGCTCTTTACCTCCCTCCTCCTACCTCTCCATGCCCTCCCTTCACCCTCTCTTTGCAGTCTTTCTCTTCCTTCTACCATCCTGTCGCTAGTCGCGTTTCCAACAACAAATACATATACGTTTTTTTAGCCCGCTTGAGGTGGTTTTTGTCTTTTTCTGGAAAAAAAAGAAGTTATTGCGCTAAATGGGAGCTGGAAATTATTTTTCAGAATAAGTTCTGATGTAGCGAACATTTACCTCACATGACTGATCAGCTGTTTCCGCTCTGCTGGTCAAGACGAGCTGACATGAAATAACCATTATAAATTGCCCAATTGAATCTAATTCCTGAAGACATATTTTCTCTCATGGGTGGACAAAGTCGTCCAATTAGAAACCTCTTTTTTAGTTTTTTTTTTCTCCCTTGCTCAATCTCTTCTTCTTCTACCATCTACTGATGGATTAACCTACAGCAATACATTACACTGCCATCTTCTGACCAAAGTACGTTAGCAGCTTTGTTTATTCTCTCTAAACCAGTTGATTGCAACAACCCTAATTAGCATTCTCTTTAATGCAACATTTCAAAGTTTTGATTCAGCAACCAGTTTGTGTTCCCTGTTTGTCCTTCATCCCCTCTCTCCCTCCCTCTTCTTTTCTCTGTCTCCTCACCCATCTCTTTTACGTTCTCCTCCCTCCCTCTCCCTCCAGGCCTCTGTCTTTTCCCGATGGCAACATGACCACAGAAAGGAGTTAGAGACGGTGACAGTACTGTGCAGTAAATCCCCCAGTGACCTCCCACTGCATTTAAATTCTCTAATCCAGTGACAAAAGGAACGAGGCGACGAGCTGATGCTTTATTGGAAAGGTCAAATTGCTAACTAATCTGCCCCCCTCTCCCGGTCGTCCCCCGACGCTGCTCTCTGCACTGTAAAAATCCTGCTGTGTCATTGCACTCGTGTCTGGAGGTCACTGTACGCCGCAGAGCGACCTCACAAGTTTTCTGTAGCAATTAATTACCGTCACCACGGCCGGCACATATGGACCTATTATCATAAGGCCTCATGGGAGGATATTTCCTGCAACCATTATTCCGTGGGAAGTGACAGGGAACGTTTTAAATGCCAACAGGCTTTTCTTTCACTGCTTTGTTGGTCCTGTAGTCAGAGCAGACAGAGATGAGTAGATAGGGTTTGTTGGTTATTTTTTAACAACTCTTCTGCTTTAGTGATGGAGTAGAGAGAGAAAACGAAGCATGTAAAGGAGAAGATTGTACCCTTTAGTCATTAGCATCTTTGGTTTAAGATGACACTTAGGAATCCAAATCTTTCATTTACATTTTCAGCATTTTCTGAAGAGCCTGGTAAACAAAGACACGTTGACTAAAGGCCCAGATTAACAAGCTTTTGTTGCTTTCAAAGGAGCAGATAACTGATACATCAGCTGGTTTCAAGTTGAAAGTGATCTTCATTCAGTGAAACCCAATTTTCTTTCTTGTATTTATGGTTGGGATGCACCAATCAAATATTCAGTATCTGTATCGGGCTGATATTGGCCAAAATCACTGGATTGAATTAAGTATTAAAAGAAAAAAGTATATAATCAGATCCAATCCATGAGCCTAAACTATTACTAAATTTGGGCGACCTGCCTTAGAGAGAGGTGAGCAGCATGTGTAATGCGTCATGTTTTAACAGCTTAGTTGCTGAAGAGAAACACAGTATCTGATTAGTATTGGTATCGTCAGATATTTAAGGTTGCTGTATCTCTATCAGACCTGAGAAAATATCTGTATCGTGCCATCCCTAATTTATTTTTAGGAACAACTATTTAGAGTATTTGAATCCTGGGAAAAATGTTACTATGCAGTTGTTTTCACTGTTACTGGTGTAGTCTGTCTTTCACACACAAGACAATAGGGTAGTAAATTATGCATGCAGCTTCATACGGTGGAAGAGAAGACTGGATAGTTCACCATTTCTTTGTCAGCAACATTGTTGACTCTATAGATTGTGAGGATTAATTAGTTTGTTTTGATAGTTTGTGCAGCTGTAAAGAGTGTTGCTTTCTTCTGACAGAGTAGCCTCTTGGCATGTGTTGCTCTCCTCTGAAGGTCTGATACAGACACACTCTCAGTGTTTACACCTACACAATGCATTGAGGCTGCTGCAATTCAGGAGGGACATATCAGAACTTCTTATTCATTATGTAGTATTTGACGTATTTTGATATGCAACAGGCATAGAGACATTTAAATTTGCCAAATGACTTTACCCTTTTCAGCACCATGGACAGCGGCACTGACATTCTCTGAATAGAGACGTCTGTTCAGAGAATGTCAGTGTCGCCGTCCATGAGCTCTTGGTGTCTGCCATTTCGGGAGATGTTAAAATGACCTCTAATATTTGATGCAACATGAGTAAAATCTCTGAAGAGTAAAGTTGAAGGTCTAACTTTGAAGAGTAAGTTCATATCCTGATGCAGGTAGCTATAATGGCCATTCCAGTTGGCAACTTTCTCTGTTTACGGTTTTTGTCCACATCTCTACAATGGAGGTAAAGTGCAAAGGCAGAATGACCCATTGGGTCAAATAATTACAATTATGGGAAATAAGCCTCGTGAAGTATACCACAATATTCCTTTAACATTCATGAAAATGTTGTTTTTGCTGAGGTCAGCCGTAGAACTTCCTACCTTGCAGCCCTGATATACAGGTGTGCATTGTACTTTGGAGTGAATCTTTGGTTACTTTACTTTTTCAGAACATGTGTCCCACACTCTCATATAATCCTTGCCAGTTTCCCCAAGGATAACTCATATATTTTTATTCTCTACTTTTTACCAATATGATATTAATCTGATCCGACTGAAATCAGTGTTCAATTAGAGACTTTGTCCCAATTCATCAGGAAATGGTGAGTTTATACTTTCTATCACAAGTCAGACACACAGAGACAGACCTAAGCTGCATGTTTTTGGGCTGTGGGAGGAAGCTAGAGGACCTGGAGAGAACCCACACTGACAAGGCGAACACATGCAAATTCCACACGGATGGGCACAAGCCGGATTTGAACCCACAACCCTCTTGCTGAAGTGCTAACCACTACACCATTGTGTACTTTCTAACATTAAATAGTTAAAACAAAGCAAATTGCAAGCACTCACTGTTGACTGTATATAAGTTTCAATATTTAGTATTTAGAATTTGATGTTCTTTAGATGAGCAAAAGGCTTGCATACAGTTCAATTTGCCAAGTTACATCAAAATCAATTTCTCAACCTTTTCAGCACCACAGACAGCGACACTGACATTCACTGAACAGACGTGTGTTAGAGCTCTTCGTCTTGCCCGTTCAAACTAAAAAAACACTTTAAAAATCTTTATCAGTGCTGGAGGCCTGGACCGGAACATCGGCAACCTGTGCCTCAAGTCCCACTGGAATAATTATTACCTGTGGAGATAATTGTTGATTGCAATCCTGTGAGAATATGCCAGCTGGGTAGTCGAAAAGGCTGCAGTTCTATTGTATCTGCAAACTTCAATGCAAAGTTCAAATCATGCTTTGCTGAGTCGAGGTGTGACTATACGCAGTAAAATCTGGGCTTTGTATAGCTGTATCCAGACACTGGGGATTCAGGCAACTTTTTGCACAATTTTATCATTATGTAAAAATGTTTTACATGAAACACGGAGGCATCAGGGGTACTTTTAATTTGATGAGAACTATACAAAATGCTCATCCTGCAAATTGAGCTTTTCCCAGCTGAACCACCAGAATGCACAATTTGCTGCCTGATTTTAATTATTTACTACTTTCTGTGTTTGTCACAGGAGTGGCAGCAGGAAGAATTTTGAGTTCATGTCTTCGTTTTTGTTCCCCTTTGTTGCCTTTTTCTCAGGAACATTTCCCTGCATCCCCCTGTGTCCTGGCTGAGCATCTCTTTTTGCACTACACTCTCTCTTTCCATATTTTGTCTTTCACTCTCCCCTCCTTTCCATCTTTCACTCTTTCCTCTTCTTGTTCTCAGGCTCTCTGCTCTCCTCCCTGTATTGTTGGCACTGCTAACAGGCTTTGGAAGTGGCCTTCAGAAGCAGCTGGATCGCTGCTGGGAGCCTTTGGAGACCGGCCAGGACGTCATATGCCCCTCTTCACTTTATCCTCCTCTGCCGGCCCACCTCTGCTTCTCCTCCTCTACACATTTTAATCTCTTTTTTTCTCTCCGCCACCATTTATCCATCCTCCCTCTCTCCCTCTCTCAGCCTTCGTCTTTACTTATCTCTCCTCCTCACTCTTCTGCATCTCTTCGCTTGTCAGCATCTCTCCTCCGACCCACATCTTTTCATCTCTCGTCGCCATTTTCCTCCAGAATCTATCGTGCAGTAAAATCACTGTTCAATCTTTCTTGAACATTATACTGTCAAAAACAAAATTGGAATTTCATGAAGCTAAACTATTATAGCTCTCTAAAGCTGCTCTCCAAACTATTACTTATAACTTTTGACGACTTGTTTTTCTTTTTCTTTTTCTAAACATAACTCCCTGAGGAGGGCGATGAAATACCATGCTTGTCCAGCAGTAAAAAAAGTTTATACAAGTACATTATCCATAACAGCAGGTCTATATGGGTCATCTGGTACAGGGCGGTGCAGCAGCATCACCTCACAGGTTCAAACTCTTCGTGAGCATAGAGTGTATATAAATAATGAACATGGTCACTGTGATGTCCCAATGGTTCATGGACTGCCTGCTTGAAGCAGTTTGGTTTTTCGGCTGATGCCATCTTGCTTTACTTTCATAGCCATCATTGCTTTTTGAAACTGAGAGACCATATTCGGACTCAGGAAGTTGACTGGTGTATTTAAAAATAAACTCTTAAAGCTGAAACAACCCACTCCTTTGAGTGACTTTTAGTACAACCTAACGAAGACATTTTTTAATAACTGAAATGTTAAAATAAACTTCAATGAACTGAAAACACACGGAGAAAGCGCCAAAGCTCTAAGACCAAAACACAGCAAACAAGTTCACGGCTATTAAGATGTACAGAATGCTATAGATATTCTTGCAACACTTCTATCCTGATTGACAGCTTGTCCTGTTCGGGACCTGTCAATCAAAGTAGCCATGCCCCGAGTCCTGAGCTTCTTTATCATCTGTTTTCTGCTTAATGGGACCAATATTTACACAATTAACACATTGGAGAACATTTTAACTAGCAATTGAGACCGTAATGATGCCATAAGAATTTTTTCCTGGGGTAATAAATCACGTGAGAAGTAGTCTTATTTTGTATTGAGATAGGTAGGACCTGACTTCTATTGCAACCAATGTTGGCGCCCCCTGCTGGAATCTTGAAAGTTGGCTTCTGTGATGAGTTTGCATGTTCTTCCTGTATCACAGTGGGTTTTCTAGCTTCCTCTCGCAGTCCAGAAACATGCAGCTTAGCTAACTGGTGACTCTAAATGCCCGTAGGTGTGAATGAGAGGGTAAATGCTTCTGTCTGTCTCTAGGTGTCAGCATCTTTAATTCACAACATGTGACAAATTTAATATTCAAAGTATTCTCTCAGAAAATGAAATTATGTCCTTCATCTGAGCCATCAAATAACATTTATAGAAATGCAACCATTTCAATATGAAGGTCTGCTTTTGTTTTTTTCATCAGATTCACTGCTGTGATAGCAGTGGATTAAAAAACCACCCATTGGATATGTCAGTTTAGTAGTCACATAGTGTAGCATACAATCTGTGAATGTGGCCATATGTCATCTGTGGCTTTAGGGGAGCTTTAATCCCATTACCGACATATCTCCCCTGGGCTTGGAGACTACATTTTTTAGCTGAAAGTCTACATTATTGAGTAGGGGGACTTTGAAAGACACTGACTGCATTTTTAGGATTGTAGAAATCAGTGTTTTTCATGTTGTATATGCAACCTGCACACAGCACTCACTGCTGTTTGAACAGACATTCACATGCAGGTCTTTATATGAGTTTAGTAACACAAAACTTTGTGCAACTAATATTCTGATGTCAACTATGTTTGCTACCTGTATAACAACATATTTTGTGAAATTAGGATATCAACTCAAAAATAGTTCAATGCTGGTCATATGGGATTTTTCTGTCGTTTTGACAATGAAGAAAATTCAAGAAACATCTCAAAAACTTGTGTACTCCAGGCACTGAGGGGATAAAATCCTCAATTTGATGCATCAACCTGCAACTCATGCAGAAGACTTTTCACAGTTCCTGCTCCATGGTGCAATCAGGGCCTCAATGTGTGTTGCAACGTGTGGTAATCAGTGACCTCAGGCGTACACACAGTCTGTCAGTCAGTGTCTTGTCTTTAAAGGTATGCTTTCTTCCCCTCTGTCTCTTTTCTCTTTGCCAACTGTTTCTATCCTGCTCCTTTCTCTTTCACATTTCCCTTTATTTTGTGCTTTTCTCTTTTTCCAACCAACTCTCACACCACCATCTTCTATGCACCTTTCTGCAGATTCATTGTTGGCAGGCTAACTCCAGACAGTTGCATGCGGATTTGTTTTCCATCCCTCCAAAACTTATTTTATAAATATTTCTGAACCATACTTTTTATCAAGTGTTGAAAAATACATATTCACCGTGCTTTTAGAAGCAGGAAGAAATATAAAGGAGGTTCTTGCTGGAAAACCCAAAGAGTGCTCAGTCAACTTCCTGGAAGAATAGAGCTGCACACTATTACCACCACCGTAAATATACACACATGCAAGGCGGATATTACATCTCAGAATGACTTGTCAGTGTTTCTTCCCTGGGGAGAATCATGTTTCCAAGTTTAGGGAAAACTAAACTTCTACAAAAATGTGAAAGCATTGTGTATCTTTACAGTAGCTGCATGTCTGCAGCTCATCTCCAATGCACTGAGGTAAAAGATTTGGCAAAGAATCAACAAAACTAAGGTTGATTTTCAAAAGGCCACAATTGCAGATGCAGCACCCACTGGTGTGATGGAGGTGCATCTATGTGGATAAAGGTTAACTTCACAAGAAACCAACAGTGACCTTCTTTGACTTCCTGCTTTGGCACTGATTATATTAATGCTTATGCTGTAAAAAATAAAAATCCATGCTGCAGTCAGTTTTTCTGTAGCAGAGTGATCAGGCAACATTGGTTGTTTTAGTAAATAAATTGCCGTGAAATGTTCTCAAGATAGTCAACATCCCCAGTGAAGAATCCTATTGACTTTGCTGATCACTTGAGGAAAGTTGTGTTCCCATGAGTAATGTAAAATACAGCCCTACCTGAATCAATTAGGACTGTTTGATTCCATTGTTAACAACAACCTCTTGCTGCTATTACTGAATATGCAAATAATGTGTGTGTGTGAGTGTTGCCAACGAATTCACCAATGTATAAAAGTAACTTTGCACTCAGCTCTTAAAGTCAGCTTTCACCTGCTTATTAAAAGGTGAGCCGTAGCTCATTAATGATTCTGTTGTATAGGAAAGGCTCATTATTTTAAGCCATTTTCTTAGTAAAAAATTTCCATCACAGTCCACCTGAATTTGCATATCTTATGACTTTGTGGGGAATTTTAATCTTCACTGTTGGACCGAGTGTTACAAAGATGGTGACAGTTTAACCTGCACTTGACCCACGTGTGATTGACATCAAACACAGCCCTGTGATGACAGCCATCTTAGCTCTTTTTGACAGCTATTGAATAAAAGCCAGATTTTATAAAAGCACCTGTCCTGCAGTGCTTTGACTTTTAAAAACTAAAGTCCGTCAAATTGCTGGAAACCGTCTCAATATGAGACATGGGACAAGGGATACAAATGTTGTGTAGTCCTGCATAAAGCAGGACACCTGGTCCCTTTAAGATGTAGTGTAGTGGGATTTAAAGGCCTCTATCTATTCATGAATGGTACTGAAGCAGAGATGACCTCTGAACTCCACTTTCATAGTCTTCCCAGGACGGAGACTAATCGACGGATGAACTGGGGGCTCAGCTGACCCAAACCTGACCTGCGTCTTTGTCTTCAGACTGAAAATAATCGAACCAGCTTCCTGCTCCCGCAGTTTTTACAGCAGAAGTGAAGATAAGCAACCAAACCAATTAGCCGCAACACAGTGAGATGCTGCTACAAATGCTGAGTACATGTTCACTGCAGCTGACATGCTTACCAGCAAATCTCTTTCCTGTTAAAGTCATTCTCTTTTATTTTACAGTCCATTGGCAGCAAAGTAAGCCAAACATGTTCGAGTCGACAAGTCTCGTTATACGACAGCATTTGTTATTGTTCCTGGCGTCGCCTCTCTCTGTGCTTTTATTTGATTTTATAAAGCCATTTTCTGTTTTCTTGCCTTAGGAAACACCTGTGAAATCAGTCTAACCGCTCCTCTGGCAACATGACAATATGTGGCAGAATGCTGCTGACTGCTCTGTGCCTTTGTATTTATTCGCACCAGTAAAACAGAGCCAGCCAAAAGAGGCGACCGGCTCCCATCACACCCTGAAGCAGATGTTATGTAGGAAGAAGCACCTGTGCTTCTCTTCTCCCCGTCACTTAGTTTAAACACTGTATCATCAGTCATGGAGAGCAACTCAGTGCATTTGCTGAAGTACTCTGGGAGAACTTCGGAGTACTTTGACTGTCTCTATTTTATGCTAAACTATACTTCTATTTCACTAGTTTCAGCGATAAAAAGATGTACTTTTTCCTTCACTATATTTCTCTCACAGCTATAGTTACTGGATACTTTTCTGTAATATCTCTTCTTTACTTTAAATGAGAATCTGTCTTTTTTCAATCCGGGCTTTAATGTAAATTAGTGATTTTAGTTTAAAGCTATGGCTTGATTTGTCCACCCATCAATCCATCCATTTATATCCACTTGTCCATCTGTGGCCGGGTCACGAGGGCAGCAGGCTAAGCACACATACCTCTCCCAGCCACAATGTCCAGCTCCTCCTGGGGGACCCCAAAGGCATTCCCAGGCCAGGTGAGAGATAAAATCCCTTTAGCATGTCCTGGGTCTTCCCCAGGGCCAGGTGGACGTGACCGGAACACCTCCAATGGGAAGCGTCCAGGAGGCATCCTTGCCAGATGCCCAAACCGCCTCAGCTGGCTCATTTCGACGTGACGCGGCTCTACTTCAAGCTCCCTCCGGATGTCTGAGCTCCTCAACCTCTACGGCTGAGCCCAGCCACCCTACAGAGCAAACTCATTACAGCCACTGTTATCCCCGATCTCATTCTTTCGGCCACTACCCAGAAGTCATGACCATAGGTGAGGGTTGGAACAGAGATGGGCTGGTAAATAGAGAGCTTCACTTTCCAGCTCAGCTTCACCACAAGGGTCCGGCACAACGACCACATTACTGCTGACACCGCACCAAACAGTCCGCCCATCTCACGCTCCATTCTACCCTCAATGCTGAACGACACCCCGAAACACTTTAACTCCATCGCGTGGGGCCTCTCCCCCACCCAGAAGGAGCCGTTTTCCAGCAGAGATCCATGGCCTCAGACTTGGAGGCTTGATTTGTGTCCATTATAAAGTGAGGACAGCAAGAAAGAAGATGGTTCATACCTTCAGACTAGGAGTGGCTGATTTTTCTTTTACTAATAAGAGTATGCAGAAATTACATCTAGCCGACCATTGTGTAGGTACCAAATACAAATCCACAAAAGTTGGATGAAACACATTAAATTAAGTTGCAGTTCACAGCAAAAGCTATAGGGATTTTCAGGGAAATACATGTGGGGTTTACTTTTATTTGGACTTACAGTGTTTGAGATTATTTCTGTTAAAGGAAAATGCTGGGGATATACTTCTTGTTGCCAACAAATCCCAGACTAACAAGTACTGTGTGGATCCAAATCCTGATATATCTTATTCCTCTGTCTCATAGGGCTCCACTGTTGTTCAAAAACTATTAAAAACACACAAGTGAGTCACACTGTTGCATTTGGTGATATCCTTCATAACCATAAACACACACACACTCAGACACACACTGGGGTTAATTAGTAGTCAAGACAACATACGACATGTATGTATACACAGAGACACACAGCATGCTGCCAGAGCAACATTTGCTGTACACTACAGAGCCCACTTGGGATCTCAATTGGCAAAAAAACAAACAAACAATATCTAAACATTGAGAAACTTCGTTCAAGATGACATGCAGGATGGAAATAAACACACACAACAAGCAACACGCATGCACAGATCACAGAGTGAAACACACACACACTCACCTCAGTGTATGAGTGTGCTGATGCGGAGTTTCTGACAGGGTCCGGGGGATTGCTCTAATCACCTGAGATGAGGAGGTAGAAAGATACGGTCAGCATGTGAAGGATGGGCCGCCTCTAAGCTGATCATCTCCTCCCAGGCCCATATTATTATTTCCCAAGTTTCTCCAATTAGGGAGTGCTGATGTGGGATCAGTGCCCAGATCTCCCACAGTCATCGCTTTCATTACAGAGAGAAAAGACAGAACCGGGAAGAACCGGGGGACCGGATCAGCAGAATTCCTCAAAAATCCTTCACAAATGAAGCTTCACGGAGCTCTGGAGGTCGTTGCAACTCTCTGAGCCCTCGTTTCAGATAAAGTTGTGCTGCGTGGACTTTTGTTGTGTTTTTATGTGGAATAGCTGCGGCTTAGTCCTTTCGCAACGTTGCAGCTGGCGAGCGCATATTAAAAAAGCAAAAAGCTAATTCATCACCTGTGGTGCCTTCAGTAAAGCTGCTATACAGTATTTACTTTAATGCCGTCACCAATATTAAAGACTTTACCTGGCTGGTGTTGGTTGTTTCTGTGGTTCTACTAGTACGGAAGATTTGTTGTCACGAAGTTTAGCCAAAAAAGAGATTAAAATAATCTGTTAATATGGTGGTATGGAAGTAAAAAAGTCATAATTTTCTTCCAAAGTTGGACACCACACAGGTTTTTATACTATTATAGGAAACAAAGAGTCTATAAGAACCCTGATATACTGAGAGCCTGAAAATGGTTAAATGTTCGGAGTCAACAGCTTATCATCTCATTAGACAATAAATGAGCCACTATAATTAGAAATAACCGAGTGCTTACGTCAATATAAAACTTCTGGAACTCAGAGAAAAACTTTGTCAGTCCAAATTAAAAACAGATTTACATTCCTCTGGTCAAAATAAATATAAATATATAACTGAGGAGAGTTGGTAGGTGATGCTCAGCAGCTTCATCAATGTGTCACAGGTGCCAAAATGAGAACCACAAAATCTATATCTTGAAAATGTTGCAGCACAGATTCATAGTACAAACTTAAAGACACAACGCAGGAACACCGAGTCTCACTTTTAGAAAAAAAACAGCAGCAGAGGGAAGACGAACAATGATTCACATTGTCACTAGACTGTCAATATCACGGAGAAATTCAGGAAGTATTTGTCATTGTCGTTTTTTTTGACACACATTAATCGATGAATGTGTCTAACATTGCTAATGATAGCAGCACCATAGTTCTGTGTAAGTTAAATTAAGATGGAGTGAAGCTGAGGACTGCAAAAATATTTTCCAACAGCAAATCCAGTGTCAGTACACAGAGCTGATATTGACACTGGTGACACACCTGGGCTGAGTCTTTAATGACTCCCTTTTAGGTTGGGGAATAAAAATACTGTTAGAGGAATTAGCGGCTCAGTGGAGCGGAGCCACGCAGCATATGGAGGTTTAAAAATGTGCACGATTCAGCAGCTTTTACTTAAAGGCAACTCGTGAAGACACTTTGAATGTTATCGAGGGTGAATGTGTGCAGCAGTCTGTGTGAGTATTTGCACATGTGAGTGCATGTAATGTATATGTAAGTCACCAGGTGTCTTTAAGAATACAGATTCAAGTGGCTCAATATTCATCCCATCCTACCATCAGGTGGTCCAATATACAGTAAGATGCATTTATATATTGTAAAATTGCATCCCAGTTTTTATAAAACCAGTATCTTCCCAATTATCTTTTGCCATTTTGACTCTAAAGGTCATGTTGAATTTATACTTGCCACCTCATTTGTAGTAAATGTGGACTGCTGGGCCAAGCTGCATGAGCTTACTACAGTTTTAAAAAAAAACATGGTTCTAACATGAATCATTTTACTTTGAACACTACTGAGAGGAAAAACAGAAACCACCCCCCCGGAATGGAATTTTAACCATAGTGCCTCGAGGTGGCACGGCACACAACGAGTGACAAGAGCCAGTTTTGCTGGAAGGTTGAAAAATACCAGAAATGAGTCCAGACAGGAAATCTGATCAGTAGAGCAGAGGATGCTCATTTCAATGCACTTTACTGAGTGTGGTCTTTGAGGTTTAAAAACAATAATGACAAGGGAAAAGGGGAATGAACTCCACAGGCAAGATTAAAATAGCAATTTCAACCCTTTCACTACAACTGGACCAACGTCATTTCTTAGTTTGTTACCAGAAACAATACGAGTCATCACCTAAATGATAAACTCAGGATACTACAGCAACAACTGTATGATACAAGGTAGAAAATGAGTGTTGTTTTAGTGTCATGATACTGGAATGCTAGCTATAACCATCACTGTAGACCACTGCAGCCTTGCTTGTCACCCACTACTTCCATCATCTCCACAGCTGGGATAGGACTGTCACCATGACAACATCCTATCACTACTACTACTATGATCATCAACATGGATCATGGTTCTGTCCAGACTGTCGCTGCACCCGCTGTGTTCCTGCTACGGACACTTCTGCTGTCATTTTATTTTCATCACTATCATGACTATTACCATTATTCCTGTTCCTTCTGTTATTACTATCACTGCCACTACAGCTGCTATTTGATTTTATCTACCAGCACCACATCTACCATCATTAGTCACAGACTTTAATGTAGGGTTAGTGCTACTATTGTTGTCATTGTTCATCTGTCCGTCTCTCTCTCCCATTCTCAAACCTCCCCCTCTATCTCAAACTCTTTCCACTGTATTTTGCTATGTTAATCTGATCCTTCATCTGTTGCTGTCCCTGAGGTTTCTTCTTTTAGTTTTAATTTCAGTTTTTTTTAGGAGTTTATCCTTGTCCACTACACGGGTCAAAGGACAGAGGGTGTCGTACCCTGTACAGTCTGTAAAGCCCTTTGAGGCATTTGTGATTCTGGGCTTTATAAATAAAATCAAATTGAATTTTGATACTTTGAAAATAACTTTTGATACCATGGGGGAAAATCTATCATGACATAACATTATCTTTAATGCCAAAAAACCTACTAATTCATGTATTCAACCTGTATGAATACTGTAGAAAATAAGCCTATTTAAAGTATCCACTATCAATATGTATGGATACATGTTTTTTTTACAACACTATAGCCATTGCAACCTATGGAAACAGTTTCCAAGAAAACAGTTCCCATATGTAGAGAAAGCTATAAGGCTACTAGAACATTCTCCTAATGCAGAACAAACACAAATAGCTTTTGTGTGTGTGTGTGTGTGCTCTACAGTAATGAATTCAGACTGACAACCAATTAGGAACAAAAGGTTCATTTGACTTTTTTGCGTCTTACATAAAACATTAAATAACTGCAGTATTTTCCAGTTGGTTTACTTAGAGACTGAAATAGTTTGTTCACTTACTTTCTGAAGTGAATAAATGCAGATACTTAAGACGATGACCTCATGTCCTGCTAAACTTTCTCTGTGTTGTTAGAGCAGCTGCTGCAGCAACAATAATAAGACACTTTGGCACTTGAGTCTGAGAAAGCAAAGTCACTTCAGCCACTCCATGAGCACCATGCCTTCCTCTGCATACTTGTGATGCAGTGAGCGAGCTGAACCCCACCTCTGTAATTTAAATACATTTTCATCTTTCCAGAAAAAAAGTCTTCATTGTCAATGTGGCTCATGGCCGTCCTGCTGACAGAGACCGAGCTTTGAATGCATGACACTCTCACCGATGTCACTTTTGTTAATCATTTCTTTTCTATTCTACACGGAGAGCACAAGAATACAGCAGCCATTACACACACCAGCACCCAATTAGAGCAGGAATATGAATTAATGAGCAGGTCAGGGCAGGTTAATGAAGGGTGGCGCTGATCTGCTGAGGGCTGAAATTAAAAAACGGCATCCTCTGTCCGAAAAAAGTTTCACAGAGGCAGCTGCTCCCTATGACTCACTATAATCATGTTAGTGCTGACTTGAGTTTGTGCTGTCAGTCTTTAAACCAGCATGCAGCGTCGGGTGTCAGCCGGCAGGGCAGTCTCCAACTGACTTTATTTCACCGTTTCACGGAAAGGATATTAAATAAAGCAGAGACAGGACAGAAATGAGCAAGTTATGTTCAAAATAATCACTAATGAATGTGTTTATCTGAGATTTTTATGGGTGTTACGAGTAATCAAATGCAGTTTAGTGGGGAACAAATTATTCCCATGAGATAATTTAATATCCTGAAAATACACTGCAAAAGATTTTCTATCCTTAAGTGCATTTTAACACCTCGTTTCAAAATGGAGAAAGTGGGAAATAAACTGCCAATAGAATTTGCCAACGAAGCCACATGGATGTAAAATCAAAATAAAATGACCTATTATTTCTAAATATATTCATGCTGGTGAATATTTTGTAAGAGAAGGTGTTATATTTTGGAGAGAAAGCCTTCCACTGCCTGTTCTGCATTAGCATTATTATTAGCATTATGTCACATGTCTTGGGCTGTGGTGGTGTGTATTCTCAATGTGATACAAGTTTAATATCCAAAGAAAAACGCACTTATTTAACCACAAAACCCCCCAACTCTCCCTCCACTGAGCTAAAATTAAGCACCATAGATTTTAAGACTGCAAGGTAAAGTTGCTTTAGTTAATTTTTTAGTTTTAATTACAGTGGATATAAAATCATAACATTATTATAGTGGCAAAAAAAAACATTGGACTGCAGTCTTCCTCAGCTCTACAGAGAAGTTTTATAGAGGATTGGGGGTTGTGGGCAGTGGATTTTAAGGGGGAGACAGCAGGTCAACAGTAGAAGCCTACACCTATATCTGAAAGCTGAACCTGAGGGTTAATTTGAGATGCTCTGCACTGTGTGTCTAGTTGTTCTAGTCATAAATATCTTACAAAAATGACCAAATTCATCAATTAATTAACATCTCCAGCTCATTATTTTGGTTTTAAGGCCCCAAACTCTGCACTTATCAACCTTGTTTTGTTTCCACTAACATTTTTTCAGCCTTTAAAGTAGTCCTACACTTAAAAAAAAAGTTATCAAATATCCTATAAGGTGCTGTTTTGTGTTCTGTGAATCTGTTTTGTGAAAGATTTCTGCTAAACATAACCAGATATTAGCGATGAAGGACGCCTACTTTCTGACCTCAGTGACTTGCTGTACCATTCCTTTAAAAACACCCACTCTCCTCTCGTGTCCACAGCAAGTTTCAGTGGATCTGAATGTTAAAATAGCACGCTTGAAATTACATCTGATCCTGTGAACAAGGTTCAGCTCAGAAGTTTGGTAACACCTGATTTTGTCTACAAATAACAGTTAGCAGTTTGTGTTTTGATCTTAAAAGTTATCTTAATCACGAGGCTCTCTCATTGCAATTTCTAGTAATCGATCCATGGGAAAGACCGAGGTGAGCATGTCTGCATGTTTGTAGCTATCGGTAAGAATATGCTGTCACAAAATCCAAGCAGATAACAGAAAAAAAACATCCGCAAATCCTCAGACTTGCCTTACAGACAAACAACTGCATAACAGAAACAAACCTGTGAACCTAACAAGCTAAAAGAGAAAATGTTTCCAGAGGGAGACTCTGCATCTGCAGGGAAGGATGTGATTCTAACTGACAGAGGATTGGTTA
>CAFUXE010000105.1:625089-658972 GCA_903364295.1 Serranus cabrilla | reverse complement strand
GTAAAAAAAACCCAACCCTTTGGGGAAAATGAAGGCTTCAATTTCTTGAGCAGCCTGCAGAAGCAGCGGCTGACGGCGCACGGGGCTCAAAAGGACTCAGGAACTCTGAACACTGCAAACATCCTGCGAGCGCGGCTGAGAAATGAGCTACTGCAAACCAATCAAGCTGCACTGAACCAACACGCTGTGAGCTTTCCAAGAAGACTCGGGCGGCGATCATGTCTGTGGCACACACATGAAAGTACACCTGATATCAGAGATGGGAAAAGTCAATGGGAAGAGGCCCGGTCCTCCTTTTTCCTTTTTATACTTTTTCCTCTCTCTCTCTGGCAGAGAAGAATCATAACTCAGAAATGAGGATCACAACACTCAGGGGGATTGATACTGTGTACGGTTCACAAAATCCACTCTCAGCAGCAAAAGATATTTATTTTCCATTTTCATGTTGACTGACTTTATTAATTACTAAAAGAGGCATAAAGGGTGCGCTAAACTAATGAATACTTGTGGGTGAAATAAGAAGTGCTTGACTGCACTCTATACTGCTCCAGATGTTTGTAGCAGTCGAAAGATGTCCATCAAATAGGAAAGAAAGAGTCTGTACAAGAAGTGAAGGAAAGGAAAGACAGGGAAGGGATTAAAGGAATATATAAGAAAGGAAAGGCGGAAATTAAAACCTATTGTAAACAATGCAAAACAGTGGCTGAAAAAGACACTTCTTTTGTTTTCATGTCTGCCCTTATTTCCCTTCCCCCATTTAAAGTTGTCCTCTTTCCCATTTCTTTCTTATTCCATGAATCCAACTTGATTTGTTCCTTCCATCCTACCTAATCTTCCCCTTTCTCAGATTTCCATCCTCTGTCGCAGTTTTCCATCTGTTTTCTCCATCCAGACCTTTATTCCCATCTCTCCAGTCTCTCAATTTCTAGGTCACTCTCTATCTCTCCCTAACTGTCTCAGCTCCACACATTTGACTCCCTCTCTCTTTCTCTCCATCCATCTCTCTCTCTCTCTTTCTCCAGCTAAGAAAGATTAAAGTGGAGGCAGAAGTCGCGTTAATGGCCATCAGCTCATCCTGTGCAGGCAGTTCCCCGTCTTCACCGCCTACCTGCTTAATTAGTCGAGAGGCAAACCTCTGGCAATGAACCTGGTACTAACTGCACACACTCACACACACACACACACACCCTTGTACATGCAGTAAGTCATTATGAGGACCTTGTATTTACTATAACCATTGTCCAATCTCAATTTATTCTCTATTTTCTATTTCTAAATATAATTTGAGCATTGCAGCTTTTTATCTAAATGTACAACAGTTAGAAACGTTTTATTCTGCTGATTTTGCATGTGCAAAGTCGCATACTTTGTGTGGACACTGCTGTTTCTCCCTAAAGTCTGCAGCCTCACTAGCAGCACCATGAGGCTGTAAAGTTCATTACACACCAGAAAACAAAACTTTTGGATTCTTGGGTGTATGAAAATTTAACACAGAACGAACTACCACGAGACAGGCAAATCCCTATAAGTTTCTCTTAAGGTCAGAGGAAAGGCCAGGTTGTTACATAAATTCAAAGGATTTATGCTCATCTGGCAATTTCTTATAACTTAAAGAACCAGCTTCACAGACTCAACATTTTCAGACTCGACTTTTCTTCGGTCCGAAGGTCAGCTTTGTTATCTTAACTATATTTTACTGTGAGTTTGAAACATTTCCATGAATATTCATCCTGCTAGCATTATAACAGAATGCGATTTAGGAAGTATAAAAGTGCGTTTAGTGTAAGCACATCATCATGCCACTTTGGTATTGATTGCATTGTACATCAAGAAAGGAGGGAATTCATTCCATAGTTTCCGCCATTTATTATTAAATTATTTATTTTAAGCATTTTAAATTGTCATATATTAGCCTACATTTAAAGTTATGTATCAGATGGAAAAAGGTATGACAGAGCAGCAACACCTGAACCTCCACAAGAGCATCTTTGTGTGCTGCTGTATTTCTCATGTTGCAGAAACCACTTAGAGTGAATCATGTGCTTTTGATTTTTTTGATTATCATACTGTCCATGATTTTGTTGTGGTGCTTTACGGAACATTAGTGTATAATCAAAAAGGGTAAAAAGAGGAGATATCACAGGGTCTGCATGGGAGACTACAGGCACCAGTTTAACCCCAACCTGAGTCAGTAATTTATCCTAGCTGTAAGAGTCGGCCAAAATGTCCACACTCTGATAGTTCACAGCTGAGATCCTCACCGAAATAGAAATACAGGAGCTCACGCACACACACTCACACACACACCCACACACACCCACAGCTTCATGCCTCCACATCCACCAGTACTTTCTAATTAGTCCACAGAGCTTGTAGAAACAGTATGTGAGTTATTAATAGCAAACTCCTTACTACACTTACAGCCTATTAATGAGAGGAAGATTTGATATATATGCCAGCAATACGTTCACTGTTTATGTTTATATTAATATAAAGTGCTTACATTTAGCTTGTATGTAAGGGGACAGAGTTCCCACAGTGTGTCATAAAGCTGAAAATACAATTATCTTTACAATTCTTGTGAGGGTTGTAAAGACTAATAACCTGCTAAAAATGTAAACATGGTATAAATGGTGAAATGTGTCTGTTGAAGCTGAGTTATATTAAAACCTGAGCAAATATGATGAGATTTTAACCTTTCTAACAGAATGAGGGCAAGGTTAAGATCCTGAAATTACTTTTTAAAGTAGAGACCACATGATAGGAGGACAAAAGTGTGTATTGGTACAGGAGGGATGTGAGCTTTGCTTGTTTTATATCCTCACTGCTTCAAGGATGACATCAGCCTTGACAAGTCAAACTCTTCATATTTTAGGAGACAGCTATATCTAGTCAAGTTTAATTTGCATGTGGCCTTTCTGTTATAAAAAATGCAGTTTATTTTCAAATGACAAATTGTTCAATTTCTCTCTTCCAGTTCGTAAAGTATAATTATCTGGGAACTCAAACTATTTTACACACTGAATTAGCTGAGAAGCTAAGTTTTAGCTATTCTGATACTCAGTTTGCACAAATGGAGTTGTACTTATTCTGACTACCTGGACATGTGGTATCTCAGTGGCATTTAGTTATCTGTATGATACTCAGTTGGATCATATTTGGTTACATTTTCTTTCTTTTTTTATTGACTTCATTAAAATATGTTATGGGAAATTATGTCTGCAAATAAAATACTCCCCAGTGGGACACCACAATACTGCACCCTACACCTTGATGACAACCGCTGGACAGTCACCCGTCAAGAACATACAGTACATGTGTGTGATCTTGTAAATCTTGCGCCGTCAGTGAGGCTCCTGTGCGTGAAGACAGGAATAATAAACCTTCCTGGGTCCTTCAGCTCTCACAGCTCTGATGACTTATTACTAGCTGTATCAAAGCTGAACACTGCGCTACAGCTCCGCAGAGAGGAGGCTTGACTGAGTTTATGACCGCACTATGTGTGTGTGTGTGAGGAAGAGAGTTCTTAGAGAGAGTGTGCTGGCTTCTTCTGCATGTGCCTACGTGTCTGACAAAAAATTATGGAAATACAGAGTTCGCAAAATTTACCAATTTCTCTCCATCCTGTATTCCTGGTTTTACTGGCTCATCACTCTGATTTATCTCACACGGCATGTAGCATGGCCAGAGGGTGTGCGGTAGAGCTAACATGCGAGATAACTCAGTTTTCCCTTGACCTTTAGCTGGAAATGGAAGAAAATATATAAACATATCAAGAATGTGCTTATCTGCTTGCATGTGTGTATCTGTATGGGAGCTAGAGTCCATCTGACTTGTTCACCCTGCGAAAGGTCTCAGGTCTATTCTCTGCTCGAGGTGAAACCATCTGGGGGCTGTCATACTGAACAGTAATACCATGATATAGAATATTTCTCTATTTTTCCACTAATCTCTACGATTCGACACAAAATTCTAATCAAGATTTAAACACCATAATCTATTCAGCTGCTGCTATTTATTCTTTACACGGTCCTGAACAATGTTTTGGCAATAATTCTATTAGATTATAAAATGTCTTGCATGGAAAGTTGACAGGTTGGCCTGAGGCTGGTGGTGGTTGAAAGTCGTCAGGGCAGCATGAACGTGTTTAGCAAAATTCATGGCAATTTGCTTGATAGATTGTGATGTTAATTTTGAGAAACATTGACCTGCTATTAATGCAAGTTTTCATGATAAGTCTTTTTTTTTTATAACAATTTCAATGCAATGCAATCTAAGTCAGTAAACATTTCTTTTGATTAAAGTGTAGGGCAGATGGACCAATAAACAATGCAGTCTTCTGGCCCTGCTGTGTATCAGACTTACACTTCATCACAAATCAAAAGGTCAGGCTGCAACAGTGAAACATCCTCTGACTGCTAATTGACATGGTGTAGATTTGCCCTGTTTGACTTCTGATGTAGTGTATGGTCACTATCAGGAGAGATTCTTTATCAACAGGAACCACAGCAAAAAACTGAGAAATCTCTATCATCTTCCTTTCATCCACGTTCTACAAACACAAGATGCATTGTGCAGAATACAACTCAGCCAGGGTAATCTAACTAAAACAAGGCCTTCAAAAGTACAACAGTAATTTCTGCAAAATGTGTTATTTTTTATCTATTATGCACTGATTTAGAGTTTAGAAAAGGGGTAAAATTAAGTAAAACGAGATCAAGGTTACATTTAGTCATAGCATCAACAGCTATGACTATCAGTGTGAAGAAGGCCCTAACTGCATAATGGATATGTAGCCATTGAAATGGTGTTCAAGGTATGGAATCTAGACATTGAAAAATCTTTTACTTTTTAACCAAATTCAGCCCAACTCATCCACACATCCTTCCACAAGACTCTCTTGGCTCATGAGTTAAAAAATCATGACATGATTAAATTTCAGACTTAACATGTACAATATATACCCATGTACACCTGCATCCAAATATTAGTAAAGCACACGCTTGGAATAATGTGCAAATGCAGTTAAAGTAACATTTTTCATGGGGACAGTGCTAGCTCTTGTCCCCACTGCTTTCTATATTAAACTTATTATCCTGTCCTTAGAAAAGAGAGCAAGGGCAAAGATGCCTTAATGATAACAGTTATTTTTAGATTAGTGATATTTTTTAAAAGTGGATATACAGGACTTTGTAAAATAGACTTGTACTGTACTGTACCAAGTCTCACAACAAAAGGATCGCAGGCCTGAATCCATGTCCCCCAGCTTCCTCACATAGTCCAAAGACATGCAGCTTAGATTTAATTGATGACTCGAAATTGCCCGTAGGAGTGAATGAGAGTGTGAATGGTTGTCTGTCTCTGTGTGTCCAGGGTGCACCTCGCCTCTTGCCCAATGTCAACTTTGGATTAGTTGTAAAGGAAAATTAATGAATGAATGAATGAATGAATGAATGTACTTTGTGTTACAGTGTGCCCTTTAGTTGTGAAGGAGGTTAAAGTTAGAGGGCGAGTAATTCATCATTGTTGCTTGTCAGTTTAACCTCCATCAGTGTTGGCATTGATCCTATGCTGTAACTAATGGGGATCCTAATAAACTTAACTAAACTGTGTGTACGTGTCTTTCTGCATGTGTGCACAAAGGTGAGTGTGTGTTTGTTATGAATAGTAACATAGAGACTTAAAGGGCAAAATAGTGAGTCATGTGTGCAAACAGCAAAGGTTAACTACAAAGATTTGACAAAAGATTAACCTTGATGCTCTTCGGGCTTCTCAGACACAAACACAGACTCGAGGGCTCATGAGTCAGCGTCGGCTGGCAGTTTGATGGCGCCTAATCTGCTCTGAATAGACAGTGAAAGACAGAGACAGACCGACCAAGAGAAGGGAAGGAGTGTAAAGACTGAGATATGGCAGAGGACACGATGAAATGATGAGTTGAGGGCTAGAAAGAAAATGAGAGGAGGCTAGGGAATGAATGAAATGATGAGTCGAGGAGCTGAGGGGAGAGCAGACATGAGTGGACTGAGCGGAGCAAAAAAAAGAAAAGACGAAGCTTCTCCATTTCTCTGGCTGAGGAGATTACCACAAAAAAGCAGCAGCTCTTCCATCTCGTCTCCCTCACTATTCAGCAGTCCCAATCCTGTCCCAATCCCTGCATAGCATTGTGGGAAAGTTACAGTGTGCTGCATGTGGGTGGATGAGACAACCCCTTTCCTCCCCCAGTGACCTTTAAGATGGACTGGTATTCTCTTCTGATCTGGTGTGACATTTTCATATCAGCAGCATCTGTTTACTCTGAAATGGAAAGAATATTCTGAAGCTTGGAGGTTGAATGCAGGTAACAGACAGTAGGTCAAGAGATACTCAAGCAGGCACTGGTAGTCTGCCCATGAGGGACCCAATCCTCAAGTATGTATGCACCTGAAAAAATATGTCCTTTAAAATACTGTTTTTATTTAGTCTTTATGGAGTTTGTGTTAATTGAGTACTATATTATTCCCATTGGAGGGATTGTGGCTTTACACCATCCAAGTCACACATAATTCACAAATTAGCATACCTAGCATATCTGACTAAGCATAGATGACTATTTTCTCTCAGAGGCTGAGAGTTTTAATCCAGACACCAGTAAAATATAAAATGTAAAGGCCCAGGGAATCCATGTTATGATATTTTGTTGGGAAGGGGGTGACATTTAGCAAGAGTAAAAAAAGATTTAGCAAGGGTAAACTGCCATTTTCTGAGGGGTCCTTTGACCTCTGATCTCAAGATATCTGAATGAAAATGGGTCATGGGTACCTAAGACACTGTTTACATTTCGGCACTGCATCTTGGGTGATGGGAACACAAGTGGTCAGCGCAAAATTCAAGTGTAAACAGGGTTGAAGATGCATTGTGATCACATCACTCAAACCACTTCCCGAGGTGGTCCAGGACGCATTTGACTAAATATTTTGTAGTGTGAACGCCAATGCGTCCTGATGAGTCCCCGACAAGGACGTAACAGGAAAAGATGTCTTCAATGCAGGCTGTGTGGTGGTTTATTTGATGACAGATTGCCAAAGGTCGTAAAAATGGAGAGGAGCACTGATGTAGGTGGTTGGGGTGCAACTGAAACCAGATGTCTTATCTTGATCTAATCTTGAGCAGAAGATTCAGTCCAAAGAAAAGGTGACGACGATATGGTTACTGGGCTGTTCACGAGGGTATAGCTAGCAAGAAAGCAACTAGCGACTTGAGTTGTTTCCTATGGGATAAACATGGCAATTACCCCTTCGAGCAGATGTGGCGTATCAGTCAGCTGGACACAGGTGTAAACGGCAATGTGTCCAATGCGTCCACTTGTGATCCGATAGCCAGAGACGCATTTAAAATAAAGTGTAAACCAGATCTAAGAGTTCCCTCTACAGACATGCCCACTTTACGCTGTAATGTTTCTTTTGCTAACTTGTTTTGCTGATGCTGCTGTCGTCATCGCTGCAGATCTCCAATGTTTGCCAGTAGCCACTGCTTTATTACAAGCCCAAGAGCCCTCACCTGCATTCATCTATAGATCATTTTTCTGCACTGCAAAGAGAAAGAGAACATCCTCTGTCCCTGTATCTTTTTATAGAGTCTCGCCTTTTAGTTCTGTCCTCTCAAGTCCTCGCACCCCTGGGTGTGTAAAGCTGGATGTGTCTTTTTTATGACTGACTTTTTCCATGCTCAACTGTTTCATCTTCAGGAGCACACATCTTTTGATCTGTGAGTTCTTTGACTACTTTGCACAGAACCATAAAAGAAAAATCAACTGTATTTTCCGACCATAAATATGGAAATAACGGGGGAAGGGGAGGACGTCAGCGAAGGTCATACCTTGGATTTGAATCCTCAACCAAAAGGACGCTCTTCATATTTTTATGTGGAGGTTCAATGGTTATTTTAGTCTTTGTGAAACAAAATGAGAACTTTTATTCAATTACCAGTTGAATAAATGAATTAAAAGGACTATGAGCCTTTATTAAGTAAATCCACTAGGGTCAGGAACAAAAATACCAATGAAGAGACAGAAGACATATTTCAGCAGCTTTATAAGCCTTGAATTAGAAAAATAGCGTGCTCCTTATGTTTTACCAACCAAATGTATTCAGTGATGGTGAAAAATGCTGTGCAGCTGGTACTCTCTGGCTTGCCAGGATCGCTTTGCCCTCTTGTATCACTGAAGCCAAAACGAGGCCTGCCTGCTCTGCGTTCAGGGGTTTGCATTCCTTTGAATGCGAGTTATTATGGATGCCAACATTTATCTGCTGGAAAAAAAGAAGCAAAAAATATTTGAAATGAATGCCTGTGGAGCTCTGGCTGCAGCGAGTGTAAGGGTATTAGGGTGTTATCTGGGTTTAAAATACATCCAGGGGGGAACCCAGGGCAGCTGCATCCGAGCAGGAGGGGGGAGGAGGGGACTCTGCAAAGAGAAACTCCGGGGCAGATAAATGTTTAAAACGCTGACAGAATGTTATTTGTTGACATTTACCCACAGAGAGCCCCAGATGTTTCAAGCATGACAGGGTAGCATTCACCATATTTCTGACTAGTGCCAAGGAGGGAGGGGAGAGTGATTAAATACTGTCTTCAGCAAAGGGCACAGGCCGCAGTTCCAGAGACCTGCTGGTACTGCAACCCCAATCAGCCAACCTTTCCTGCCAACAACAAGTCTCAAATGAAGAACGGAATACACAAATGAATAGACAAGATCTCCTGAAGTGGTCCAACCAAAGGCCTATGTCAGCGCTAATACTCCTAAAGTGACCTGTTAGGAGTTGGTTTTTCTTTAAGTTGATTTAGATGAACCTTTACCAATGCAGCTCACCCACGCTAGTTGGTAATTTTTTGGCTCTGGTGCAAGAATATGGATTCACCAGACTTAATCCTGCCTACAAAGCTCTGATTGGCACAGTTGTTCTCCAACCCGGGGACAGCAGCTGTCAATAAACACATCTGCAGACACACAAACAAGCTCCACCAATCAGAGGGCAGGCTGGAGGTCGGTCGCTGCCAACCTTTTCTCCTTAGAGCCGACCCTACTTGTGTCCAAGACAGGCTAAACCCCCACCCCATCCATTTCTCATTTATTTATCCTACGGTTGACATTTATCTCACATTTAGTTTGTGTCACCACCAGTGTATGAAATAACCACAAAAATAACAATTGGAAGTATATATTATTCAAATATTTCTGAAAAAAAACTTTAAATATTTAACATTTTCCCTTTAACTACCTGTCAGAGTGGGCTTACCGCCAAAAAGATGATACTAAACTTATAACATAATCATTTCCTGTTTGTCACCAGTGTATAAAATACATACATAAGAATAATTCAAGGAAAACAATAAAATATTTCTGAAAATGTATCTTACCAAGAAGTAAACATTAAAGTCAACATAAGCATAAAACTAACAGAGGTGGCCTGTACACACATATCTGACCTCCTTACAAACATTATACATAATAGCCTAATATTTGTTTAATAAGTGGGGTTATACAGGCTTTGATTATTCCATTACATATGCTATACATTTTTTTTCCTTAACATACACAAATATTACTTTGACAACCACATAACCTCAAAGCAGACAAAGTTTCCCTGTGATCTCTGGCGCCCTCCTAAGGGGGGCCCACACTCCGGTGGGGAACCCCTCCTATAGGTGACACCCAGGGCAGCAAAAAGTCACAGCACAAGAAAGCAACTGAAGAGTATCATATCTGAATTTAACACATAACTTCTGTCATATGGAGGAGGAAGGCTGGACAGGATTTTAACTGACACTGTACATTTTTAAAAGTTGAAGGGGCAAAACTGGGACAAGGAAATGCACACATGGGTGAAGAAAAATGTGCAGCTCTCTTTTTGTATGGATCAGTTGGTTTGTTATTTGAGAGCGAGATACTTTAGTAAATTGTTTGATGGACAGATGAAAAAATAAGGGGTAGAAGAGGAGGGAGAGCCTGGTATCAAAATAAATCCTGAGTGGCTTAGGTGGGGGGAAAAAACAGAATAAAAATAGTCTCAGAGTCGGGGCATCGGTGATGACTAAGACAGATATGCTAAAGACAGAGAATGACTGAGGAAGCGTGAAAAGTAAAATGCAGCAAGTTTAACTCTGAAAAAGAGTGGAGTATAAGAGTATAAACATGGAAGAGAGTGGTATAGACTTAAAGAGACAGTGGGAGAATGAGTGATGGAAGGTAAGAGGCAGAAAAAAGAAAAGAGCACGAGTGACAGACAGAGAAAGCACAACAGAGATCCTAACCCTGCCGTAGGGGTTTCTGGGTAAAAGCATCAATAATCTCTTTCTTTCTTGTTTTCCCTCCCTTTCTTTTTCTTCCTGGTATCCATCCTTCATCCTCGGGATGTTTTTCAGACTCCAAGCTCAGAGGATTTTATCATTCTTCTCCCCGAGGGACTTATTCCAGTTTAAAATCATTGATACTGATTACCCCGGGCCCTGTCATATTGATTTTTGAGATTTATTGTTGGCCGACTCCCTAGCAGAGGTCCCTGGCCCCTGTGTCCCCGAGCTGGCAGTCATTTGTTAAACACTCTCCCCTCCTGACAGGGGACACGTCGAACTACAGCTGTACGTGCAAACACATACACAAGCTTGTACACAAAAAAGACTCAACATGGAAAATAAAGAAACAACGAACAACTTCCATTGCTGCCATTCAACCTACAAGCAACTATAGTTGTATAATATTAGATATGTTGATCCATGATATACATTGGTCTGCAACTCCAAGCAAATTATGCATTTCAGGTACTTTGTTTTGATATGTTTACCCACCAAGTTTGGTCGATATGACCAATATCAAGCCCCGCTCCATGCAGCCAACACTTCAATTGCAGCTGAGCAACAAGTCGGACAACATTGGACAGCAAATATACTAACAGATGTGTCTGATGGACAAAAATGTATATTCAAAATGAAACTGGCATGTATTCAAAGTGAGAACTGGTTTTCAAATCCCTTTCTTATGTAAGTATGGTGCACTTGGAATACAAATTCAAGTTCCTTTCATTAACAGAATCTGTTGAGTTGTGATTTTATCTACTAAAAAGCATATTCCATACAAGTTGGGTTGCACATATCACATTGCCAAGTTTGTGGCCAAAAAAGCAAGAAAAAGTGCAGAAAATTTAGTTGAGATTGACTTAATGTGACAACCTTAATATTTCAAGACAAGATCTACTATGTTTAAATTCTTGTTTCCTCAAAGTCCCCATTTAACCAGACCACGTCCCATCTCCCCCAGAAAAACATGGGTGATGATTGTACAATGTTTAACATGAACAAAATGGATTTAAATAAGGCGACAACCTCCCGTTCTGAGTAGTGAAGTGAGTAGCCTGCCATCTTTCAAAAATCCAACAGGGATCTCCAACTTCGGTTACAAAAGAAGTCTGGTCCTATCTCGCTCAATACAAAATTACACTACAGTTTAACAGTTTATTCTTAGACACACCCATTAATCCATCTCTTGCTCCTCCACAATCCAAATATGCTCTCTAATGGTTTCATAAAACAAAGATGGCGATGGATGTAAAGCAAGATGGTGACAGCTGTAACCGAACATGAGTCTACAGTCTATGATTTCAACAGACAAATGCAGACGTGAAAATGCCCATTGTTATTCATAACTGCAAATAAGTACACACTGTAGCACCAGAAGCCACTTAAGCTCTATTTTCTTCCTCTCCTGTTATTATCCAGCTCTGACTCACTGCGACCTTCACGTACAGATCGGAGAAAGCAGGTCAGTTTCCTTCTCTCTTACAGCCAAAGGTGATTCAGAGAAAGGACACAGAAAACAGTAAATGTGTTTGGAGAAAAAGTAAAGGAGTTCAATCGACTGCGAGCAGCTGGGTGATCAGATGGATTAGGAAAATGACACAAAGTAGAGATTAGTCAATAAAGAACAGGAGCAGTGGAGTTCAATGAGGCTTTTAGGAGAGTAGCCTGGTTGTCATAGGGAATTAAGAGATAAGAACCTCGACATTAGCATGCATTGCTTATAGATTCACTCCGGCTGTGTCCAAGTTCAAGGACTAGATCCAGCAAAAGTCACGACCCATGACGCTGGGTTCTTAAGAGTACCTGAAGGCTCCATCAACCCTGCACCTCACCCCGAAACTGGTGCTGCATTCAGGTGCATTCACATTTTCCAACAGGCAGTTGTCTTTAAGTGATCAACAAATCACAAATACCTTCATCAAACTGACAAGGTCCCTGACACCTGAGTTCACAATTTGAGCGATGAGTTTTCACTTAAACATGCAGCAGGCACCGTCAAAGAGCAGATTACCTCCTGGTAGCAGAACAAGGACTTCACGTGATAAATTGACACCCGACAACCTGGTAGACTTGGTGACGTCATGTATTTCCCAACTTCCTCTTACCTCGTCACTTCTTTAAAGAAAATACTGAACACAGTGGACGAAGGTGTAATTAAGAATTGCTGCCTTTTTCCAGAAAACATTACCTGTGTCTCATTTGCAGCCTTATCAGCAACCATTGAACTGGGACATAAATTACTATTCAGTGCTGCAGAATTGGAGTCATTTATACAGACTGATAAAAGTTAATAATAATTATCCCAAATTAAGGCACTTTCCTGTACTTATAAGAGCTATTTCTAATTCATATTCAATGTGAATTCATATATTGTAATTGTATTTTTTGTTGTGGTTTCTGGACTAGAGAAGAAATGAATAAATGCAGTGACACCACATTTTTCCAGCTTTTCCTTTGTGTTGGTGCGTGTATGTTTGGAATAAGGCCTGAGCATTACGTTAATATTACGTCAACATTTTGATATAAGACTGGGTATCTTTTATATATAGATATATATCTTAATATCATAATATGGTATAAATGGTTTCTTATCGTGGTTTTAACAAGATCTCAGACCTGAACAATAGAATAGACTGCTTTTCAATACCACCAATAATGACTCATATCAGCGTGTATCAAAACGACACATGAACGATTTGCAGGTGTTTTGCGGCTTATAGCTATTTTTAGACATCTGTCTAAAAATAGGATACACATCATTATACATAATGATTTATGCTACAAAACCACTGACCTAGGTTTAGGGCAAAAAAAACTACCTGGTTAGGTGTTACAAAAGACAGTTTAAAAAGGTAATAAATGTAAGCAAATGCCAGAATTTAAGTAGTTATCGGGGTGACGTGGGCCTTGGACGTTAAATAAAAAACGCAAGTTACGTTTACTTATGTTTTCATACAGGACACGAACCCCATTCTCCTGGGTGAAAGTCCACCATTTGTTCAATAATTATACCTACAGTATTTGCAGCATTGTTATCAAAATATTTAGTCGAAAGATATTGTGATGTGATTTTCTCCATCATCCCCAGCCCTATTTTGAACTCTCTAAATGACACAAGGCACACTAGACACAAGACTTGAAGATGCCTGAAGCTGAAATACAGTGTGAAATATGTCCGAGCTCATTGAAATCATCTGAAGAGAGACCTCTTGCTGCAAGAAATGTGTTTTAAGTGATAACAGCTTTGGTCTCTCTTGTACACATAAGGAATACAAACATGTCAACTTACATTAATATTAATGCAAACATTTTCTTATTCTCAATTCACACAGACCCACTGCACACCAGCACACATTTTACTTGGATATGATGATATCAAGCAGTGTTACACAGGCCGCAACAGAAGCAGCAGCTGAGCTCCCAGTTGTCATCATGATGCTAATGTGCTGCGTGAGGTCACAGGAGGATGACGGGAGTCACCTGGGAGCAACATGACCCAAACCGACCCGCGTGGCTCCACAGCCTGCATGACTAATGAAAGCAAGAATAACAAGCCGGGCTGCTGAGCGCTCACCTCAACAGGAGTCTGCTGTGACACTGTTAGCAGCGTGGTGCCAGTGTTAGCGGGTCAGTGGTACAACATGGCACAGGCAGTGTTACTGAGAAACAATATGTTTTTAATTAGCTGAACATTTCAAACTTCAAATTCCACCTTAATAAAACATTTAAGGTGGAATATAAGTTCAGTTCGGCAGATATTATTCATGTCATATATAGCTTTTCTGTTTAGATTTTCATCTGGCTTGCTGACATTGATGGATTCTCTGCTGTGTTTGCACCTGGGATGATTGGTCCTTTACCTGACTCTGAATTTTTTCAAGTCTGATTCTGCATTTTGAGCATTGCAGGTCTGGGAACTGCTGTTTGCACCTGCATGTTTTAAAACTAATGAATGACTTACTATAGGTATCTTTAGTGCAACATCAAGCATTCTCGTGTCCCTGAACTCAACGACACAGTGATGACGTAACTGTTTAAAAATTGTGAATATGTGCTGTGTCTCTTTTGGAAAGTCAGAGTAGATTGACTTGCCAGTGTTCAACCCGCATCTAATGTCTTCACATTAAAACTGAGTATTTTTAAAGACTTGCAGCCTAAAGCTGATAATATACAATGCTCATTCATCTGAAGAAGAAAGA
This sequence comes from Serranus cabrilla, assembly GCA_903364295.1. Classification (NCBI taxonomy): domain Eukaryota; kingdom Metazoa; phylum Chordata; class Actinopteri; order Perciformes; family Serranidae; genus Serranus; species Serranus cabrilla. The sequence continues at coordinate 644,441 of CAFUXE010000105.1, read as the reverse complement.
AAAATATAAATGTTCTAGTGGCAAAAATCTATGTTTACCTAAATTCCTTGGTCCAAAACAACTTCAAAATCTTACCTTGTTAAATGCATATTGAACAGACCCATTTCTACCTTTTGTTGCAAAACATTAAAAACTTTTATTTTGATATTTTATACTTTTTTTCCTAACAGTAGCCCTTTTGTTGAAGTGAGACAGACTGAACACACTTTTAAACACATTGTGCCACTGCAATCAAATCAACACAAAACAAATCAACTCTCGCAAGGATTTAGCTAGTCTCTAAAAAGAACTGCTTCTAAAAACTATTTTATCAGAAGAGAACATTTGGAGGATTGTGCAGCTCTGACACAATTGAGTTCTGCACTCTCTGCATGCTTTCTCGTAATCATCGGGGAATGAATGTGAGTGTGTTGACTCTGAATCTGATCATTCTTGATTTTCCATAGTTTTATTTTTTTATTTGAAATGAAAAACAAGAAAGATATCTAATCAAAGAATGAATTTTGCTCTGATATACGGAATTTGATGAAGTACCAAAAAAAGATGAGAATAGCATAACCTTGAGTTTGAGTAATATTTTCAATAACTGCTTTCTCAAAACGAAAAATGATACAGACAGAAATAAGAGATGTGTTCAAAACTGCAATGTTCAAATATTATGAGTGCTTTATATACAAATATTTCCAATTAAGACTCTGAATTACCTGTGTTTTTATCTTGCCTTGAATTTAAGTTCTGTGGGTTTAATCAGTTCTCAGCATGCATTTATAATGATGGACCCACTGTTGGCTCTGCAGGATTGAAGAGGTTAATTAGCCCAATTATCAGTGTCATTCACACAGGTACTTATGTGCCAGTAATGATAATTAAGCCAAAGTTAGGTCTGTTTCATCTGTCTTACTTGAGGTGCAAATTCAGAAAATGTAAAAACAAGGCTTAGGAAGCATCACCATGCCATTATAATGACCAACTTTCCGGAATTAGTGTTTGTTTACGGACTCAAAATCCAATTTAACCAAACACTTACAAGCTTATCATCTGAAACAAACAGTTTGAAAAGCAAACAAAGTGATTGGGATTGAAAGGAAGAGATCTGAGCTGCTGTTTTTGTTATCCAGCACAGTGGACTGAGACAAGGAGGAAACAAAAGAAACCAGGAGGCAAATCAACAAAAAAACCTTGAGGCCAAATTTTAGGACTAAATCCAGGTCCTAAATGTGTCAAGTTCGCAACCCAAAGTTTGGTCTGTTTCAATCGTGCTATAGTGCGGACAATAACAACCGGTCTGAGACCACTAAGATCGGGTATCGGCCTGATTCCAGAAGAACCCTAGTGCGGTTCTATTGTCTGCAACATGCCTGGGTTAGGACTGACTTGGACTTCTGCTTCAGCTGAAGAACACGTAAAGAAGATGCTCCAGCACCAAAAACAATGACGTTTATAAAATCATTCAAGATCAACTGGCGGAGAAAGTGTTCGTGTGCATCATAGATCAGTGCAGAATCAAGGTAAAAAAATGTCAACATCAGAATTTCATGGCGCGCTCAGATCCATGTAATTCCTCACTTCATGTTTCATGCTTCGCTTTTTACAATTTCACTTTGTCTGGATATAGCAACAGAGACCAAAAACAGTTCAAGAACCAAGACAGCCAATCACAGTTTCATGAAAATGTCATTATTCATTATATCGGTCAACTCCCCACTTTCTCTTAGCGGAAGAGTTCTCCTAATTCCTTATAAACTTTTGTTCTCAGCAGCTTTGTGAACAGGCTCATCACGCTGAAATCAGAATCACGATTACATGCCTTTAAAAAGATAATGCCCAAGTTAGTAGGACACAATGAAATTGATTGTATCACTTGTACTGGGATACAGATGTCAAAACATTTCAAGTGGGTTTTGATCAGAATCTCAGTAATTCCTTACTTAACTGCCCTTAAAACCCCTGCCTTTACCTTTATGTCATAACTCTTTAACTCATTATATTGTGAAGCAGACAAAGCAGAGGGAAGAAGCGATGTGACCTCCACCTTCACATCTGAAATTATTGAAGTTCTTCATATCAGCTCAAAGCATCTGTCTGGCTCTACAATGAACACTTGTGGATTGTTCATTGTTCAATGTGTTTTCTACGACTGAACTTTTTCTGGGTCATTTTTTTATTATGTTAACTCTGCAAAATAATAAAAGACTTGATCCTCAGTGGGTTCTGGAAAGGTTACTCAAATTCAATTAATCCTGCTCCTTCTCCTTTCAATAAAGAAACTACTTATGCCTCAGGACTGTTACCAACACAACAAGAAAAGAATATAATCTCTGGTGTGCATGCATTTTTCTGTGCACATGCAACAAATATAGGGGAAAATAGACTTGGTGTGATGGTATAAGATGTTAAACTTGCTGTGTTCTCACATGAAAGCTTTGGTCACCATGGTTAGATATAAGCTGGTCAGGTGAATCTGTCAAGGTTTTTGCAAAATCTAGTCGTTAAATATATAAATTTTTAAAATTGTTGACGCTAATGATACTAAGCTTTTTTAATTTATTTCGAGATTGCTTGCAAGTCATTTGGACTGCATGTTTTTAGTTTATTACATCTTTCTGAAGAAGCTTCTCAGTGCAGCCTTGCATGCACACCTTTTTATTCTCTTCACATCGTTCTACTGAATATATCACCACACGCTCACAAGAAGTATTCAGAGAACAAAAAAATTCCAGCATCTTACAGTTCAGCATCCCGAGGAAAGGCTCCCACATTGGACGATGCAGGAGACTGTGTGCAACAAACACAAATATGGCTTGCTATTTGCTGCTTGCACAGATGACCTATACATACCTTTTTTTGGATGAAGACTGTCTGATTATACCATAGCTGCCATGTGCAAATATAGTAGAAAGTGACATTTATAAGAATGTTGACACTGGAAATAAAAAGAAGATTAAAAATCACTGTGCATAATCCAAAGTATTGCAGAAGTGTCGACATTTTTTATATGAGTCATAGAGTAGGCTCTAGGCAGTGTCACAGAGAAAAGTATTCCAATGTTGAAAGTACAGCTATTTCATAAAGTCCACAGAGACCTCTTACACAATTCTTACAACATAATCAACCTCTCCACTCAAAATATGCTAAACATACTGCTTCCATCTCAATCCTTGAAGTTGTACCGGTTTGCCAATGCATTTGCTCATGTTTCAACAACACAATCTCACACCTTAACCAAAGAAAAGAGCAATATAGTTTAGGCTTAGGTCCGAAAACTTCCTGGTTAGGTGTTATAAAAGTCAGACAAGAATAGTCAGTTTTGCTGCATGTACAGACACCCTATAATGTTTTTGAGGGGAACAGTCTGATTTCAATCTCCAAATTTAGATTATTTTTCCTAAATACACCATTTTACACACTTCCCACTTAAAATGACCATTAGAAAACACAATTGGAACCGACAACAATCAACAAGTATGTTGTCATCTTTGCTTGCCACCTACACATGTCCCAATTCCCGTATAAGCCTGAATGCTGCTGTGAATTTCATGTCTTCTTCTTCAGTGTCTAAACTTGAAGGTTAAAATGCCAAGTTGTCATGCCGGACTGTGCGTGGCTGACAGGCAGATTTGTAATCGCAGTGAGTGGCCATGTAGACTCAGATGACCTGACAGATTGTGGGACAACACCCTCCAGCCCACCTCCAACTCTGCATCACCTTACATGTTGTCACTTTGCTCCCCCCCTCCTCTCCTCTTCACCCTCGCTTTGCCCTCTTCCTTTTTAAAGAAAAAGGAACATTGCTTTCTCACCTGGCCTCCACATCCTGCATAGAACCTGCAGGAAACAGTCTTTGGCCTCCTGGTTTAATCATCTCCCCCCTTTGCTTCTTCTCTTTCTTCACCTTTTTCTCTTCTTCTACACTTCCTGCCTTGAACTGGACAGAAGGCAATAACATCTTTTTTTGTATGCAGACCTCTTGTCACCTCTCTGCTCTGAAGTCAGCACTAAAAAGAAGCCTGGATTCTTCTATGAAATAAACCAGACCGATCTCCCTCAAAAAAAGTCAATATCGGGCAGTAAAATATGACACATATTCACGTTTTAGACTGTAGTAGTGATTGACAGCGATTCAGGGTTTAAAATGTGTTTTTTTCCCCCTTAAACTGGATTTTTGGCTCACATCAATTTTGGGTCATTCAAGTATGTCAAATCAGTTTGGTTCCTTGAGTCTTGCCTGTAAGAGAGTGCTTTCAGTCACTGATCTGATGAAGAATGCTGACAAGACCCTAACCAAACCAGCCCCCCTTAAGCATCCTTCATCAATGAGATGAAAATACACGGATGCACTGTAATTACTTTGCAAATTGCAAATGGCAGTGACACCAAACACATCCAAAGTCGACGTTTATTAAATGTGAAAATTCAGGGTCTGAAACAACAACACGGGGAAGTCATACAGAGAAAAACTAGATGGGTTTGGAAGCCTGAAATACAGAGACAGGTTTGGCTGCTGAATTGATGCCAGCTGGTTGAAAATCTGGGTAAATATTGCATCAAAAATGTGAAGATACCTACCTTTGCTTTGGTTTTGAAACCATGACTCAAAAGCTATTCCAAAATAACTAAATTCATATTAAAAACAGTCAGTGCCTAACCCTTGAAGCAGCGCCTCAGCAATTCTTACTGTCATCACTCACTTTTTAGGAAAACAAGATGCTTCAAAATGATTCTGTCACTGATCAGCCAAATGTGCATTCAGAGAGAACCATGTAGCTCCACCGTAAAAGAACTGATGTTAAAATTGCTCAGATGAAGGAGTCGAGTGCTTTCATCCATTTGAATGATTAAGGTCAGCTGGAAATGCAGGTTAAATTGAGTGTAAGTGGGTTTAACTACCACTCCACCCACGAGTCCTTGCTCCCTGCATCATATTTCCTCAAAGTTGTCACCGATTGACTGTCAGTTCTGCTTCGCTTTTATTTCTCACTGATGGGAACAAATTGCTGAGTCCTGCTTTACTGAATCCCCGCATTGTTCACTGGCTACATCTCTGCAGATTTCTCTGTTAACCTATATTTACCCAGTGATGGATGACTAATAACGCACACTGCTATATTTTATGACCCTTTCTTTTTCTTTTTAGGTGCAATAGACAGTGAAAAGTATCAGTTTTCTGAAAACCCTCCGAATCTTCTCTTGTCCTGTCACACTTGGTTCCCACCCTTTTATATATGCACATATTTTTGCAAAACGACACAGGGTGGGTCAAACTTGGCTCATATCAGTGGGGCAGAAAGTTGTCCTGGCACAGTCGGAGTTCACAGATGGTCCACTGCAAGCTGTGAATATGCTGACATGAATATACAGGAGGGGACTGTAAACTCAGAGGAACAAGGTCGACAGAGCATACAGCACCTTCTCAGACTCTCCAAAAATAAATGTATAATAATCTTATGCAATAAAAATGTCTCAGAAAAAGGCGAGGAAGGGTTTCTTGTGGCGAAAGGATAACAATTTGTCCCTAAAGACAGACAAAACGATAGCGATTATTATTGATTATAGGCAGTTCAAATCACATCTCCGGAACAAATCTACTGTGTGGGGAAACAGATCTACAGATGACTCAGCTGGACTGAAAACTATGACTGACTGCATGGCATCAGGGCACAGTTTGGTATCACATTGCCAAAAAAGGCTTAACAGGGTTAATAAGCAGGCAACCAGGACCACAGGTGAGAAAAATGCTTCACCTGGAGGACATGTGGAGACCCTGCAGGAGGACACTGGGTAGACATCAGGTATAATACACACCTACATGAGCACTTATTCACACTGGTACCATCTGGACAACATTACATCAGCATGAAGAAAACCTTTCTCACCTCATGAGACCATTTTAAACCACAGCCCAATACTTTGTCTAGAAATTACAATTATATTCTACTAATTTGTTCTGCGGCTGCCAACATTTCCCCAGTGAAGTAAGTGCTATGTGCCACACAAGTTGCAGGAAGGAGGTAGGTAGGTTTGGGTGCAATGTTCAAGAAGATCAGATGACATCACGGTTTATAGGCTTAGGCATAGGCAACAGTTGGTCCGTGGATAATTAGCCAAAAATTGTGTTTCTGGTTAAATGTTAATAAAGTAAACACCCTTTTCAACCAAAGCAGTTCCAGGGTCGATTCAGAGCTGGTGCCTAATCTTGAACCAGTTCTTTGAACCAGCTGTTGGCCAGATGGTTCCAGAGCAGCACAAAAGTCTTTGCTGGTCTCGAACCATGAACCGCTTATGTCAATGGCTGGGGGAGGGATTATCTGACATACAAGACCAATTAAAACGCATCATTCATTTTATTGATTTGTTTAACTGCAATGTGATTGATACAGGCTAGTGTTAGCTGGCTACCGTTAGCTTAGAACAAAAGCTAACATAAACATCTTACATCCAGTGTTAATAAGACCGTTATCATCATCCATAGCGATCAAGACGAGCAGAACAAATGTGTTGTACCAGTCGTGTTTGGATGCCAAAGTCAAATTTGTAAAGAGACTATGTAGTCTACAGCTGTTGTCATTATACCTGCTGAAGGAGCAGAGATGTCTACCGACATACACAGTGAGGTTATTATGTGGCTCTCGAGCCTGTGGAAAAGGTTCTCAGACGGTCTGCAAGTTGAACCATCTGAGAACCAGCTCCTGCACCAGTCCAGCAGAAGAACTAGGTTTACATGTTTTAGATATTTGTGTCCCTTCCATCATGTCAGTTTGGACTTTTGCAATATTTAACCAAGACCCTAATCTTAACTTGGTGCTGTGAGATGCTACACCTAACCATAAAATAGGTTAATAATGGTTTAGTTGCTAGGCGCAGATATTATTGCTCAAGCAGATATTCTAGGAAAATAAATTAAATGTTGTCACATTTTGCAGATACCACAAGTATCAAATGTATCAACCAGCCAGATACATTCAATTAAACATAATGAAGGGAACATATTTTTTCTCCATAAATACAGTAAATATAATTTCAAGGAGATGGGGTTCATTGATGCATTAGCAGGCCTTATGTGCTTTTGAAAATTGTATTATTTTTATATTGTAGTATTAATCTTTCCAGGGACTGCAGATTATAATTGGCCAGTTGGTTAAATGTGACATATAAACATCATAATAATGTCATTTTATGTGTACTGTACCGACCTAAGTAATTATGTAAATTTAAGCAATAAGCCGTGAAAGGTCATGCTTAACAGCACAGCAACGAGAGGTCAACAAAGCTTCAGTCTCAGTGGGTTCTTGGCTACTAAATATAATTCCCCCTGGGCTCTCTCTGTTTCTGTCATTAGCATGTTTGTGTTGTTGTTGTTTTTTCATTTTCAAAATAGAGTTGCATACTTCTGACTGTTCCTATCCTGGCAGACTAATAGGTGCTGTAATACTGTAGTCATGTGGTCACTGTAATTAGAAAGTATTTTACAGTGGCTTCATCCGATCACTATACAGCACCAGAACTATACATTTTATAAAAATTGCCTTCTACAACGCTGTTATTTTTGACTGCACATCTAATGATGCCTTTGCCATCTGGTTCGCTCTTGATAACACTTTTGTTTGTTTTTCAACAAAGACAGTGTGATTCCAATATGAGATTCCTTTACACGCTTGTATTAGTCTTTACAAGTCGCTCTGCTATCAGGATCATTTGAAAGATGTAATAGTCACATAAACATATATACGTAGCAGCTTCAGAGAGTCTTTTCTCTCTTTCTTCTTAATCCTCTGTTATTCTCTTTCATCTGGCTCTTAATGCGCAACAAAGTGCAATAAAGAACATTCAAATGATACAAATCAGTGTCCTGCATGTCAGCCTCTGATGTTACAAAAGAAAATGTAAGGATGAGAAAAAACTCTGTGGGAGTAGGAGGAAGGAGCAGAAGAGTAATGGTTACAGTGATTATTTTGTTTGGTGGTTATTATACACACGGCTGAACAAGAGTACTGAGGCAGAAATTGCACATGAAGAGAGGCTTTAACCTCATGAACTGAGGGTGCTGCACTCACTCTGCTCGCAGTAGTTCCAGCAGAAGTTCCTCACAACAATGCCTTGTTGCCGAACTCATGAACCTCATATTCTTTACAAAAGTGGTAAATGTAGGTTCAGTAAAATAAACACGCTGACTATGAAATGCAAGGAAAAGCATCTGTGATCTCCAAACTGTTATATTCATTCACTGAGGGAAGCTTTCCGTCAGGGACCTTCTTCGAGCATCAAAAACCAAGAAAATACAATAATGTGTTGACACAGACAATCACATCATTGTAATGGGAATTGTACTGTCAAGCTACAGATGAGCTTCAAGCAGAGACAGTGCAAAGATGATTGGTAGCGCAAAGCAGACAAAATATATTACTACAGGAAATGAAAGCCAGTTCATTCTGTCATTATACTTCTAAGCTCCAGTGCCAGTTGGAAAATAATTTATTGATCTATATCTCATATGAGTGCTGCTTTGAACATATGGTAGAGAAATGCCGAAACACAAAAAGTCATTAAATGAAGAATGTACTCCACTTTGACTAGTTAAATGGTGGATAATCTGGGTGCAACATGAGGGGCAAAGTGAGTGTATTTCTCTTGGTTGTCTTCTCTTAATTAATCACAGGTGTGTTTTTGGGGTAGCACAAATCAAGTTTGATTTCACATTTCCTTTAGAAAGGTTCAGGTGCACCTGGCACATTGCTATTTAAATTGCAGATTTGGCAAACTGTAGAAGCAATCTCTGTTGGCGCATCTTACTATATGAATAATTTAAATAGCAGGAAAATACTGTGCCATCAGACTTTGGACCAGGTTTTTGTTGGTGAATGGCACAATTACTCCCTGCTGCCTCACCAAAGCAATGCACCAACAATGCACCTAATTACACCCCATTTAAAGACTAAAATCACCCTAGGTACACAGATAGGTGCAGGTACCTTTGCTACTTACATTTACTCAAGTACATTTTCAGGCAAATATTGTACTTTTTCTCCACTACATTTAGTTGACAACTTTAGTTACAAGATTTAACATCAAAACATGATAAATATGGTCATTAGACATTTATTTTTTCATTAATTAAACCTCATTACAGTATATTAACATGAGCCCTACATTGAGAAAATGTGAATGCTACCTACATAAATACATCCGTAATAATAATACAATAATACATTTGGAATATATATAACACTGAGTGAGTCCATTGTGCATAAGTACTTTCACTAAGTACATTTTGATGCTTGTACTTTTGTACTTTTACTTAAGTAAAGTTTTCAATGCAGGACTTTTACTTCTATTGGAGTAATTCTGCAGTGCGGTATCAGTACTTTTACTTAAGTATGAGATCTGAATACTATTTCCATCACTGACAGTTTGATATGGCTCTAAAAGTGCTAAATACAACAAAAGGCATGTTTAAGCCATTTTTAGCTCTCTTAAGTAGGACAATGATTGTGTACGTTAGTCAACTTTCTGAAATGTAAGAAAAACATGGTCATTTTTTAGCAGGGTCACGATTTTGTTATGCTCAAGAAGCTGATAAGTTGAGGAGCTATGGGACTTTTTTTGAATGTCATTGAAAATTAAAATCACTGATGCAGACGAAAAGGTAAAAAAATAAAATGAATGCACTAGTGTTACATTACTCCTGGTCACATTCATAGAGGAAAACTGTCTTCAGGCAGTGCTTCACTGTGTCTTATTTTGAGTGGACAATCTCTTTTTCATGGGACTGAGTCAGTGATACAGTGAGTAAAGCTGACAGGGACCCTAAAAAAAAGGATAGAGTCCTGAAAAGCTGCTAACCTAATGGCTCGGAAAACAAATAAACAGTCATGAGGTGAGAGGGGCATAAAAATGAATGAATTCCTTGCAGAGGTCACTTTATGTCTGTTTGTGTGTCTGTATGTGTGTGTGTGTGTGACAGTTAATGAACCCCCTAGAGCTGAAGCGGGAGGCCCCCACCACTCTTTTACAAGATCATTTTACAGCCACAGTGAATCTCCAGGAAAGCCATCAGTGTGTGCCTGAGTGTGTATAAAGGCATATGTGCACTCCCATGAGGTTGTGTCTACTTGATTTATACGCCTGTGTGAGTGTGTGTGAATGTATGTGTGTGAATATGTGTGACCCTAGACGGTGATCTCCCATTTTACTGCGTGCAGTGGCGCTTTTCAAACCAAAATAGAAAAGGACAAAATGAAGTAAAACAGGGCGGCTGTAAGTCAGAGGATGACAAGCCGCACCAAAACACTATCAATGCCGTCCTTGGGAAACCTCCTAACTCTAGTGTTGCTGGATTATCTCAATCAATATGAGGCTTCTGGAGTTAAGTTAATGCAGGTCCTTCAAACCACCTTACGAGTCAAAGTCAAACCAAACAATATGATAATTAAAAAGGTTAAGAAAAGTTTTTATCATCGAGGTTCAATAAATGCGGTCAGGGGCAATAATGATCAAATATTTTACAAGCAAGAGAGACAAAGGGGAAGGTCACACTAAAAATACATAATGGCATTGTAATATATTCTACCACTGTATTCCAGTCACATTATGAGGATGCCAAGACACACCAGTCTTTGCACAGCAGCGAATAGGGAGTGATAATAAAAACTCCTCCATATGGAATTTAAAGCAAATTTAAACTGTTGGTGTCTATCTGTGAGGTAAAATACATTAGCTGCCCAAAATGTGTGACCATGTGCTACAGAAGAAAAATGGAGATCACTGATTTTATTTCTTACGTGCCTGCATGAAACCTGTGCAGTGTAGCATGTGAAACATTTCATGTGTGTGGTCCACTGTTGCATGTTAAGTGGATGCTATGATGAGGCTGCAAGCTTGTCAAAACAAGAGATTTCTGCATTTTTCGGTTTCATTATCGCTGTTGCTTATTGTATATATTTACATATATAGCTGGATAGTACAGTGGAGATGTAACCAATGGAGTCACACTGGCTCAGCCGTTGCCTGGGTCAACAAAGTCCGGCATGACATGGCATGTACTTCTGTCACATACGTCGGACTGGACTGACAGACAGCAGAGAGGCACTATCAAGGCTGCAAATGAGCCATAGAGGCCACAGTCTACCACAGCAGGCAAGACCCGAGGTGCAGCCTGTGCAAAGACAGCCCTAGACAGCCCAGCACATAGAATTACAGGGTGTAGGATGCAAGCTGGAACAATGTACATGGAGAGGCACAAGTAGCTGTCATAGTGTACAGGAACATTGGGGACATACAACCAAAGGAGGTCGAGAACAACCTGTGGTACTTTAGATTTCAGACTGGTTAATGGAACAGTTATTTGCTAACCAACCAGAAATAGTGGTGGACAAACAGCAAAGAGCTACACTGGGGGATGTGACCCCCAAACTAGGAAAGTAGATCCAACAGATTCCAGGATCAACATCTGAAGAGCGCAGTCCTAGTAACAGCTAAGATACTGCACATAACCCTCACACTCTACCGGTAGTCAAGTCAATCCATACTGTGTCAATTTGATCATGACTTATGGATTCTAAATCTGAAAGAATGTAAAATATCACATTTTGAACAAATATTTTGGATAGTCTTTTTTCAAAAATGACTTTCATTTTTTTTCTTTATGAGACACTAAAAGCATTCTTAGGGAATTAAGGAAATTCATTTAAATGTCTTCAACTGTTAATCACTTGCTAGCCGTAGTCACTTTCACAAGATGTTTAATAGGATGTAATTCTCTCCAGCAGATGGGAAGGAGGGACAAAAGGAGGCACAGAAGCATGGAGAAAAACACCTTGAGTCCTTTGAAGATGAAAACCAGTGATGCATATCCAGAGCATGAATACAGCATTATCCCGCTGAAAAACACTTCAGTTTCCATGTCTTTCTCTACCTTTATTCATCCAGTGCTTGGGAATGCTCTTTTAGAGCTTTTGATGTATTTTCTCAGCACTATGATGCCAGTTACACACCTGGGTTTGTTCAGCAGCTCCACCGCGGCAGCTGGAGGTGGAGTACCTTGCTCAGGGGTACTTGACGAGAGTTTTAAAGTGAAAAAGAGAAAATGGCTCTCATTCCCTTTCCACGCTAGATTTTCAAACTGAACCGGCACATATGTGCTTACAGACTCACATCTTTCACCCTCAAGAGATTCTATTTTTAGTCCACCACTGTTATCAAACTCCATAACAGCTGTGTTAAAATAAGCTGCACCTTACACCCACAGTGAATGCACTTTGCTGCTTTCTTCCTGCCACTGCTATATTCCTCAATTGAAACACTTTAAATATGATTATGATAATGGTGCACAACAGCACTCACATCTGCAATGAAAGGCAACCTCAGGACCTCACCTCACAATATACTGTGCATACACAACTATGGAGGGAGCATAAGAGAGAGACTGAAACAAAAACTTATTCTACAATTAAGTCCAACTATTAGCACTAATTGAACAATGCAGCAGCACAATGGTGTTGATCAATGTGGATTGTCCCGAAATATGCAAACAAAAAAATCCCCCACAACCCAAAAGATAAACAGTAACAGCTTATCTTGTCTTAGCCACCACTCAAAACGCTTTAATACCACATGCATTCACCCATACATTCATACTGGTGCCCGAGGCTACCCTGAATGGTGCCACCTGCCACCATCAGGAAACATGTTTACACCGACGAATGCAGCATCAGGAGCAATTTGAGGTTCAGTATCTTGCCCAAGAAGACTTCGACTTGTCGACTGTAGGATCGAACCACCGACCTTCAGATCAGTGGGTGCCCGCTCTACTGATCCACAGCCACCCCATGATGAGCAGATAAACATAAATTATGGATAACAGCTCACTTGAAGTTGCAACTACACCAGTTGTTTTTAACAGCCGAACCATGATATTTTTCTCCTGACCATAGCCAAGAGCTTTTGTTGCTGTGTTGTGTTTAAAACAGCAATTGTGATGTTTAAAACAGCAGTGCTGCTGTGATCGTCAACAGAAGTTTTCAATTCATACAACCCATTTATTAGAATGGGTTATCCTCCCCCCAAACCCACAAAGTATAGGAACTGTAGTGTAAACGTAGAGCTTGTCTCTCTCCAAATTGACAGTTTCTGGCCTGTGAAGTAGCTTGTCTGTTAGTCTGAAGCAAACATTAGCTCAACAGCCGTCCAAAGTATTCAAGGGTAATCTGTGAGAAATCACTGCTTTACAGTGACAGCGATAACAAATAGAACTTCTTCAACACTGACTGCAATATGATGCATGGCTGGATTTTTGATGAACAGCACTGCAGCCTCAAAAAGGAACAGTGATTTGAATCAATGCCTCTGACAATCTCAATGAAAACCCAACATTACTTGCTTCAGCAAAAAGGTTTTTATTCTAAGATTACTGGGGCGTCTCTGTTAGTTTTTCCATGCCCTGGTGTATGTTTTGTGTCTGTACTTTTGGTGAACAGGCCAAGAGAAACACGGAATTCATCACAGAATCAAGAGAAATCCAACACCTGAACAGTTGTTTAATGTCATCAGGTCTCCTATGTATCTCCTGACAAATTCTGCTGAAAGATGCCTGATAAAACAGAAAGGTCACTGAAGTAATGTTACATCAAAAATGATTTGGGAAAGTCTGCTCCTCAACATTTCCTCAAAAGTCTTTGATAACCTTCAAACAAAGTTTGTGTCGGCAGGTGGAGGCAAACAATTACAGAGGCACCAGGATGAAACATTTGGAGGTCATTATTAGATATTAGTGATGTGATCACTGCCGTGATGAGCGGGAATGACGAGGCGAAGAGGAACTTCAATTAACTGTTCTTTTTTTGTAATCTGAGGAAGGCAGTGGGAGAGAAAGAGGGAGGAAATATACAGATGACAAGGAAGAAGACTCCAGCTTCTTCTTTTTTTAGGCAAATTAAAAATTAAACTACCGAGATCCTCTTTGGAGCATTTATTTTGCCCATACTGGACAATTGTGATTTGCAGACAAGTTAGTGTATTCCTGTAATGATGATAGGTGCAGCCAGACTTTTCTCCAGCATTGACACAGTGGTAAGGATCGCTCTGGCTATGTGAGACCAAATTACATAAACTCAGTGAAAAAGTTTCAGAGTGCTGTGCTGGGCCTTAAAACTAAAAAAAAAAACAATCCCAAAATGTAAAATCACTGTCTTGTTTTTCCTGCGACTCACACAACCCTGCTGTATGTGCACTGCAGCTGTAGCCAGTAAAACAATACACTCCACAGCACATCCGCTCCATGAACAAGCATACGTTCAGTGTAGCCTGGTCAGTAGTCAACTACTGGCTCAGTGTGGTGATGTATAATGTTGCCATGACTACGCCAACTTCCCCTAACGAAGCAAAGTAGTTGTCAATATTCCCTTTAGGCAGACTTGGACAAACTGGGACAAACCTTCTGCTGCTGACAGATGCCAAGTTGTACTGAGTCTCTCTGAAGTGCTGCAGCCATAATGAGAGCTCCATGAAGAGGTTTCAATTAAAGCAGGTTTGATTATCTTAAAAAAAAATGCTTAGGAAGTAAAAACCAAGTAAGCAAAACCTGTGCTGAGTGCAATGAAGAGGTGAGAATCTCACATTCGCAGACCGTCCTTTTATTTTGAAGGAATCACTGAGTTTCATTTCATTTCATTGATTTTCTATTCCGTTTTTTCAGTCTGAGCTTTGTCACAGTGTCACTCACTCCGCCAAAACTTTTAAATCAGGGCATGAAACCATTCCATCCATATGCAGGTTGATCACCTTTTCTTTTCCCCTTTCCATTTTTCTTACATAGAAAAGTCTAACACTCAAGACCTCCTCCCATTATTAAACAGGAGAGTGTCCTGCATGTGATGTGGTGAGACTGGTCTCCCCTCAAAAACCACCCCATATGTTGTTTGCACAGGCTGCAAAATACGACTCATATTTACGTTTTAGGGATAGACGCTTTCACCCAGGAGAACAGGGTTCATGTCCCAAGTAAACGATGTGATTTAAACATAAAACTTCAGTGTCTCATGTTGTCTGCATTACATTTTTAAGTAACTGTCACTTCCAGCAGTCACGTCACTCTCGTAACTTCACTTCCAGCATTTACAAACATTTATTAAGTCAACATACTCAAAACCTTACCAGGAAGTTTTTGGTCCTAAACCTATGGCAGTGGTTTTGTAGCATAAATTCAACAAAACTACAGCCATTTTTTTAAAATCGCTCTTCTCCGCTCTCATATGGGTGATGGGTTTTCCTTTTCCTTCCTCTTCCATTATAATAAAAATCCCTTTCCCATGATGCGGAACGCTCGTCTCTGTGTGTGATGCAGCCTTTAGGTGCCCTATGATCTGACCCAGGCCTAATTGCTGTATCAGTCAAGTTCTTGAAGACACTTCTTGAAGGAATATGTTAGAGAGCCGAGTGTTTAACAACCAGAGCTACTAGACTTACTCGACAGCATCCTTAGCATCCCACACAGACACTCTGAGATTGAAGCTGTTCACTGATGCTGCTGGACTTGATGACTGTCACATGGTACAGCGGCTTCTTTGTTCCACTGAAATGACCATTCATATATAATGAGTTTAACAAGAGCCTGTTCCATCTCTTCATATTCTGTGATTATATCCTCATGAATATTCATTTCCTATGAGGACACGAGCTGAATGAGGCGACGCTGGCTTCTCACTTTCATCTTCTCATTAAGCCACAGTGCAATCGGTTTCCTTTAACGCTGAAATATTACCTCTTTTGTATCATAAATTAATCATGCTCCTTTATTATTATTGTTTTTCTTCTATTCACTTATTTTTTCTGGTGTATCATTATGACTGAGAGACATCCTTCAGCAATATTAAATCTACGCAGTTAGACAGAGAATAAGTAAGACTTCATTTAATCTAACTTATTAGAGATGGTGGGCATTTCATCTGCAGGAATCGAACAGTGACTGCTCTATTAAAATTCTGTCAACGGAATACATCAAGCAGTATCTTATTGTAACTACATTATAAGCACTAAAATAGTGTGGCACAGCAGGTTTTTTATTTACTGTGACGTCTTTCTGCTGGTTGCAAAACTGTACAGACAGAGACAGTCATCATTCCAGAGAGTAATGTGACAGTGGATCAAAGGTAAAACTTTTATCTCTGCCTGGAAGACAAGGTGAATATTTGACAACATTCCCATCTAATATTGACTACTTTCTATGTTTTCAGTTCTTCTCTTTTCCACTCTCTTGTTAAATTTCTAGATCTGTAGCTGTGTTTGAGTACTTAGGGGTTTTTGTGCATTTCTGTTTATTTTCTGTATGTTTTTTTTATTTTCTATCCCTATTCAGGATAATCTAACGTGTCCACATCTGGGGTTTACATCCTTGACAGGCACACACACTTAAATTGTGTCTATGGTTCAAACTGACTAAATAAAAAATAAATGAAACCAAGAGTTTGCACCATGAATTCTCTCAGACTGACGGATAACTTGTTCAGTTAAATTATTCTTCACTAACATCACTTGACACAAAGCTCCTCTAAATAATATTAATATAAACAGAGGAACGTACAGAGTGCACCCTGCACAGTAACATGGTGGGAGGGGAATGGCTGTCATGAACATCCCCCATCAAAGTGAGAACATGTAGTCCTTTCCTGGGAAGCTGAAGAGCATCAAGACTCCACTGTGTGTTCTCACATTGGGTACAGATGTTTTGACATCATTCAGAAAGTTGCAAAAAGTATTGTGTTGCAACAATTTAAATTCATAAAAGGCTAGTTTAACTTACTATATAATACTATATTTTACCTACCTCTCAGCAGCTCATTTCATACTCATTCTGTTGTCTGATAACAGAAACAGAACTACAGACCATACTGCAATGGGATCAAGCAGCTGCAAATGCAAAAATCAAGCCAGGGGCTTAAAGTGAGGGTGCTAATGGCACCACCCTTACTACATACTGGTTTTTGTCCACTTACAGTGTGGGTCGATGTTGAATCTCTGTGGTTTTTTATATATCTTCCACTCAACAATTTTTCCTCATTTTACAAAAAAATTAATAAATGTATAAATAAAAGTGCAGGATAACAGAATTCCACGGAAAAGCTGATGGTATAGTCAAGAACTGTGGGGATGTTAGTAGAATTTATGTTATTACAAAACAAATCACAGCCACCAATGTATCCACTATATGTTTATGAAGGAAATACTAGCATGCAATTACCATAATGGAAACACAAATACAGTAGATGCCCAAATGCACTGAGTCACAACCACCACACAAACACAGCAGCCTCCCTCCTGGCTGGATTACTGAATGGCTTATAATGCAAGCCGCTGATTTATGGTGTAATCTAGTTCAGGGAGGGAGAGCATCTCATACTAAGAGGCAGCAAGAACCAGCACCGACCTTTGGTGTCCTGCTGAGCTTGTCAACAAACTCTCAGCACTAGCAGAAAGAGGACAAGACTGAATTAGAATGAAGCGAGTAGGTGAAGAACAAAATGTGGACTGATTTAATTCACTACCTGGTTAGAATGATGATGGTGGTGTAGTGGCTTCTTTATACAGAGAAGGAGTCAGAGACCCAAGAGGTGCAAACTGGTTTAGTCAAAGCCAACTTCAATGTCAATTTTGTCCAACGTAAAGGACATATAAAGGACAAAATGCCATTTCTGTCAGAGCAGGCAGTTGTATATTACAAATTAACCATTATGGGATTTTTGAGACAGATGCCGACTGATTTTAGAGGGGAAAAATGAATCAATATATATAGATATAGTCGTTGTTTTGAGCTGGAATGAAAATAGAACTTTTATATGTGGATTGTGTACCGATTTTCCACCACTCTGCAAATGTATCCAGAGAGTTACTTTCTAAAACAAAACTATATTAGACAATAATATAACATTGATACACATTAGCATACAATATACAAACAATGATCTCACCTTGTCACCAATTCTATAAATGATAGCTGGGAAAATAAAAAATAAATTGTAATAAAATAAATAGCTAAATAATCATTACTGTTTCAGTCAATTGCTAACTATTAAAAAAAAGGATAGCTTACACATTTCTAAATCAAGCCAAGCAAAATTTTCTGCATTAATCTTGTGCATATTTTGAGAGCAATCTGACATTAAGAGACTTTATGTACACTGTTCAGATTTCATTTTCATTGTGATATATTTGGACATTGATTAATACATTTTTGAGAATATATACACTTTATCTGTCAAGAATATATATCATTGTCATAAAATATTTTATTCCAGCTTTATGAGCAACAGTGTACAAAGCTGATATTTTAGCTTGTGGGATTTTTGCAGGTGTTAAGTAAAGGCCGGGATGTTTGCTTAAAACAAAGGGGCCACACTTGGTGCTGGGAGAAAAGGTTTCCATCATGGCACTCAAAAAAAAGCCAAATTTGCTTTGCGGCCTTGTGGTGCTGTACCCATGAGTGTCCAGTTCTCCCTTTTTCGAAATGTACCTTATTACAGAATGTTGAACAAGGAATTTTGACCCAATATCTGGATAACAGAAATTATAGCACACTTCTGCCCAGTAGTTGAGATAGTGTCTACCTCTGAAACAAAACATCGAGCAGATGGACAAACTAATTCACAGACTAACCATAATCTGCATATTTGTGTACTGAAACTAACAGGGGAAACAAGGATTTTTCGTTAAGGTTAAGACATTATTTTGCAAGTATTTAAGCACTAAGTTAAAGACAAATATCCGATGCAACAACACATCTGTGACAAAATACAGAACATTTTCTGCAGCTGCTGTAACATAAAGGGAGACTTGATACAGGCATTATATAACTACATAAGTATTATATTTATGGTAAAACATAATTTAAAAATGCCTGCGTTCACTTTTATTTCAACTAACTGTAAACAGAGTTGTGAAAAAAGAGACTTGGAGGTTCTCATAAATAATGTATATCATTATTATGAACCCACCATTTGTATTTAGTTGTTTTTTGAGATATACTGCTGTAAATGATATCTCTTCTGATGGTAAGAGGATCTATTCTGAAATTCCCCAAATTCTGCCCCGCCTCATCTGCCCTTCAGTTCCCACCTGTTGCCTGTCTGATGATTTTTGGATTTGTTTGCTCGGTCTGGACTGTCTACACACTGACAACTTGTTTTTTTGACCTCTACAACTGTCATTTCCCTGACCAGGTGGGCCTCAGTGTCTGTACTTCCATACCTGTTGCGAATAAGCTGAACTCTGACATTCAGAAGTTCAAACTGCAAACTATACTCAAAGTTATGAAACTCAAACTCTTTTAAACTCCTGCCATCAGCGACACACACCCTGCTCATTAAAAC
>CAFUXE010000105.1:578307-624761 GCA_903364295.1 Serranus cabrilla | reverse complement strand
CCCATAACTCAAACCGGTGATCATTTGAATAACAGTCGTGTGCATGTATGCGTTTCCATCTTTCTCGTGAAGGGTTCGACTATATAAAAAAAAGGAAGACTTAGTTTAGAAAGTGGAGAAGTTCAGAGGCTAGGAAGGAAAGTAGATATTCAAGACAGTTTTGTGCAATCTTGGGGCTGCTGCAGTGATGTGATATATCCAGTGGTAGAAAAACTATTCAGATACCTTACTTAAGTAAAAATACTAATACTACACTGCAAAATTACTCCTCTACAAGTAAAAGACCTGCATTCAAAACTAACTTATGAAAAAGTACAAATGCACCAGCATCAAAGTGTACTTAAAGGATCAAAAGTAAAAGTTCTTGCTGCATTATTCTAAATATATTACTACATTACTATTGGTGCATTTATGTAAGCAGTGTTTTAATTTTTCTACTTATTACACTGTTCTGAGGTTTAATTTAAAAGAAAAAATAATCATATTTTATGTTAAATCTCGACCTGAAAAGTAACTAAAGTAAAAGTACAAGATGGAAATACTCAAGTCAAGTACATTAAAATTGTTAAGTACATTACTTGAGTAAATGTACTTAGTTACATTTCACCACTGAATATATCTACATGTATGTTTTAGGAGATTTAGAGAACACTTTTTCTGCCATGTATATTTTTTTTTTTATTCAATCTGGCATATTTGTGTTCAGAAATTAGACTTTTACATTAAAAATGTATCTGAATGTATGTGCAATAGAAAAAAGATAGAGTATGGATCCTTGACCCCTTGATGGACCAAACAAGAAACAAAAAAGTTGTGATTTTCCACACAACTGCTCCAGTCACAAAGTGCCTTCACTGAGGCCACTGTGTTACAGCACGTCATATTTGCTGATGTCACTACTTTGGCAGAAAGTGGGTTTGCAGCCACTTCCTTTCATTGAAAATTGTTCCCCAAAAAAAAGCAAAGAGCAGCATTTTATTCAAGCAATGTCACTGCCAGCTTATATACACTTCCACGTACCTGCATAATTAATTCGGAAGCAGTTGCCTGTTGCCGTGGAAGTTATGAGTTAATTATGAATTACTGTCAGGTACTGTGGTCAACGCGGCATCATTACTACAGAATTAATGAAGCTACTTAAAAACCAAAGGTAATTAGTGAGTTGCAGGGAAAGAAAGTGGGAGGCTGTGCAGGAGAAAGAAATAAACACAGAAAGGAAGTGTGACCTTATTTCACGCCTGGACTGCAAGTGTATAAAATGCGTTGTTGTTGACCCAAATTAGCAAAAAGCACGTGTTCTGACTCCAGTCCAAAGTCGTTTTTTTTGTCAACAGTTGACTTAAACTGTTCTCATTTAGAAGTGACTAGAGGGTGTGCATTACTTTCTGATAACTGCACTGCTCTATTTTAGCAGCCTCAGGCTAAATATTATGTTATCATTATCAGTGTTACAAGGTTAGAGCAGAGTTTGGACTTGTCAGATTAGTAATATTTATTCCATGTTTAATCTTTAGTATATTGCCCTTAAAATCTAAACAGACAATATTTTGATTATGATATGTATCAAGTATATATAAACAGGATAATCCACTCAAGACTGAAGAGGATTATGAAGAGGATGTACAACAACGCACTCAAACCTCTGCTCTAAACTACTGTGTACATTTATAAGCTGCCTGTAAATTATAAAAGTAACTAATAAAAACAACATTTTCCTTCAATAAGTTTTGAAACACAAAAGTGTGTAGAAATATGAACTGAATGCTCTGGGGACTTTTACTGATTGACTGTGAAATATTCAATGTTCAGGGCTGTCAATGGATGAGTGGACACACTGTGTTTGACATGACTAATACACATTTTCTGATGTGAAGTTCTCTTCCTCAGCAACATGTTTCTAAAACCTTTAACACATTCTCAGAAATAATTTCTTATTTGAGATTTTCGCTATCAGTGTGATAGCAATAGAGTTGCGTCAGGGATGTGCACTATAGGGAAATTCAGTCATTTAGTATTACAGAAGAAATAATCAAAATCCAAGCAGCCGACGCCAAGATATACTGAGTTTCAATCCTTTATATGGGTCATACTCCAGACACTGGATCCTACATTTACCATAATACAACTCAGTAGAGTATGTAATTAAACACTGCCAGCCTCCAGAATGCTCACTTCTTTAAAACCCCAACATCCAGTTTATATCACAGACTTTCCAATCATTTTTAAGGTTATAAAACACAATCTGTGATAATCCCAGTGGCACCACGGTGATCAGGGTTATTTGTTTAAAGGACAGTTGAGGACATTTCATTACACAGCAGGTATAATTCAACTGCTTTCATGGGCTTAGTATTACTAAGTAAACTGACCTCCATGTGTAAAATGGGTTGAAAGCCCCTTTTAAGCTCAATGAACTGATGAATAATGATTCTCAGGTAACAATAGGCTTCTACAGATATTTGCAGTGAATAGACTGAGTTGTACAGTGTGACCTTCAATATTTTAATACTTACAATATACAATTAGACAATAAGACCATCAACAAAATAAGTAAAAACGAAAAAAAAGAACAGTTTTGTTCAAATGATTTAAGAGAACAAGATTATGCAGGAAGCGTGGAGGCATACAAAGATCGACTCTTGGCAATAGCTTCCAACCAAAACTTCTATTCTAAACAAGTGTCCAAATAAAAGGCTGTCTACAGTGATTTCACTTTGTTGTGTCCCTGCAACGTTTACCAATGTCTCACAAAACATGAGCCTTCTCTGAAAAGATACCGCCTCAATGCAACAGACTTCTTCTTTCTGCCTCAAGCAGCATTTTCTCACTCCAGCGGTTAAAGAAAAGGCTTTTCATCACAACAAACATAATGATTTAATATTTGTTTCACACCAACTCCTCCAAAGTGAACAAAATAAAAAATATCTTGTTAGTCAGTGCTTTCCAAAACTCATACAAATGACTGGATCAAAAATGATTCATATGACTGTGTGCAGAAAAGGAACAATTTGCACACATTTTGGGAGATGCGCTTATGTGACTTCTTGTTGAGAGTATATGATTAGGTACAAAGCTTAGCTTAGCATTCAGAAGTCTTTGCTCCCAGCAAAGATATAGCTTCTGCACATGATAGCAACAGAAACCAGAGTCAAATTCCTTGTATATGTACAGATACTTAACCATTTAGCCTGTTGTGAGTCTACATTAGCAGGGATGCACTGATCTGATGCCCTATTTGCATAGATTATTTGTATTTAGTTATAAGCGCCACAAAATCCCTGGCCTTATCTTACCTTACATAAAAATCCAGCTAAACGGGAGATGGAAACACATCAGCTGTTTCCCTTCTGCCAGAAAACCCCAAGAGAAGAAGAAGCTGTTCTCTCACTGGTGGCCAAACGTGTCTGATTAGCACTCTCTTAATGTTGTTGTTTTCTCTCTCTCTATCTCTCTCTTGCAATCTCTACTTCTTCTTCCTGTTTACTGACAGATTAACCCATACCAATACATTACAATACAATACAATACATTAAACCAGTTGATGGAAACTTCCCTAATTTACATTTTCTTTTTTTTTCTTTAAAATTCAGCTTAAAATTTGCTTCGACTTTAATTAAATTTTGACTTTAAATTTGCGAAAAATTGAAAGCAATGGCAGTACTAGGATTGTTCATCCATAAGGATAATGTTGCTAATTACATAAAATATTCACTATAAAAACTTTTACACACTTAGCACTTAATTACACATGGCGGGAATAACAATCTACATTGTCTCGAGGAGGACATATTTGGACAAATGTGCTCATTGGGTTTCAGTGCAGCCACCGATGCAGGATGAATGAAGGGAAATTTTCCGCTGTGGCTCTGCTGTGCTATTTAGAACAGATGACTGTTAATGCATGAAACAGGTTCTCTGTAATAGCTCCGGCTAAAAGCAAAAGTAGAAACAGAGAGACAATCTGTGAAAAAGTGATGAGACAAAGAATAACGAGACAGAGGGCTGTTAAAGCAGAACTCTGTACCTCGCAGGAAAATGCTGCATGCTCGTTTCTCAGCTCTAATCCTGTTAGCGGCCGGAACAGACTTTCAATATAGAGACATTATCAGCCTCTCCACACATATGGCGAAAAATATGTGCAATAACAAGATTTCTATTCATCAGCCCACTAAGGCAGGCAGCCACCTCTCTCCACCTCAGACCTAGTCACGTTTTGTTGAGGCAAAATTGTGGACAGAAACGGCAGTTATTGTGATTTACTGTATCTTTGGGAGGCCAGTTAAGCCGGGGGTGTTTAAAGAGACAGACAAAAAGTAATTTTATGCTACTGTAGAAATGAAAAGAGGCTTGTGAGAGGAGCTTTGTTAAAAATGTGCCACTTTCTCTTTCAAGTTTTATTCTTTTCAGCATAAGTGTAAGGTCTGAGTGAACTTTCGCTTTTTGAATTCCCTCTAAGCCTCAAATGAAACGCACGATTAAATCAATACATTAATGTGCCTCATCGGGTCGTCATATATCTCAAAACTCTCCCCTCCTCTAATTGAGGCCTGTGTAGGATCAAACAATTATATTTCATTGTTAACAGCTCATATATCCTTTAATTCTATGTACAGTCATTGCTGGATGGTGTAGAGGTATGAGGTCACAGGTAAGCACATTTGCTCTTGAAAAAGTTTACTTTTTAACTCAAAAGCAATTCCACCTGACTTTGACATATTTCCAGATGCAGTCACAAACTCACTGTGTAGACTCTGTGCTCCAGTATATTGGATTTCAAATAAAAACGATTACAACAACGGTAAAAGTGCTGACTCTCAGCTTTAAATTGTGAGTTAACATTCATATTGGGTAAACACTGTAAGTCTTCTAGCTGTTTTTATGCATACTGCCAGTTTTAGGAAATGCAGCAGAACAATGAACCCAAACAGAGACGAAGTACAAATTAAGCGTCATGTTGAATCATGTATGTAATGCACTAAAAGATCACATCAAACCAATTGACCACGTGCTTCACTACTGAAAACCAGACCAAAGACCCAGAAACAAGCAAGAAGTGAAGATGTCTGCAGTTTCATTTGTTCCAAATCACAGTGTCAAACCAAACTGATCTAATGCTGTACTTAAAGTGGGGCACTGCTATGATATTTACAGGGATATATTGGAAACTAGAAAAGACAGACAGACAGACAGACAGACAGACAGACAGACATACAGACATCAACAAAGGATAACACAAAAGTGTATTTAGTCTTATAAGTAGTACTTATTGAAAAGACAGCAAAGATTCAAGAGTGCAAATGATCCAACTATAACATCATACCAGCCAAACTAATACATTCACTGCATTAATAGCAACTATCAATCAATTCAGTCAATGAAACTAGAATGGTAAGTTTACCATCACCAATATTTTTTAAAAGGATATTGGTTGTTACATAACTCCTTCTGAATATGGTAATTTGGGGTAAAAACAATACTTGGGCAGTAGATCACTGACAATGGAATACAAATGTGTTGCCATGTGACTTTAGTTGTTGGAATGGAAAGTAAAGCTGGAACTGAAATGATTAATTAACCTGCAGAACTTCACCTTAAAAAGCATTATAACCTAAGCGCAGTCTTTAATTACAAAATAAATGCATTCTTGATTTTCTGAAACACACAGTTTCATCCAACAAGCCACTGCGGCATTAAACTCCCCACCTCTCTGTCAAATGTTGTTTAAAGTAACTGAAATGGAAGATGGGAATGCAAAATGGGATGTCAAACGTGAACATAATAGCATAATGACTTGGCAGAGCCATCTAATCATCAGTAACTTTCTTAGATTGGAAAGTAAAAATGGTTGCTAAGTGGTGCAATTTACTCAGTCTTGACACATTCAAATCACCACATTTCACATTTTGCTGTTCTCGTCATACTCTTAGTGTTGGTAATTGCCTCTACAATGAGAGTATCAATGTTTAAGTTAGAGAGACAAGAGACACCTGCCTCCTCACCTCAAGTCCTCAGAGAAGGATCTTTTAAATTAAGATTTTACATCTCAATCAATGCACATCCAGCTTTCAAAGTTAAATGTCTGTTTACTCCAAAGGGAACACGACTTTCCCTTGACAGCAGATATTCAGCCTATCATCCTCCTCCTGTGCTGAGACAAACTGTCGGAAACACTCAAAGAAAGATGTTTCTCAGAACACAAGACAAAATGAAGTTACAGGTTGTCTTTGAAGGACGTCTGACACTCTAAGTGCCAGGATTAAATTGAAGCATCAAGGTGCTACAAGATGGAACACACACGCACCCACAAACGCGCACAGACACATTGTTTAGGGAAAAAAAACCTTTTGGACTTTTTGCACATTTTTGATGTTTTTTTTGTCCAAACTTTCATCAAATACCTCTCCATCTAAACAAGGAGCTGAGATGTCATGTCAAAAAAACAAATTCTATTGAAGGACAGTTCAGGTCAGGACTCTCATTTTATTCACTTTACCAGTCAATGTCGCTGCAGGAAAGAAAAGCAGTCATGACTGGTCCAAAGACTGGCTTTGGGTCTGGCATTAACAGCATTTTTAGGCTTTATAATAGAATACACTTCCTGCTGCCTTCATAGCCCATAAATGTTATTATTACAATAAACCTTATTATTATTTATCCTCCACAAGGTAATGGCATTTTAAAAACACTTTAAAAATCAAGATGGATACTGTAAATGAGTTGATTTGAAGCTGCAGGTGTGTTGCCCTTACTTTAAGAATGATAATAGTATCAGCATTTTCCATAAGATCAGGCTTTAGAGTTATTAAACTGACAACATGATCATGGAAGTTGATCAGGTTTGGTGATGTAAGTTTTGACAATGATGTCAAAGGGATGTTCCCAATGGATCTATTCTGGGGCCTCTACACTTTCTATTGTATATCAATACCATTAGGCTCCAATGTGCACTCAGTGTACCATGTGTATGCTGATGATACAGTGTATCATCCCTCTACTCCTTTTTAGGAGACTGTGGGTAGTAACTTGTAGCCTGACTTTAACTCATTAGCATACACTCAATGACTTGAAATTGTTTTTTAAATGAGACAAATTCTATTTGCACCGCATTTACTTCCCTCTCTATAAATACTCTTGAAGTAGGCTTGTCAAAATGTCTTATTTGTTAAACAATGTGTTGCCTGAGAAATGATTGCGATAAACAATCTTACTGCAATTTTCATTTATGCCACTGATATAATAATAATAACAGGATTATAATGAGAGTACACCCTTTCAACAAGCAATTCACTTCTTATTTCTTAAGAATATTCAGAACAGAAATTACAGTGAAATGTGTCTCAAGATGTCTTATTTCTGTTCAGTCAATATTGTATCATATGGTGTTGATAACGATCTATCGAAATATCCGAAGATTTGGGTGAACAATTATTCCTAATTTCAGGCCCCACATCGGAATGTTACGAAAGTGAAGTTCGGACTGGGTTTCTTATGTAAATAAAAGTTATGATCTGTCCAACCCCATGTGAACCCTATAGGCCTATTCCTGCCTCAGCTACACAATGATGATACCATTTACAGATCTGTTTATCACACTACTTTGTCCTGACATTATCATGCTGCTTTGAAGTATATTTCAGAGGACTCATCAGGGCACATTATATACTTGCTCGCTATGCATATGATGCAGCACAGGTCTACATTAATACAGAAGGCCATTAGAGGCCATTAACATATATATTTACTCTACATATCAGAGATCATTATTTAACAGCATTAATAAATTGGAACAGGATTACATATCACTGGTGTACGTCCTGAATCAAGCTAGACTGAGGATTCTAACATGAGCAGGACTGATAACAGTGGACTGATTCTATAAAATGGGTTTTGCTTCCCTCTCTGTTTAATGGTATTCATTTTTGGTAATTTATCACTGTTCTTGTTGGTGCTTTACTGCATTTTCTAGTCTGCAAACAATAAATCAGGCTGAGCTGTACATTTTTAGAAAGAAATATTATTCTGTGCATGCCAGCGTCCCTTTGGATATTATTATGAATGATCTTCACCTTCAATCCACTTTGAACAAGTCATTTTTTGTTTTTTGTTTTTTTTAAAGCAAGAGGACATCCACTGCAGGTCAAAGGGCAAATCCGACACTGAAAAAGCCTCCTAAACAGCCGTATATACTGACATGTACTCTTATTCACATGTGAGATGTTTTGAAGAAAACCATTCAACCAGTAAAATATTTTGACTTTACTTTTCCTGAACATGTCATTCCCAAGAGGATCTTGCATTTTAACAGAGTGAAGAAACTCCTGATTGACATTCAGAGTCGATTCTAAAAGTAGATATGTACTGCTTGAAAAAAAAGTGAAAGTTCCTCTGACAAAGTACTTGACAGCACAACATGAAACCATTCTTTATGCACTATATTTCTCAGCTGAAGGAATAATAAGGCTTTTTAAATGTTGAATGATGTATATTTTGGAGCTGTTTACAGATTAACTCCAGGTAATGAGCCTTCTCAACGATCCGAACAGCGCAAGGTTCCGCTTTGCTGTCAAAGCCAGTCCCAAGGTTACCTAAATGTTAAGATATGGAAATGATATTAAGAGACAGGAACTTGGAACAAAAGCCTTGATAAATAATCTTTGCCGAAAATGCTAATTCCTAGCCTCTGGAAGAAGACCAACTGCTCTGCCTCAGCCACTCCCCCGCCAAACTGCAAACAGGCCAAGGGCAGCAAAGAGTCTAAGGAATCTGCATAACTAATCCTCAGACATATGGTGTGAGCTGGTTGAAGTTACTTTCAGAAAACAACATAATGCAGAAAACTAATTAAATCCTAAACTCTGTAATAGAGCAGCGTTACCATACTGGGATATTTACTTTCATTTTTGTTGGCTTGTTTTTGACTTGTTGGCTTTAGTTTATGGAGGTCACAATGCTGATTTAGGCAACTTTAACATTTAACACAACATGAAAATACATTTCTTTAACCCACCTGCAACTGGTTTTGAGTAACAATATTTGAGGTCGGATAAAGTTAAAAGGCCAACTGACATGCATAATACCAACCTGCCCAAAGATGAATGTTTGGCAGCGGAGAGTTTTCTTGAATAGAATAAGGGGTCTTTTCTATTAACCCAAAGTATGTTGTTTTCTAAATAATTCATTTCTCAGCCTCTGTAGCAGATAGAGACATGAAATAAACACAAAGCTTAAAAGCTTAAACTCTTGGTGCATTGCCTTTGCCCTAAAAATAATTAAGATTTTTTTTAATCTATAAACATAAATCAAAATATGAAGAATTATTACATTTCTCAGCCTCTTAAGTAAATAGAAATATGAAATAAAAACCATCTGAAAGCTTTTGCTGCATTATAAATCACTGACTTTGCCCTAAAGTGCAACAGCGAAAGTGCAACATTATTTTTTAAAAACACCAATGTATTAGACTGTGTGGCACAGCAAGAAAAAAAAGCCATATTTTATAAAATAATCCTAATAAAAAGAAACTGTCAGTCGCTATACTAGTGCAATAACTGTTCACAGTGTACGCAGTTAGTGTACATCATCATCCTATTATATATGACTACAGCGGCACATTATAGTCTGAGTCATCGTTCAGGTTGTCGTCACGGTCTGTCATATATGTGCACTCATGTTTTTTTGGGGATCTCGTCGCTGCTGAAGTTTTTCTTTCAATTTACATGTGGAGGCGCAGAGGAATTCTATTTTGTTTATTCCCATTTTGCCTTCCACATGTGTACTTCATTAATCTCGTTGCATTCCATAGGCAACTAACTTAAAAACAACAAGGTCATCCAAAACACGAGGTCTGGTCTGGAGCTGTCATTCGAAAAGCACAAAAAGTTTAGTCACAGTAAAAGCAGAAGTGTGAACTTTAGCTACCTTCTGTTCTTTTTATTCCATCCATCTTTAGTGAAATGGCATGTGTTGAGGAAAAACACACCTTTACATTTCTACTTCCATAAATTAAAGTACATTGCTTGCTCCATGGGCACTGAATGTCTCCACCAACCATAAATTACTGAGGCAGCATGACTGCGTCTAACACAAATCATAGACAAGATTTTTTTTTTCTTTTTTTGGCTGGATTTACGTCAGTGTTTCCCACCTACACTGTGAGAGGCATGTGATCTGTATCAGTGTTGTTGCTTGACATACAGCAAAGTATTGTCTGCAGTAAAGTCATTCTGAAATAGCAGCGAAATACCTGCTGGGCCTGTATAGGCTTAGCGGGGAGTTGTAAGGCTGTAATTAGGGACTGTGCGTATGTGTGTGTGTGTGTGTGTGTGTGTGTGTTGATGATGGGGGGTAGTGGTCCAACACCGCAAGCAGCATTCAAAACATCTGTCAAAGGATAAACCTCTGTCACTGCCTGCTGTGCAGTTAATAAAGTCAAACTGTGACTAAATGAGATTTACCTTCCCTTTATTTTCCATAAAATCCTGCTTCAAACTGCATTTTAGTGCTACAAAGTCAG
This sequence comes from Serranus cabrilla, assembly GCA_903364295.1. Taxonomy (NCBI): domain Eukaryota; kingdom Metazoa; phylum Chordata; class Actinopteri; order Perciformes; family Serranidae; genus Serranus; species Serranus cabrilla. The sequence goes on along the minus strand of CAFUXE010000105.1, from coordinate 614,248 downwards.
ATGAAAATTAACATAACGTTTTACATAACAGCTGAGAAAGAACAGCGGAACAGAGCAAAAGAGACCACAGAATGAATTACGGATGATATAACAGACAAAAAGATGCTGCTGGCGGATGTACAGCTTGTACAGGTGGATGAACCACCTTTTTCTGTTTACCATCGCATCACTGGAGATCAAGAAAAAAAAAGAAAAATACAAAACAGGAACAGATAGCGAACACAAGTAAGAAAAATGAGAGGGAAGGAGAGCGAAAATGGAAAGAGACAAGACAGAGTTTAGAAAAAAATAAGGACACAGAAGGAGTGAGACGTGGTGGAGCGAGGCGGGTCTTTATTTACACTGTAGGATTTATGGCGTCCTGCGTATGCTGTGTGGCATGGGAGCCATCGCCTCCTGGCCGGAGGAAGCAACATCATTTCAAGCTCGAGTGCCCGCTGCGCCGTCAAGTGTCCTGCCAAAAAGTGCACGGCTGCAGAATACCAACAAAATCCACTGACCTTTTCCCCAACAACTGCTGTGTTCATCTGAGTCACAGCACAGAAAGGCCTCTCTCTCGTCACACTGGAGCCTCTGTGTCCCTGTTGACACTAAACGCTCACAGCCAACATGACTCTTCCATCACATTCAAGCATGTTAACGTCAAAAGTATTTTTTTCCATGATACGCCACTGATCTCAGAGGGAAAAATCAATGGTTTTAGAGCGCTTTTAGAAACTAGAAATTCAGTTCTGCTGTTTCCATTAATGTTGAATTATTGTCATTTTATGTGTGTCACAGTGTATTAAACGCGGTGCAGTCATGCATTCTAAAAGTACAGTTTGCGGTTGTGAAAAAGTCTTCAGTTTTGGTGAATTTATGTTATAAAACACTGACCTAGGTTTAGGTTTTTTTCGAAAAAATTCTTGGTTAGGTGTTATAAAATATGGTTTAAACAGTAAATAAATGTATATAAAAACTGGAAGTGAAGCAGTTACAAATCACAGAACTTACGTAAACAATGTACTTAAATATAGGTATAATATAGCTAAAAATATAGGTATTAAATAAAGCGTATTTTGTAGCCTGTACATACGACCTATATTTACATTTCATAAAGCCTTACCAGATTTGATTTTGTAGCCTAAATTCAACAAAACTGCAGCATTTTTTTAACAACACCAAACATTAAGTTTATTTATAATGACATGATTATCTTCTGCAACCTGCTGGGTCGCTATATTTTTGGAAACGCTCCTGCGTGCATCATGACGACACAAAATTGGATTTTGGCATATGCATTGCATGTAACTTGCATGTAAAGTTGTAAATTTATACGCAGAATGATGAAATTATGTTGCAAAAAACAGAATTCTGTTAAGTCCATATAGCTGTTCTCAAACCAAGACAATTTTGATGTTTTCATGGTTGTATGACTCTGGAGGAAACCTTGCTGTAGAGAAAAGTCGCTGAATGACTGAAGACTGTTCTAAACATGGAATATTAGCTGTAACATTTAAAAAAGGACTCCACTGTTGGGCTCACAGAGGTTTCCTGTTGTAAAAGTTATGGAATTGATTTAGTGCTTTCAATACTTTCAACACAGCAGACAATCATCTGTTATTGAGAGATGAGTGACTGCTACCAGCTCCCACAATAGGCACAGAGTGTTCCAGTTATTCTGTCCCAGCAAATAGTACCATTTGAGCTAGAACACAATAACCGGAAAAACTGGCCATAACAAAACAGACAAATTTCAGCCTCAAAAACAACACTAAATGTTGAATAAACTCCCGACTCAGCACTATAAAAACATTACAATCAATTGTGAGAAGAAGAATTATTTGCATTTGTTTTATGCTGATCCCTGTTTCCTAGAAGTCTTTTTATGCTCAAAGTACATCCGTTTTAGGAACGATATTGTAGGAATAAAAACAATATTCCATGGCATCCTCTTTCCTGCATAACACACACACACCGAGACACACATTCCTCCTCAAACCCACACAGCTAGCGAGCTGTATCCTTTCACTTCTCAGCTGACATCAAGCCAATTGATTGGCTAAGTGGTCCCAGGCTGCCATACCTGGATCGACTGCCCCTCCGCCATGTTTGCTCATTGTAACAGTGGTTTCACATTGAGATCAGCCAAGCCGATAGCCGCCTGGCTGTGTTTTAATAATTGCATACACAGATGGCGACTGAAATGATGCTGGTGCTCGCCTTGTTGGTGGTGATGAGATACTTTTTGTCTGATCTTTTCTCTTTTGTCTCATAAATCTCTTTCTTTCATTTATTTTCCTTTTACAAGCTCTGCATTGGTTTCATCATTCTTCCTTATTTATGTCCTGATCACATTCATGTGTAATGATGTCTGTGTTTGAGTCCATGTCTACGCAGTGAAACTCATTTCTGGAGTAAATGTTAAGATTCACAAACACCTAATTGATAATTATGTATGTTTATGCATTGTTTAACTGTTATTATGATTAGAGGGCACAGCCATTACTAGAAGGTCATAGCTTATGAGCAACTCAGAAGTGCTTACAATTAACAGTTATAGTTTTGATAAGCAAGTTAAAATGCTAATGTGATGTAATTATCTAATAAAAATGAATTGGATGTATCAGCCACAAAGCTTATAGTTGCAATCCGGCTACAAGATGGTTAAAGAATACATCCATCATTTTAAAAGAAAGTAATGCTTATTTTAAAAACATCAATAAAACTGTATTTAATTGTTACTTTAGGATCTACAGCAGTGATTCAAAAAGAGGGGTGCCTAGTGAATCTTAAATAAAAACAGAATGCATCAAATGAAAGAAAAAAGGTTCCATGTTGGGCATGAGATATTTAGTTTATGCACTGTGTTCAATTTAATTTATTATTTTATTTTATTTTACATTGTTCCACCTTTTTTGGAACTTTGGAAATGTCAATTTCACTCTCTAATCATTTGTACAATGATTTAAAAATGTTTTTGGCACCATAAAAAACAACCCCAAACTACAAAAAAACAGCTTGTTGCACAGAGACACGCTGAAATGTCCAGACAGGAAATTAACCCAGAGTGTCCTGAAGGACAGACAGTCCTAAAGACACAAGAGAAGGTTGAAGATAACAGTCCCTGGAAGCTCTAATATAATATTGCCACCTGTCTGTCCTCACGCCCCGTCTGAACGTAGGCCTTGTTTGACCGCCGTCTAATAAAACACGAGGCACCGGTCGGTGCTGCTGCTGGAGAAGCGTTCTTATTTTGTTCCGAAAACATCCCCAACAACATCAAGGACATCCATTCCCGCACAGTGGTTCAAAGTTGTCTGAAAGTCATGCCCGGAAAGAGAGTTTGGGGAGAGGGAAGTTAAGAGGCCGTGATAACAGCATTAAATGCCTCACCACCAACAACAACACCCAGCCTCACCCAGGCATGCACAACACTGCAGCCGGGTGCAGAGGCCCCGGGCTGGGGAGGAAGGGCACGGAGCCCCTGGGAAGGCAGACTGGCAGAGGTTGCCGGTACAAGCAGTAAACCAGAGGGCTCACGGCACGCCGGGAAGGTCTGTGTGCTGTGAGAAGTGACCGAGATTAATGCCAGCACCCACGGGTCAGCAAGCCCATGGTGGGTGATGCTCCCACAGCGTTCCAGGCCTGCTGCGAGCTCGCTAAAGACGATCTGTTGTCCTTGAAACGAATGATTATTCAGCATGTTGCTCCACACCAATGAGAGAAAAAGACAGACCATCTAATAGAGACTAACAATCATTGCCTGCTCAATTTTAGGCCCATAATTCATGCAAATGTGCCGGGGGAACGTCCCTTTGTTGCATTCTTTCCATTCGCTCCGGCTTTCGCTGTCTTATAGTTTTTGCAGATTGACTTTGTGTTTGACTTTGCTTGCTTTCCCCACGCTTGTGTGTTTTTGATGAATTACGTCTCGTTATATAATTTCGCTTTTATTTATTTGTCTGTTTGTTTGCCTGGTCGTTCATTTGTACAGGGGTGTGAGGGGGGCGCGGGCTGAATTGATAAGCAGCTTTAAGTGGAATTCCTGATAGAAATTAAAGGGAAAAGAGGACAGAGGGCTTTGCTGATGGAGAGAGAAGTAGATTAAGTGGTTGTTGGGGGGGTAAAGAAAGACAGGAGGGAGCATGTGGTTCTACCTGCAAATGAGTTGGTACAAAAAAATCTTCCAGCTTATTGTTTTGCTAAGTGCAGTGAAAGTTCCCCCTGCCAGTCACACTCCAAATGACTCTAAATCCTAATGCAAAAAAGAGCTGATGGAGCTGTAAAATCCCAAAATAAAAATACAAGTGAAAACTGGCAGTGGAATGCCAGAATGCTGAATACAGCGAGGGAGTGATTCATACTGCAGTCTGCTCGGAGAAATTGAAACTCTTTCAAAGTTTCTAATAAAGTAATACAGTAGTCCGGCTCGTTTCCCGGTTGCCTCTCTCAGCCATAACCTCCCAGGAGTCTGTTCAGGCATACTGAAGTGACACGGCCAAGCAGAGAAGGAGAGAGACACCAGCAGAAACTGAAGGGAGGGAGAGAAAGTGAGGGGGAAGAGAAAATGAGAGGAGGAGCAAACGGAAAATGAAATAAGATGTAAAAGGGTGGGTTGTCTGGACATGCAAGGAGGAGGATGGTAGAGGAGGAGAGTGGGAAAAAAAGGAGAAAATTACAAAAAAGCAGATGTATGGAGTGAAGAGGAGAGTTGAGAGGAACTGAAGATGGAGTATGAGGAGAAAATTAACAAGTGGATGCAAGAGAAGATAGGTGGTGAATAGAACGAGACGAGGGAGAGAGGAGTCTTAGAGACGGAGGAGAGAGGACTCTAGGAATGACTAGAAGTGAAGGAGGAGAGTCGGAGGATGAGTAAAGGTCACAGATGAGTAGAAAGAAGAATGTAACCGATAACATTTTTGTCTCAAGTGATGAACACCATGCAGAAAATGAGCTGTCCTCTCCAGACAAATGTCACATTGCCGCGTCTCCGAATTTTTCCTTTTTCGACAGAAGTAGTCGAAGTAGAAGATTATTTTTTCTGCCTAATGCTGCAAAGCGGGAAACTCACAAAGGCGGAACTGTTCTCTCCCAGCAAATGGAGCAGATATAATACCTCACTACCTGCTCAAATTTAAATGCATAATCCATGGATTACACCAGTTCAGTGATGAATTATGGTCAGTTTCAGCTATTTCCACATTGCCTTGAGCCTCAAGGCAAATATGATGTTCAGCTGCCAGTTATCTCAAGAGAATGCTTGAGTCTTTTCCTGATTGAGCCTGCTACTGCCCGACACACACATGTACATGACTCAAATTGTGTTAATAACAGAGGATTCTACTGTATATCTATGGTAATAATTGTGTGTGTCCTGATCTTCTTTCAGACTGTGCCAAATTTTACTTACAGCACAGCACTACCTCAGGTGGTTTGTGAGCTCCTTGTCTGCCATAAAAAGGAAACTCCCGCTGTGTTTAGTCTGGAAAAGCAGCCACCACTTCCTGCTTATTGTTTCAAAGACATGTCTCTTTGTTCCATTTGTCAGGGCCTTTTATTTATTATATCTGTTGCTCACAGATACCATTAATCTTTGGAAAAGTGTTGTTGTTTAAATTAATTACACAGGTATTTAGAAATTAAGCATTTTTTTTGTTTTTTTAAGCAATTACTGAGACTGGTCTCCCCTCAAAAAATGACTATACAGCAGCAAAATACGACTCATATTTACATTTTAGACTGTCCTTATAATCGGTGTAGTCATAATGATTAATGGTGATAGAGTTTAAATAGTGGAATTTGCGTTGGTGGAAGGGTTGAACAAATGTCGGACTTTCACCCAGGTGAACAAGATTCATGTCCCATGTGAAAACAAAAGGAAACAATGTGATTTAAACATGAAGGGACTTACATACCTTCACTGCATACATTTATTTACTTTTCAAACTGTCTTTCATACAAAGTTTTTTGCCCTAAAGCTACATCAGTGTTTTTTTAGCCTAATTTTTACAACCGCAAACTGTGCCTGTATGTATAATGATGCAGGTGCTATTTTTAGAATGCTCCCCACTCATATGGGTCATTTTGACAGATGCTCTTATGGGTCGTTATGGATGGTATTGACAAATAACCTATTCTGTTGTTCAGGCTGGAGCTCTAGTTGCAGTTAGTACAAAAAGTTGTATTTATCTGAACATGTGTGCATGCCGTGACTAAATAAGACATGTGGTAACTTTATGCTAATCCTTTAACTAAATCTGCCCACAAAACCCAGCTGATTATTTCATTTTGACATGGCTAAGGATCAAAGTATAGACTGAAATAATTCAAGGGTTGCCTATCGAGACACAGAAACAATCTGAAGGCTGATTCTTATGCTCGAATAATCACAAGTCCTCCATCTCATCAGGTTTGAGATTTGCAGAAAATGAGGAAAAAACTGGAAATCTTCAGACAATCATTTAAGTCCATGTGGGTTTACAAGTGCCCAACTCCAGGAACAACAACACTGATTAGTATTGGCACAAACAAGTTCGCCATAGTGTGACCTAATTGGTCTGAAGTGGAACAAAACAGCACCGTGTCTCTGCCCTTTTCATTCCAAATGCTTGCATTTCTGCAGCCATGAATTCTAAGTTGATATGAGACTTATGTTTCACTGTATTGCAACTTGAAACTACTTTTAAGAGAGAACAGTGTGCAACAGTAATCCAGGAGAGCAGCGGGATGAGTGCATTAGCAAAGACCTGTATGATGGCTCCCACAGCCTAACCTCTTTCCAGCAGTGATGGAGCGATTTCTATCCCTCCAAAAGGCAGCAGTGTAAGCCTCTGGATTTGTCATGGTCCCAACAGGGTCTTAGCTGCTGGTCTTATAGGATTCCAGTGTACCTGTGGTCCTACAGGACAGCACACCATTACAAGCAGCAAGCAGGTGCAATAATCCACTTTCAATGTGAGCCCATTGTGATAAAGCTTATAAAAGCCCCTTTACAACATGTCACCAAAGCCTCTCTCGCTTCCACTTTCATTCCCAAACAGCAAATGACACACTATGTGAATATCTGCAGAATTACCAAGCATTAAATCAGCATATTGTAACACTTAAGCAACTGGACGCTGGAAGATTCTTTGCGGTGCAGCAATGCGGTTATAAGAACAGTCCGTGATGTAAGACTGGACATGCTGAAGCTCACTATCTGTTCCTGTTGTTGAGTCATAAATATCAGCTACAGCCAAGGCAGCATGAAGGGATTAGATCAGGATTACAATTCCATAAAGTTATTTCAAATATCCATTTCACTCAACAGCAAAGTAAGAAAAGAACATATATTTATACAGACAATTCTTGTACAGCCACTGTGACTCTGTGGACCCCATGGCCTCAAGAACGATCGATCCATGAGTTAGGAAAGTCTTTTAACCTTAATGTTTTATCATCTCACCAAACCAGCTTCTGAGAGCCTGAGCAAATGGATGGTTGTCGCTATCCAGGGTCCTGAAAAGTTTGAAAGTAAGGCAGGTCCTTGCAACACAAAAACTGTGGCTCTGCTGCCTCTCTTAGGGGCTGATACGGCATTAAAATGAAAGCTACACGGAAATTGATCCACAAACTCTAATGTAAGAGAATGTAATAATGCACAATTAACCTACTTCAACAACATATTCTCTCTATTTGCAGATCAGAAGAAGAACATAACTTATGTTTGCTTCACACCACACTTAGTTAATTTGACCTTATTTAATCATTGCAGGGGTAATGCCAGGGGTGTCCAATTGATCCATTAAGTGCCATGTGGCTGCAGGTTTTCTTTCCTGCCAAGCAAGACCACGATTGGACACCCCTGCCCTATTGGTGTTGTATCAGTTATGTTTCCACAGCTGAATCACAGTGTATGGAGTATGTGTAAATAATGGCCTGTGCCTTCTTTAATGAACAATACAATAAAACAGACACCAACATTGTGTTCCAATACCATAGTAACCTTTATATTGCATGGTCCTTGCAGTTAACATGCAAGAAATCAACATTTACAATAAGAAATAACAATAAAAACACCATGAGACATCAATCAAACTGCAACTTTGAAATGCTGTCAGTTTAACAAGGCAGTATTATAGGGTGACCTCACAACTGCACTGGGAGACATGCAACAATAATAAAAAAAATAATATTTAAATATCCTTATGCACTCTATACCATCCATCAAATCGAACAGCTTCTCCTAAATCAATATTCCATGGTTTAACTTCAGAATAATTCCTCACAGTGTTATTCAATGCTCCAACAGTTTGTTTCAACTAGAAATGCAGTACATCATATTAATGAATTGTGTCATTAAATGTATTTAAGCACCTATTTATTACTAAATCTGATGGAGCTGGAGCTGTACGTATAATGTGATCAATTATAGACTTTTGCTTTGGATTTATTTGATCCATTCACCCTACTGTGTGTGCCAATCTTATATCACTGAGATGTGAGATGTTGAACTAATTAAATATTTATTTGCAGGTAGTATTGGCATTACATTGTATAAATAATGTGTATTTTTTCACATAGTTTAGGAATATATTCAAATTTGTCTTGTGCATATATTCGATTTGTTACATTATGTTTTGGGTGATAAGTAAAAGCAATATGAATATACACAGTATATTGTGAATAAAACAACATATTATGGCTTCCAACATTACCATGGAGTTGAATGAGTCAGTACGTCCCCTGATGGTAAAAAGTCACCTGAACATTACAAACTTGATGCGAATAACAGTTCCTAACAACTTCAGTCCCACATCATTCAGATTCAGATTGCTGAAACTTAAACAACTTCATAAGGATCCCACACAGTGTTTCTGCTAACGTGGAACAAGATTAATGTCTCAGTAATAAATGCTGAAAAATGCTACTTGCTGTTTACAAATGTTTTCCATTCCATCCATTCTTTTGAGTCTGAGTGAGCCATTTGTCACAAACCAATATGCTGAAGATTACTGAATGAGCTCGCCGCTGATTTCAGGCAACAAAACAACAGTGCATATTTGTGTGGTGCATATGTGTGCAATAAATTTGAGGGAGATTGCATTGTCACCAACTGTATTGGATTCAAATACGCTTAGCGCTATTAACATTAATATCCATCAGATACTAAATATATTTTCTCCCCATGAGACAGACCTATGGGGATTAAATTATTCATCATGCCTCTTTGCAGACTGGATGAAAAAATACTAGGCTGTGGAGGGGGAAAAAATCTGGAACAGAGACCTAAAATACGGTGAAAATACAGAGAAAGAAATCTGCATCGTCATTGCTTATTTATTTCCCCACATGACAAATATGCAGCTTAACAAACACTAAGTTTTGAGCGGGTTGATAAAAAACAAACCACATTAAGTCTTCCTCCCCATTTTCCCCGACCTCTTCACCGACAAAATCCCATAAAATATCCAGACACTATTAGCTATTTGTATGTCAGCCAGCATAAGCACTAAATTTAATGATGTAACAAGAAGTCATGAGAAGTCTCAAAGTATCAACTTCATGCCTCGAGGCTACAAAGAGTAAAGGAGCAAACTTGTGTGAATTATTCAATGCTGCCAACAAAATATATAAAAACTGGCAAAGTCTGAATGACGGCAAGAGCTCAGAGAATGTGTTTTGCGCGTGCATCTGATTAAGCCTCATTCTTTGACCCAGTAAAGTCAAATCAGGAGACCTACAGTGAAGAATCACCACCATGGAAAAAAGAAAACCACTTCATGTTGACTGGTGCTACAAGACATGACACCAAGCACCACAAGCTCCTCCCTCAGATGTTTCGTGAATATGGCGGCAGTAAAAAAGTATTTTTTTTCTGCAGCTTAAGCTGGAAACAGAAGATTACTGGATCCTTTCACCCAGGAGAATGGGGTTCGTGTCCAATGTGAAAACAAAAGTAATCGATTTTTAATGTATATGATTTTTTACTTAACATGAGTTTTTTTGCCCTAAACCTAGATCAGTAGTTTTGTAGCCTAAATTCAACAAAACTATAGCCTTTTTACAACCTTGACCCATGAGTTCAAGGTTGAACTCATGGTATGATGACTCATGCACTATTGTTAGAACATCGCTCCACCCTGTAACACGAACCATGAAACTGTTTTGACAAACGCTCATATGGTTCATTATGGGTGGTACTGACAAGTGACCTATTCTGTCCTTTAGGTTGGAGATCTTGTTGACAAGGAGAGTAGGCATCCCAAATATGATTTCCTGCAACAAACCCCTTTGACAATCAGAAAAAAACCCACATGCTGAACACTTTAGTGAATAAAGAAATAAAGATTACAGTTGCAATACTTTGCAGAAATGACCAGTTCCTGAACAGGACTAAGAGGCTTATATGCTTATCTATACAGCAACACAGCAACTGAAATTGTAACAAAAAATAATAGCAACAAATCAATGATATTTTGAGTAACTGTGATGAGAATGGTTGAACAGACACAGAAACAGAAGATAAACTACACAACCAACACACATTGAAGGACTTCAATTCTCAACTTTCATCACCGACTGTTCCAGGAAGACCTTGGGGCTAACTTTGTCTAACTATTATTGACAATAGTCATTACTGTGATGACCCTTAGAGAGTCCCTTGACACAAATGGTTAAGTTGTTTTAAGTGCGTGAGCAATAATAAAAAAGGTGACTGTTGTTTCCCTGAAGAGGGCAGCTTCTCTTTAGCTATAATCTCCAGGTTAAGTGCAAGTCATTAATAATAAGAAAGGCCAAAGTGCTGTCGAAACCATAAAAAAGACACATAAGCAGCAGGACTTCAGATTTATCATAACAGAGTTTAAAATGGGTTTTGTCTTGGGCAGAAAAAGCCTGAAAGTGCTTGAGTTCAAATGAGGGAACCCTCATTCAGTTATTACAGAAAATGTCAAATGAAATGTTGTCTTTCCTGAACTTTTTTTTGCTTTTGCATGAGCTGCCCTTCAACTTGTGTTGAAATCACAATAGCGATTTTTACTGTATTTCCTGTGGATATGTTATCTCTGTGGAATGCAACCATATCTGAGAGCAATAAAGTCTTATTAATAAAAAAAAACCTCCCTGTATATTTTCCTGGAAGAACGCAGCTTTGAAAATCCCCAAATCTGCAGCAAGTAATGGATTAAGATAATATTCATTCAGTCCAAGCTGCCGTGTGAATGCAAAGCACCATTTGTCATCATTCAGATAGGTGAATATTGGACAAATAAGAGATAATGGAATGGCTCCACTATTCCTAACCACCTTCCAATCCCCTGCTCAATGTGAACAACACATAACATGAACACTGACACAGTAAACACAACTCTGAACCTTGAAAAATTAGGCTTTTTCTCTGCACCTTAACAACGTTTGTGTCTGCAACAAAGGGATTAGAACAATGAATAACAGAGAGGAGCATAAAGCTCTCTGCCTCCCAAAGCCAAATAATAATCACATTAATCATCAAAAAAAATCTTTTGTATCAGAATGCAATAAATCTAATAGATTAGAACATAAAGGCCATCTGATACAAGCTACATCTTATTTTTCAGAACATAAGATTCATTAAAAAAGTGAGAAAAACTGATATCTTTCAGAAAGAAAGCTTTGTTCATATTATGCTGCATCATAGACCAGAACTGATCTAAATACCAATAACGTTGAGCCATTTATTAAGGAAAATAAATCAGTCACAGCTGTCTGCATTCTTTTAAACACAAAACATTTTTTCTCTTGTCACTTTATTTTTATTTCCCTGAATTTCAGGAAGTCTCCAAATAGATAAATAAATAAAACAGTCCACAACATGCCAAAAGTGAGGGTAGCTGCAGGATGAAAGCAGGATGAGACTTTTTGCTCACACAGACCCTGTGCCACAACTTCAAAACAACAAAAAATACAATATAAACCCCTCGAGCTGCTGTGGGTTATTCACAACCTTCTTCTCTTTCCTGCTGTGAAGTGTAGATAAATCTATAAGGCCTGCAGCTGCTCACACTGAGGCAGAGCCAGTGTCATGATTGTGAGCATCAATCGCAAAGTTCAGTACGAGGCGGGCTCGGGACGCCTCGGCCCGTGTCACGCTAACATTGATCAGAGGAGATCAGTGGGGACGACGGATCAGATGTACACAACTGTTAGCGCAGCATCGGTCAGGGTCAGGCCGTGATCACTGAACAGGAGGATTACTTGTCGATTTGTGCACTGATACTGAGGGAGACTGTGAAGGCAAATAATTCATCTTTCTTTTCGAAAATTAAAATGCAGATATTGTCCACAGCGAGGCTGACCTCACAGCTTCTGCTTTTTAACATTTCTATATCCATTTTCCAGGCCCTGTTTTCAGCCATGAGGCAGGCTCAGGTGATGCTAAAAATAACCCTAATGATCAGAAATCCATGCCAAGCAAAATAATTCCATTTACTTCATTAAAATTTAATTTTATGGCTTCATAATCAAAGCTCTCCCACAAAGGTAATGTGATTTGAGCCAAGTCAAGCAGCTCATTGTGTTTTCATACAAGGCTTTGCTTGACATTTTACCATAATCAGTATGCCTGAGGATTTGCCTGTTTTGCTGCAATATGAATGGGTACCAACGTTGATGATGATGATGATGATCAATTTATATGAAAAATTTGCAGCTACATTACAATTACATTGAAACTGACAGAAAATAGAACAAACAAAGCAGATTGACTTATGAAAGAAGGTTAAATTACTGAGCACTAATTGTACATTATAGAAAAATCTGTTTTTTTATTGTTAACTTGACATCAACCAATTCCTGCTTAAGTCTGTTAAGTTTAAGTTAGACATCATTGTTTGCAATGAAGGCATAAAGTAGGGTTTATTGTTTACTGTTAGTTCTAACTTGGTGGATGTAATAAACTGGTAAGTATTTTAGTGTTTTTTCCATCCATACTCTTTCTATTTATATATTTGATGATTGATATTGCCTCGGAGGATTCCATCATATTAAACTGCATTTTACTCTGTTACCATGACAGTACAGCAGCTGGTGGAACGAGCTCAAAGCCTCCTTTCTTGATGCTGCAAATCCCTCACAGCTCTTGTTGCTGGTGGTAAATGTTGTGATACGGAACTACATAGTTATGTTTGGAAAACAAAACTTATCAGATAAGTTTAGGCAACGGAACTGCTTTAGGTTTGAGAAATTAGGGAAAATGCAGTGTGACGTCACACTACGTAACAACGTCAGCCAGCAATTTCAAGCTTTCATTCATTCATGTCAAACCGACAAATCATGGAGATCTCTTTCTGGTAATCTCTAGTTTGCTCTGTGTTGCACCACTGGAATGTGACCTTAAAAAGGCGGAAGCTATATGAGACTATAGTGGTTGATGGGGACATTAAACGTCATCATGTCGGACAAGGAGGGGAACTCTCTTACTAGTCCGCCTTACAGCCTCTTGTCGTGTTTTTCCAAACTCAGGTTAATGAAAACAATTTATTAGGCTACATTTTCTAGCTTTACAAACCACTGGTTAACTTGTCGGAGACCAGCTGAAGCCTAACGGTATTGACGTTTAAGTCATGCAACTGTGGTGAAGAAAAAATAAAATAAAAAGACTAACGTTATGCTATAGGGATATAGCATAACGTTAGTCTTTTTATTTTTTCGGCTGCATTAATGCTTCAAACATCAGAAAAGTGCTGTTCATTTGTGAAGACTATCCTGCTGAACAAAACAGATAAGCATCAGAAACAGATTGCCACAGAGCTTATTTTCTGCAATGATCCAAAATCAAATGCAAAAATCCCATAGGCCAATTCTCAATAGAGCCCATGGCGATGCTACTTAAGGGTACTCACACATACTTTTGCAGACCATTTCAGAAAAACAGTCAGCACTTGGTCTGTTGTTAACTGAGACGACATTAAGTTTATCTGACCAGCTTTAGAAGCAGGCATAGAAGAGGAGGGGACACAGGTTAAGATGAAGACAGGTATTAACTGGAATAACCTCTGCTGTCCCGGGCTTTTAAATGCTCTGAAAAAGCAGAATATTAAATCTACAATGTGAAATGAGTAGCTGCTGGTCTGTATTCAGTAAAATGTAGCAATTTATTCTTACTCAACCTGTATGAAGCCATAGGGGTAAAGGAGCTGAGTTCAAGTGTAGCTGAGGTTTGGAGACAAACGAGCACAGGGAGATGTGAATCCACACTGTTGCACAGAGCTCTCGGTGTTAGAAAATAAAACGTCCCGGGAGAAACCGCTCGCCACACCACAGAGTCATTAATTCTGCATCATGACCTGCCTGTCTGCTGCCTGCAGCCGGGCAATGTGTATCCTGTGGCATCATTATATTAGGAGTCCGATCAAAACAGCAACAAATAACAAGAGGCTGGCGGTGTGGGATGGAGTATGACATGAGTCTGTGTAGGTGCATGTCTGGATTCCTTCAATAAATAAATAAATCAAGAAAAAAAAAATCACCAAAATAGTGATGCCATGATGTAACAGGGGGTTGCAGAAGAATCCACAGAGCAACAAAGACTTAACCTTGTTTTTCTTCAAATCCTCACACTTACTGAGAGGTGACCAACAGCATTATTTCACACAATGCGGTCCCCCAGAATAGAGAAGAGAACAAAACCTGCAGCTTTTACAAGCGTATCTCACAAGGGCCAAAGCATTTCCCAAAAGATAAAAACAAAAATACAAGCCTACACTGAGGATTAAAGAAAAAACACCTACAGCAGGCAGTCATGTGAGCCAGACCGACAAGAAGGAAGCTAAAAAACTAAATTACAGCCCACATAGATTATGAGTTTCATTCTTGCAGAAATAGAGTAGTAAGCTGATCTAGAAAGGGTTCTTTGTTCATGCATTTGGACATATGTGATCAATCCATAGTGGTAGGAGTCCTTTAACAACATGCAGATACCTCATGAGGATGTATGATTGCTGAGTTGGTTGTAGTATAACTTGAAATCTAATACATTTGGGCTTACCTGGAATGAAAGTTATTGGCTGACATAATGTTTGTTTGCTTTCCAGGCACATGACACTATGTAATTTACTGCCAAGTCAGATATTTTGGAGCTGTCAAAAAATAATCCCAGTTTCCCGGTCGTAATTACAACGGAAAAGCTGACATAAATGCTTTTTATTTTGGAAACTGGTAATTACAGTAACTTGAAAACAACATTAAGGCATAAAGTGCTTGGTTTTGGCTCAGCCCACAGCAGAAGCTGCTTAGCCAAACAATATTTTGCTCATTTAAGTCATCAGATGCTACAGGGAATTATTTTTAAATTACACAGTTAAAAAGAGCATTTTATGAAAGAGTAATGTAATATAAGCTTCTGTAGATCTCAGCAATAAAGAGTTTTGTTTGAATGCAATATAGACTTTAGGAATCAGCAGCTTGCAGCTCACAGTGAGACAAGGCAGAGCGTTCTGAAGCATCGAGAAATAGGACCGGTGACTAAAGCAGGATGTTAAACTGTACAGCTCTGATGTTAAAGGGATGGTTCCTATTCTTTTAAGTGAGGTTGTATGAAGTATTTACCCACAGTGAATGTTTTCTATGTATTAGATGATGGTCTGTGCAATCCCACCATCAAAATGTTGTATCCATAAATGTGTATTTACGTTTTTTGTTGCTATCCACATCAATTTGGCACTACTTTTTCTCAACCGTAGAACTGCTGTTCTATGTTACTATGCATAAGCAAACCAATGGGCTTTGTGTGCTGCCGCAGATCAGTTGCTTTGGTCAGAATCAAGTCGCTGGTTTTTACGTAGAAAATACGTAGGAACATCATTAATATAGTGGACACATAAACATTTGTAGGGTGGGCCTCATCATGAAATAAATTGACAGTGGGTAAGTACCTCATACAACCTCACTTAAAAAAAAAAAAAACTATCCCCATACCATCCAAAAAGCAAGTAATCTTCGATTTTGTGATTTTCAGATCAAAAGTTGACAGAAAGTCCTGGTGCAAACTGGGCTGTTTTGAACTGTAGTTGAATATGAAGCAGATCCTAACCTCACATACAGCTGTTGAGCAACACATACAGCCAAAATCTCTGACAGCCTCAGAAAAAGTTTATTGAAAACAGATTATTTTGGGAGATAGTCCGTGGGTCGCTGTTTGTTAAAATTGTTTTGTTATTTTGTACATCCAGTATTTGTCAGAATAGACCTTTCCTCTGGACCCGTGGAAAGAAGCCAGATGTCAGTGACCTGTAGTTGCTATGGAAGCATTCTAGCTGCGCAATCCATATCAAATGTGAACTTTGTTTAACCATCACTTTTCTCACAAACGGCTGTCTGGGCAAACTGTCTTAACCAGACTGACTGATATCACATAAACAAAACGATCAGTCTGTATAATGGAAGAATGCAGTGCACATTTCTTACTCAAGATAATCAACTCAACTAATAAAGGAATGTCTTATCTTCTCTTAGGCATACAGTGTTCATGAGAACATCTCAAGTTAGCTGCAAGTCATACAGTCTCTAAATGCTAACTTTTAAAATGACATACTGTATATGGTATAGGAACATCATGCTTCTTGCATTGGAAAAAAGAGTGAACAAGAAAAAAACTGCAGTGAACACATTCTAGTGTGTGACATGCTTTGTAGGGCTGTTGTCAACCAAAGAAAGTTTTCTTCAAATTAAATTACACCAATCAACCAGTTAATTGAGGGAAAAAATCTGCACATTATCTCTAGATTAACATAATGAGCCACAGCGTGCTGAGCGCACACTACCTGCTAGCGTTGTGTGTCCACCAAAGCATTTGATTTTCCTGAGCCCAGGATATTTTTTTGATCCTTTGGGGATGGTAAGGTCCTGTATTTACACTGCACGACAAAAACCAGCAGCGTGAGCATCTATCCTGCACAAAGAGCTGCATGTTTGTTGCATACTTCTGGTCGCCTTCATAGAAAACATGCAGGGGAGTTGCATGTTGTTTCATTAGTCAGAGAAGACATATTGGAGTATGTTCTCTGTGAGACAGACAGGTGATGGACATATGAAGTGCAAATTGTGAATTACATTTGACTGTGTGTAATACTTTGCAACCCAGAACTGTAGAGAGCAGCGAGAGGCACTCAGATTTCCCAAAGGCTCTCCTGCATGTTCTGTGCCTCTATTAGCACAGCCGCAGCAGCAGCCACTGAAACCTATTACTCCTCAAAATGCTGCAAAATAGACCTCAGCAGACATATTGTTACACAAAACTCAAGCCTTTCAAACCACTAGTTGCCGGTTCATTGCCTCAGTGCCTTCCGGCAATTGAAAGAGCACAAAAAGATTTGATCAGCTCCTGGGAGTCAAGCAACAGTGCAGCAACGGTGAAAATGTGAGCCTTTCTGTCACAGCAAAAGGGGACTTTTTTTTCTAAGGTATGTGTGAGTGGTGCTATCAGCTCATCAGGGTACAATACCGTCTTATCTACAAACCGGCATCTTTAAATGGGCTAATCATGAACATCACATCTGTGTCTTTCGGCTTCAGTTCACATTTTAAGAGGATATACTCATTTACTTGGAAGATTAGGTTTTAAGCAGCCATGTCTCCTCTTCCACAGCAAATACTTTGGCTCTTTTACTTTGAAAATGACATGAAGCTAAGTTTTCCCATCCCCCCCTATCTCTGCTTTATCCTCAGCGGGAGGCGGAAGGAAACAAACAGGACGCTTTGAGATTTAAATATTGAATATAGCAAATTAGGTCCTGAACTCATTTGGGTGTTTATTTAAGAGTGATTTTATTTAACCTGTATTTAAGAATGCAAAAATGCCTGAGGTGGTTTATTTTTCCTGACAACTGAACAATGTATTCTCATGAAAAGGTTTGTATGATTACCTACAATTTGATTATACCCTACAGAAGTTGTCACGTTACAACTGCTACTGTACACTAACCATGATATCTGTTTTAAACATTCAAATCACTCTTTTGAACACATTGGCAGCACTGTTAAATGCCTCGGTTTAGGTACAAGGACCACTTCCTTAACCACTTTCCTATGGACAAACACACTGACAACGGACTCATCTGCAGTCCATTTCATTATCTTGACATAACACTGTCTACCCTGGGGAACTAGGTGAATAAAAACGTCTTTTTCCCTGCTATTATATGATGTTTAGGCACAGCAGCGTTTTGCATCATACTGTATGTGGTGTGCAAACAATGCGTGGCACAGGGCAGGATGCTGTGCTGTAATTTATTGATACATACTGCAAAAGCACTACATAATATCAACGATGACATCTGGGTGGGAACTGGTTGTCTGAGGCATGATGATAAAACGATATTCACCACACTAATTATATGCCCAACAGCTCGGTAGTTTGCAAATAAATACAACCTGAGACTGTCATTTTAGTACTCTGCCTGTTTAAAAAAAATACTGTACATTCTCTGTACAGTGAATTAGGGATGTCACAGTTTCAATTGAAAATTGATTAAAATTAGCTTTTAATTTCAATTATCAAAATAAAAGGTGGATCTGCAAAATTAACCATATGGCCTTTGTGTGATACATTCCAGAAATTTGAAGTCTATCATTTCATGTCAAAACTACACCCCCTACCACTGTGAATACAATATAATTATGTGGGAGACAATGGGTACCCACCCTTTTCACCCTTAAAAGATTTTTTTACAGCCCGTGAAAACAGCTGTATAAAGTCTTCTGTGGCTCTGGAAGAGCTTTGCTATCTGGAAGTAATAACATAACCCTGATGGTGTCACAGTGACATCAGGGTTATCTTAGCTTCATTTTACAGACCACAAATTAATAACAGAATGTCTGTGTTACAAACTGGGCACATGTAGTTTGAGAAATGTGGTCATCTACAAGGCAGGCAGTTATTAGTAGCACTTTTCTTTCCGAATGTCTCTAAACTGGTGACAAAATGGCTACAAAGTCACCATCATGAGGAGTTCCTTCTTAATAATATCCAATATAACACTAATTCAGTCAATGTATTCAATTAAAAGGAGCTATCTGGTCTCACTTTTAAGCCAACCAATTATAGTGGCTAAAAGGCCATTACAATAATTACAGTATAATGGAGTAATGCATGAAAGTCTCCAAAGGCTCCCAATAACTTGATGTTTTACCATTCTTTCCTTTCCAGCAACACTGCACAAATGCAGTACCATAAAAAGATACCACTGGATGCATTAAGGGACATGTAGGATCCAGCACATCCAGCTGGAGCCCTTAAAGCCTCCCTGCTCTGCCCGGATCTTTAATCTATACTTGGCTTTTACAGAAAACTCAAAACAACTGAATAAAGTTGACCATTCATTGAAAGAATAATAACCAGCTGTGATGAGTGGCACTGGACTCTGCAGTGACCAAAACCAGAGCACAATACAGAGTGAAGAACAATTTCTCTTTTCAGTTATTCTTCTGGGTTTAGGCCAAACCCCCGACAATAGGTCGGACTTTGCAAGTGGGCAAGTTGGGGTGACCCAGCAGCCAACCAGAGCTGGTCACCTAATGTTAAACTTCCATTACAAAATGTATGGTGTTCATGCAGATGTGTGTTGGTCCTGGAAAAGCTCTGCACCTCTATCTAGATCTAGCCAGCTCACAGAAGATTTACAATGTAAAACCTGGACTTTTATGACCTGAAACTTAACAAAGGAATGTTGCCTTAAAATGCTCCTCTCCCTTCAGTTCAATGATTAGATATATGTAGTAGTCACAGCTACACTCATTAACTTCTATCTTCTAATTAGCTGACTCCCATCAACATGAGGAGCTTTTCTTTAAATACAGCTTTCCTTCAATAGTGTGCAGTTTTTGCTGTTGGATCTTGGATTTTTTTGTTCATAAAGGCAAAAATCAAAAAAATTTAAAAATATAGAAGCTTTTGTGCATCCATCAAAACAGCTGCATGAGAATACTAAGCTTGTCCCCAAACTGTGTTGTACCTTGCACCTGTGTCAGTTCCTGTACCTTCCTTTTCATGGACTACAGTGTTCATTGTTGCATTCAAAGAAAGACCCGAGGTTTCCGCTCAGGAGCAAGACAAAGTACACTGACAGTCCCGATGATGTGATGAAAGGACAGTAAAATCAAGCGACAGCAGCGAGTGGCAAACAACAATAACAAAAACAAAGACAGCAACGCTCCATCTTTCCTGAATTGAGCTTTTTTCCGGTTTCTCCCTCTGACTTTATAGTGATTGAGGAGTGCAGATGCACCGAGGGAAAAGGCAAGATTAAACAGTGCCAACAAAGACTGATCGCCTGCATAGAAATGTCAGCACAAGTCATTTCCGAGAGAAGTCACGGCAAAAAGTGACTAATTCAAAAGGCAGGTTTCTGATGAGAAAGAGGCTTTCACTCCCTGCTGACAATAAAAGAAGCGACAAAGAACATGAACAAGGGTGAAGCTGTGAGGAGGAAAATGTATGACGGATGGTGGATAGCAAAAGGCTGCCTTCACTCGATTTATACTGGAATGGCATCTGTGTTTCACAGTTTGGGAACTTATTAAACATCGTACACAGTTATTTCAACTTAAGAAAAGTCACTTAGTGCTCCCCTGGAACAACATGAAACAAACAGACCTCAGTCAATAAGCAGTCGCACCAGCAAAGTGCAGTGTGGCGCCCCTGAGAAGAGAAAAAAAAAAGGAAAAATTAAACTTCAACAGAAGTTGCTTTCCTTAGTTCTAATATAAAATAAGCCCTGAGCTCGGCTACAGGAATATGCAAACACAGCCTTTGTACAAGTCCCAGATGTTACTGAACCCTTTTACCTACAGCTGCACTTTTAAATGAGTTTTAATGAGTTTATATATTTGGCTTTAGCCAGAGGCGAGTCAGTCGATCTGATGTTTGGTCTGTCTCATGCTTTGGTCAAAAACAGGATATGAGCTCTGTTCAGAAAGAACATTATTATTTGCAAACACGTCTCTGTTTAAGTTGAAACCAGAGGACATATTACTCATGTAGCTGTGGATCTGTGAATCCCTGATGAAGGTAGATGATAGTATGAAGTGCGTAGATCTCTGCCATGTCTACTGGTCCAAAAGAATAAAGTAAAACACTTCAAACACATTGCAAAGACAGGATTTCTACTTCTAAATGTCTTGAAAGGGGCAGTAAAGTCCAGATAGTTCTGACTCAAAATAACACTTCAGGCAGTAGCAGCATTAAAGGGATAGTTCAGATTTTTAGAAAAGGGGGTTGTATGAGGTTCCCACGGTAAATGTAATCTGTGTAAGCAGATGGTGGTCTGTGTGTTCCCAGTTTGGAGAACCAGACGTGCGCTCCATTCAGGAAACAAAACATATTTTACCACCTAAACAAAGGCCCACCCTAAAAATGTTCATTCATGTTCATGTGTGTGCTGTATTAACGACATGTCGACAGAGTTTTGTTGCTATCCACAGCTGTTTCATTTGGCACTACTTTTCCTCAACCGTGGAACTTTCATGTTCCTATGCATATGCACTGCAGATCAGCTGTTTTGGTCCGAATCAAACAGACCCAAGTCCAACTCATCCTTGAACTCCAGGGGTCTGTAGGCATGGGTTCACAGTTTACACACCGGCAGCACCAGGTAGCTTTTTCAGCTCCTTCTTGGGCTTCATCTTGGGGTCTAGTTTCCACAGGAGTTCCCCTCCTCTCTCTTTCAGCCCGTTCAGTCTCCATCTACATCTGTAACTTGCGGTTCATAGAGATATCCTTTGTCTTCATATTGAACATTTGAGCATTTCATTTTCTTGTATTTGTTGTCTCTTACAACTAGCAACTTAATTTTGACAAAAACAGCTGATCTGTGGCAATGCTCGAAGCATATTAGTGAGTTTATGCGTAGGAACATGGAGGCTCTATACAGTTGACAAAAGGTAGTGCCAAATTAAACGGCTGTGGATAGCAACAAAAATCAGTGGACATATCGTTTATGTAACGTACACATAAACGGGTAGAACATGTTTAGGGTGGGCCTTTGTTTAGGTGGTTAAAATACAATTTTTGACAGGCCACATCTGCTGTTTGTTTACTGCAGGTAAAACATCAACTCTGGGTTAGTATCTCATACAACCTCACAAAAAATCTGAACTATCCCTTTATCATACTGTCTACAATATTTGAAAGCACATGGAGGTAATACAAATATTACAAATACAAGTTTATATTCAATAAATGTTTTGTAGTGTAAATGCAGCTTCAGCAAAGCACATTTAATGTGTTTTTCAGAAAGATGTGTAGTAGAAGATACTACAGACAGAACATTAATATATGTTTTTGGTAAATATATGTTCTTAAACATATATTTGTATGTGTATTCAGATACAGCTTGTGTGACCTGATTTAGGTAAACACGCAAGCTAACTTTACTGAGTAGATAAAAGTTCACTTGAAGTATCAAAGAATGCACTGCAGCATACTGCAATATGAGGAGAAAAATAGTATGCTTGACTTGTTAAAAACTAGAATTTGAAGTGACGCAAGTTGAAAAAGTCCTTATCACCTCTGTGTTTATGCAGAGCTTCAAATAAGTGGCCTAAGATAATTCATTTGACTAAAAATGACACTACTTAGCATTCAAAAGGCCAGCACCAGCAGATAACTCCCCCTTATCACTGGACTGGGATGTAATAGAGTTGAACTGTATTAAATTATTCTGCCTTTTTTTGTGCCCAGAGAAAATATTAGCATTTTAGATAATTTACTGAACCCCCAGCCTTTATCTCACTTTTTTAGAACTTATTATTTTACACACTGCCTCTCAGTTTGGGGACAGAAATAAGCAATGATAATGGAAGGTGCTTTATATTTCATCCTGAGGGTTATATAACGAGTTTATGACATACAGTAGGGCATTCCTTTCAGACGGCCATCAGGCGCCA
Organism: Serranus cabrilla; assembly: GCA_903364295.1. NCBI lineage: Eukaryota > Metazoa > Chordata > Actinopteri > Perciformes > Serranidae > Serranus > Serranus cabrilla. Next base: position 591,367 of record CAFUXE010000105.1, on the reverse strand, counting down.
AAGTGTTAGAGGTCTTTAATCAAAATTTACTGGAGTGTCCAATTATACGAGCAATTTTATTGATGCATTAGCAAAAAGATGAATGTCTTCATTCAGACGGAGTTGAGGGATGTTGGAGTGACCCTGGCCAAAGAGGTATTTGAAGTTACGAAACAGATGCTAGGACAAGCAGGATTGCTTTAAATCTGAGATGGTCTTGATCAGGCACATCAAAGGTTCTCTGGCGAAAAATGTAATTAATCCAAGATGCTTTCATGTGTTATACACCTACTCACTGCTTGTCTTCTTTCTGAGAAGAAACGTGATTGCACGGCTGAAGTATATAATATGAATGAGTTTTCATCACCTTTAGCCCCCATTTAAGGCACCTTAAATCTATATCAATAAATGTGGCTCTAACAAGAACAGGTCATCATGTTCTGGTCATGTGACCAGTGGTGGAAAAAGTATTCAGATCCTTCACTTAAGTAAATGTACTAATACCAAGCTGCCGAATTACTCCACTACAAAAAAAAATCCAGTATTCAAAACTTACTTCATTAAGTATCAAGAGTAAAAGTACTTACTATGCACAATGGCCCTATTCAGTTTGTTTATGTATATTCCAAGTATATTATTGTATTATTATTTTTGATGCATTTATGTCAGCAGCATTTTATTGTTGTCCAGGTAGGGCTCATTTTAAAAATTTACCATACTGTTATGAATTTTAATTAAATGTATCATACTTTATATGTTAAAGCTTGACCCGAAAACGAACCAAAGCTTTCAGCTAAATGTAGTGGAGTAAAAGTAAAGTACAAGTACCTCAAAATTGTGCTTAAATACAGTACTTGAGTAAATGTAATTAGTTTCATTACAACACTGATTGTGACACATCATATTATGATGATTATTACATATTATTATATATTGTTCATATTATTTGGGTGAGCCCTATGATACAAGTGGGTTGTGAGCAGGGCAACCAATGTTATTTTTTACTTTCTCAGACTGTTGTACTTGAATTATTTTTTATACCTGAAATGTTTGTGACCTGTGACCTCTTGGTGAGCCACAGGTTGGAAACTGCTCACCTAGACAGTAAATTGCAACAGCAAACTTCAAAGATGTGTCTATGTTTGTGCTTCTACACCACATCTTTTTGGCAAACATTTTTTATGCAATACATTTTTTCTTGGATATGACGTCCATCTACGACCTCAGCGGCAGCTCTGTTGTGAATGAAGGACATTTTAAAAAGTCCACAAATAGTTTAATGATGGTAGGTCAGACAGGGAGCCTCTGCCTCCCTGCCAAGTCGGCCCTCACCCCATCCAACTGGACATTCTGCTCTTACATGATCCCAGATGATAAGATATAATTAGATACACCCAACACTCAGCTGCTGGTATCAAACAGACCCCCAAAACCCACACAAAACCCCGAGCGCCTGCGGTAATGGCTTCGTAAACAGCCCGCTATTCTGGTAAGTAATGACCCATGAAGGGACCCTTCTGTGAGCCAGTGGCTATATCTAGCCGATGGCTTTTGGCTTGCTCATGAAATGTGCTCTGACACTGACAGAGTGGGACAGGTGGCAGAGGCTGGAATGGATGCAGAGGCTGATGCCGCTCACTGCTTCTGCAGCCGAGAGCCGTCTAGCGCTCTGCAACAGAGAGTTGGAGCTGCTGTCGGGTCACTGCAGTTCTTCCAGGTCAACTCCCGACGCCACGGAAAACTGGAACACCAGAGCTGAAACTGGAGTCGGGTAGTTAATTTGCTATTATTATTTTCCTGCGGGTAATTTAATTATTAGTTATGGCAGTGCATGGTGGTTGTTACGAAAGCTACATAATTGTGGAGTGACCACATATGTTACTGCAAGTCATGTCAGCAAGTCAATCCATCAAGATACTAGAGCACACTAAACAGCCAGCTGCCACACTCAGAGGCTGCACAAGTCATTATGAAGGTCCAGAATGAACTGTATGCAAACACTGGAGTAACAACAGCTGTACATAAAATATATTCTATGATGCATGTGTCAATCAGGATACAAAAAGACCCTTGAAACAGTTTGTTGTTAAATGGGGGCATTCTGATCACAGAATAAGCAGGAAGTGGCATTCCTGTCTAGACACACTGTAAAATTGTATTCAAACTGTTACTGTCACACACTCTCAGTAGCCCTGAAGTCCACAGATACACCGATCAATTGTCTGGTGACAGGAATCAGCCGATGTTCAGCTTGATCGGCCATGACCAGTGAACGACCGGTCAACCCGGCCAATTCTGTGCCGGTCATGATGGTTCATGCCGTGCACACACAGGCACAGACAGTAACCGAATATTGTCATAACTAGACACACACAGTGTTGTCAACTTGGAAACTTTCTGGGTAGATTTTGCCACATTTCAGACCCTCATAACAACTTTATTTATAAAACGACTAGGCACAGATTTAGACTTATTCAGCCCACCAGGAAAACAAATGTATTCAGATAAATTATATTGTAATTCAGTCCCACGCATGCTGCTTTTCTGGACGGCTCCTCTGCCAACAGTGCGAGGTCGTTCCTACTCTCTGATAATGTAAATGGGAAAGATTTGATCTAAATAAATTACATTAGGCCTGTTGTTATATGTTGAAACACGTTTGAAACGATAGGATACACTGCAATTCTTTTATATTAGATTTTGGGAAAATAAAAAAAAAACGGTTCTTTTTCCAGTAATCTGGGCACTACCTGGTGAAGCTTTGGAGAAAATGTACACGTTGTATAAGAAAAAAAGGAAAAAGAAAAACATGTTTGTGTATGCTGTCAATAACACTAGAAAAACTGGAAAATATTTTTATCTTATCTTTTAAAAATGAAAGAGAATCTCAGAAAAACTGTGCAAAACAATGCATATGTCCTCTTAAAACTGCAACTGAAATTACATTTTATGTTGAATAACAAAAAGTACAAATTCTTCATCAAAACAACTAAACAAATAATGCAAACATATAAATCTCAAAAATCAAATGGACAAACTAAGATTGGAATTAAATGTTTTCTTTTCCAGGGAAATCAGAATAGCAACATTCTCAGGCAGAAGCTGAGATCTCACATTCACAATGTCCCCTGTTGGCTGACAGCAAGCTAATGTTGGCTATGGACCTTTAGTTACAGTGGTTATAATGGTAATGGTCTTCATCAGTCGACACACCATATTCCACAGTTCCTGAATTCTCAAATCCACTAAATGGAGGAAGGCACACTCCCAAACAGACCAACACACAGATCAGCTCCTCCCTCTCTGACTCTAACCTCCACCTCCGCTGTCATCCTTCTCATTTCCTTGCGACAATCTTGTTACTTGATATACAGGGAGCTTTCATTGCTATGGTGACAACTGAGACTGTGTGCTGATGACCAGCCATGGGTCATCTTATCAGCCCGTCTGTCTGTCTGTCGTGTCTGCTTTGTGTCATTGCTGGACTAAAATTAACTTTGGGATGTCGAGGTTGTAAACCCAGAGTGTCAAATCTTTTACAGCTGAGACAGAAAAATGACAGGATGAAGTGGCTGCAGCTTTGTACAGATTAAAAGGAGAACAAGATATACTAATGAAACACGCTACTCAAATGAATTTGCTTTGCACCTGTGTAATATAATATTCCTAAGGAATCTGAATGATTTTTTGCTGCCTTTCTTTTCCTCTCTTTCATTCCTCTGAAAAGCTTTGTGTGGGTTGGTTTATAGATTTTGTGGAAAGTGAAGGACAAGTTTGAAAATAAAAAATCATACAATTGTAACTGAAGCGAACCACACGCTAAGCGGTTACAAATGCTGCCTCAGAACAAAGCCTGAGCTCTGGACTGAGGCTCATTCTGCCTAATCGAGTAGAGAAACTGAATATGCACAAAATCAAAGTCAATGTTTGCTTAATGAGGTACCCCACTTAATTAGACTGCACTTGCATACATTTGGAGTACTTGGAAGAGACAGATTTTAAATAGTGGTCAAAATCAATGCAGCAGAGGCTGAAAAATCCTGACTAGAGATTAAGACACTGTGTGTGGCCAGTATTGTTTCCACATTATGAGTCTGTGTGTGTCCACATGGCAACATGTGGTCATGGATGAAACCTACTGCCACCTACCTACCAGACCTACTGAACAGATGTCAGACTTCACCCTGGAGAACAGGGTTCATGTTCCAGGCAAAAACAAAAGTAAACGATGCGATTTAAACATTAAAGAAATTCTGTGCCTCATGTTTTTATGTAACCATGTCACTTCCCGTAGCTACGTCACCCCCGTAACTACTTAACATCCGGCATTTACATTATTTATATAACGCCTCACCAGGAAGTTTTTGTGGCCTAAACATGGATCGGTGGTTTTGTAGCCTAAGATCCAAAAAAAACTGTAGCCTTCTTTTTATAACCGTGAACCGTACGTTTATGTATAATGACATGCGCTATTTTTAGAGCACTCTACTCCACTCTGTACCACAAACCAAGTGTTTGACACTGTCCTCTCCCACCCTATGAGTATGAGTATAAAACAAGAAGTTGCACTTGGGGTGTGTGGAAGGGTCAAACAGATGTGGACTTCCTCCCAGGAGAACAGGGTTTGTGTCCCATGTGAAAACGAAAGGAATACATTTATTTAGTGTTCAAACTGTCTTTTTTAACGCCTTACCAGGACATTTTTGCCCTAAACCTAGAGCAGTAGTTCTGTAGCCTAATTTTATCAACTGTGAACCACACATGCATGTATTATGACGTGCAATATTTTTATACCCCTCCATTCTATACAACAAACTGCCGAATGCTCATATAGGTTGATATAGGTGGTATTGACAAATGACCTATTCTGTTATTCAGGTTGCTGCAGTTCATACAGAGTGCTCTCACAGAAAGCAATTTACTTAAATTCCACAAATGCTCCTCTAGGAGTTCTTTTCGGTTCTTTTTTTTTAAGTCAGATGTTAATTGCTTTCTCTTTATTTAACCAAGTACGTCATTAAAATTAACACTTATTCAAGAGACACTTGGCCATCATTCTGTGTTTGTGTGACATTCCCCTCTACCGAATATCAAATAACCCTTTTTCAGTTATCTTTGACAATGATGCTTGCAAAACATAAAACTTGTTCAATGACTAAACAAATCTAGTGTTAAACTTGAGTGGCCATGAGTCAAACGGCATTGTTTTACGTGCCAATATAACATTTTTTTGCTGTATTCTTTCTTTATCTTTTGAAAATCACTAAGATTAACCTTGATAAAGTAGTTCTTCATTCATGAATGATTCATCGTGTAGCTCCAGTTCCTGATTCAAGTAAATGTCCAGCTGATGTGTGTAATGGACGCTGACATTCTGTTGTGGACGTGTCTGAATGTCCTGTGGGCGGATGCTGAACAATAAAGTCTAACAGGACAGCCGAGGAAGAGGTCAAGGATGTTGGAAGCAGGTGTGACATTTTACCTGCTTACGATGAATGCTGATTTTAATGGCGCTTAAGCAGATATTAAACTGCGACCGAGCCGGCGCATGACACAGAGGAGCGTGTGTAAACAGAGAGCGGGTTCACTCGGAGGATACAGTTTATCAGCGGTGCAGAACACTTTAGCAGATGACTCAGTGTGGGAAATAGATGGAGGGCACAACAGGAGAGGAAAGGAAGCTGCCTGGCATTGTTTCCCCTCCTGAATTCAAACAAGACGAACATGTCCGCCCCCCCTGTGTGAACTCCATGTAAGCCAGAGGATATGACAGGTCTTCTGATAGAGACGTCGTGCATGACATTTTTTTTATGATTTACATCTTGTTTCTCCTATTAAAAAAAAGAAAAGCTTTCATTCATGCTCAGATCAAATTGTTACCATAAGGGACAGAAGACAGACACGAGTGATACGAGCGCTGGCATTGTCAAGCACTACCTGCAGCTCACATATTTAATTACCTCACGACTTACATCGAAAAACAAACAAATTGAGACACCGGCTTGTATGACATTCCTGTGTAAAATTGATGCCATGCTTCTCCCGGAGAGGCAGATGATAGCAGCGCTAATTAATATTTTGGCTCTAAGCAGCGTTTTGAAGGTTGTGAAGGCATTAATTTAATAAAATCACTGTTGCATGTTGTTTGTTTTGCTTGTAATGCTGTAGATTCTCCATGAAAGTTGATTTAAAGTGACTAAAAAAACAACAACTGCTGGTTTGAATTATTTCAACGCTTATTTTTATCAAATCCAGCTATGTTTTAGGGCTTAATTGGTTGTCTTTTTGAGTTTTGTTTTCCTAAACGTATAGTTACAATCCAACCCCTCTCGTGCTAACAAAAGCAGAAATTGAACCTGACTCGGGAGCACAGCACATTATTATGTATTCAAACTACATCATTTTGTAAAACAAGCATATTTATCATTCCCAACGGGCACGAGCAAAATAAAGCTATTGGAAAACAACCTTCCCTTGAACCTTGGAGACTGAGCTGGGCGCAGCTATGCTCTGCAGTGCAGAAATTCATTCCCCGACTGGGATAGTGTGCGATTCTTTTTTTGGGTTTTTGCAGAAACAATGATGAAGAAAACACAAAGACAAAATCACAAACCCACCCCAGACGGTGGCTAAATCATGTTTTGTTTGAAAATGAAATGTTGCTTCAGCTCCCAGCAGGCCGTGCTGGAGATTTACAAAAACAAATCAAACATAATTAGTAAATCCAGAAATACTAACTTGTGTTGAAGCTGTGTTTGTGAGATTCAAAATGGCACTGAGGCCGTCTGTGGTCCATTTAATTGCAGAGGATTATGGTGCTCGCTAAAAGTCAACACCAAAAATAGACCTGTTTGGAATTATAGCCCTCAACTGAATTTATACACAGGTTCAGACTAGTGAATCAGACAGCCTGGAAGCTGAGTTTGACCTCTGACCTCTGAGCAAGGAATAGAATAAAAGAATCAACCAATGAATGCAATAATGGCTTGAATTTCACTTCATTTCCCAGATATTTGCTTTTTGCTTTTTTCAATTGGATGGCTTGAATTTGGAGTGAGAGAATTACAATTACAGCATGGATGTGTGAAATCAGGCTGGTATTGGCCAATCAAAAGCCTTTCTGTATCGGTGTATCTGATATGTGCCATAAAGAAACCTTTTTTTACACAAATAAAATGCAAAAAAAAGGATGTTTGGTGTGATTTAAAAATAGGTTTAGCTATGTATTTTTTTAATTTATTATTTTTAATAGTCCAACTAACTGACGATAACTATTTAGCCATTTATTTTATTCCTATTTATTCTCTACTTTGTCAGTTATCTGGGTACTTGAAAAATCAGTGCATATCTATTAAAACTATAATATACTACTGACTACTGGTCTCAAAAATCCCATATTAGTCGCGTTCTAGTTAAATCAGCCTTACTGTCGGTTTGGAATCAACACACATCTCTGCAGAAGTATGGTTCTTAAACTTTTGTGACAAGAATGTGAAATGTTAAAAGTAGCGTACTGCATCAACAACAGAAGGAGATTTAATCAGAAAGTCAGCAGCAAATGTCAGGTACATCAGTTAAAAGTAATTTCATTTCATGTTTCCTGTCAACAAGAAATGGAAGTATATACAACTGAGTGACACGGTTAAATTGGGTCAGTGCAAGTCCATTTTAAAAAAATTGACATGAGAGTGCATTGCACTAGGCCGAGTAAGGCTATGGCAGCAATATTTAATTTTTTAAACATTTTAAACAAAAAATGTGGGGTTAAAGAAGAATTAAGAACCATGTCGGTACCATGTGGCCACGCGAACAGGACTCTGAGCCATGCTGAGGACCCAGCATGCTAACATGCTGATCCTGTTCGTACAACGTGAGTTTGACAATCATCTCCTGACCTGTGGCGCGTCAACATCACTCTCATAATCTTCCCTGCTACCATCTAATTAAGCACAGCACCCTTGATATAAAAACACTGCAGTTTGGCCATTGGGGAAGACGGACGGGCTGACAAGACAGCGGGACATTTAGACTGAGTGTTTTCTGTCGCAGCAGAGGAGAGCTGGTCCTTCAGTCCGTCAGGGAGGCTGGGAAGATGTGTCAGCGCCCGCTAATGTCGGACTGCTTGTTGACTCTGCGGGGGCGGAGGGTTCCTGCCAAGTGGAAGCTCGACCTCTTCTAAAGGGGATCTTGTGGGGTCATTAGCTGAAATAATTGATTATTTATAGTCAGATCAGAGATGCCCTTGATGGTCAGCGCTGGGGAGGAAGATTGCTCAGCTGGCCTGTGGCAGTGTATAAATCAAACTGTGTTTTCTTTATTTTTTTAATCAGGGAAGGAGCGCCGGGCTGAATTGAGAAGTAGGAGGTGATGTTAACGATGCCAGCAGATGTGGGTTAAGCAGAGAGGATGGCCAACATGCTGCTGCTTATCAGTAATACAAATTGGTCACAGCGTGCACCTACACAGGAACTGGTAAATAAACAAGTCATTTAAGAAAAAAAATGAAGTTTTCAAGTTTCTTTGCTAAAGTGAAATAAAGGTTTTCAAAATCCCTGTATATTCATGTGCCTTTATTTGAACTAGATGTATGCACTTAGCATGTGGAAATGTTTTTGTGCACTTTTTGCAAAGGGATTCAACTTGGCTCCTTAGCTCCAACAAAGGGAAATCGTAATGCGTCAGAACAGATTAGTCTTGTTTCCTTTAACAAATTTCTATGTGCATTTTGAAGATTTACATTAGAAAAGCTTGATGGAAACACAAAATAAAGAAATAAAACTTGGAAAATGTGCATACATTGTATTAATGTGCAATACAATCCCCCAGTGCATGAAGCCAGATCCATAAGTCAGAACAATCCTATAAAGTACAGATGCCCACATACTTTTAATCAGCCCGGGTAACCTCTTCATATCTCTTCTTCATATTCCACTATCTAAAAGGAGGCAACATTTCATTGAGATAATGAGCTAAAAGCCAGCATCCATGGCCCTCCAGCAGCTGTCTGCATCTAGATTCACTCAGCTCATCACCATCTAACTGACTACCAAAGAAAAAGCCGGGAGAACACAGAGTGGATGGGAGGTACCACGCTATCTCAGGCCTCAGCATGATTCTAAACGACACCATTAAACGAGGTCGTAATTCTCATTTTATCTGGGCCCACATGAACACCCAAATGATGACCTCCCGGAGCGTTCGTGAGGCTGGACGCTTGGACTCTGCAAAGAGAGCCAGCGGGGGAGCTGAAAATTAATGCAGATAGCCAGAGGGCGGCGTTATTAGAGGGCAGAGGCAGCCTGTTCCAGCCTATCGTAGGTGAGGACCCCCCAACAGCAGGATGTGGTTTATGTCGGGATGAGTTATTTCAGACAAAATGAATAAAACATCCTCCGGTCTCCACAGCAGGGCCAAGTTAGAGCTGATCAAGCCAGAGCCAAATCCAATGTCAAATAATGTCAGTAACATCCAGTCAACAGTGCTCAGTGTCAGAACACAATCTGGCTGACCATTCACTAATAATGGAAAGTTCTTTAGATCTGTCTTCCCATCTATATGTGGCTCAAACTAATGAGTATTTCAATTATCCATAAATGCATCTATATTAATACAATTTCCTGAGAAATCATTGAAAACAGACACATTTCCAGAGCCCATACTTATGCTTTCAAAATGATTGTTTTTGACAGTCCAGTCAAAACCCAAAAAATTTGGAAAGAAGAAGGAAATCAATTTACTCAGTCTAGTGTTACCTAAACCGAAACAAAGCACAACTTAGCTATAGATATTTTCATTCACCTGAACAGAAAGTTGAAATAATACAAAATAAAATCTCCCCTCGTATCCTGGAAGCAGCAACTCTTTACCATCCACTGTTCTGATGTCACACATCTACCTTCGTATCCTTGAAGTGGCAACTTTAATAGTATTCTGGAATTCTCTATCAGACATCTGGAAAACTAAAGCTCAAGTTTATATGAGTGTGTGAAAAAGCAAGCCAAAAAATAGAACTTATTTTTCAGTATCAGAATGTCAAGCTTTGTCCAAATTATTTAAATATTGCTTGGATGCAGTTCAGTCAGTTTTTTCAACATGGTGACAGAAAAACGCAAGAGAAAAATATAGTTACGATAGACATTTTTATGTTGTTTGGCCATATATATTGCCCAAACCTGCCCAAAAGCTGTGCAACCACAATCTGACCTGCTGGCCACTGAGTAGCTGCACTTGAGCTGCTGGGGGCCCTGCGCAAGGTCGTCACATGGTGCAAATGAGCGAGAAGACAGCTTTTTCACTGTCCACATCCACATTTCTATCCTGCTTGAGCAGGGATCATTCAACCTTCCTGTCACAAGATTCTCAAACCACCAATGCCAGCCCACAAAAGAAATGTAATGTTATTTCTACAGTATTGAATGTCATGTAGCACTTGAGATCTTTGTTTTTTACAGGTACTCGTTCTTTGAAGTGCCCACATGCTTAGAGCATGTTGATTTGAGTAGACTGTAGTGGGCAAGTAGCTGCAGATAATTAAACTGAGACCTTTATAACAGCAGACAGTCTCACTGCTGCAAGGACACTACATGAAATGACGCACTCACACAAGTCCCCATAAGAGTGTGCATGCCCATGCAACATGCATACATTTACCCATGAACACAGGGGTTGTGCACCCGAGCACACACACACGTACGCACTGCAGCCCTCTGCGAGTCCTCCTGCTATTGTCTCCTGACAGCATTTGTTCTTTTTTCTACCATTGTCTAACCTGTCAAGCCCTGCCAAAATATGTTTTCTGTCTCCCTGTGGCTCTGTGCACACAGATGCTACCTTCCAATTATCTGAAGAGAGAGGCAGACAGAAAACTGGGTTGATAAATCTGAGGAACTTTTGACAGTGAAATGTCTCACAATGTGATGCTGTATCTTTTTTTTCCTCCTTTCCTCACCTTTCTTCCTCATGTATCATTTTCCTGATCCTTCCTTATGTGTCACATAACTCAACCCTTAGTTGCCTGACTGCTCTTTTCTCTCTGTGTGTCTCTCAGACAAAGAGGCACATAGCTTGCAAGGCTACAATAGGTGAGTCTGACTGTGTCAAAAAGACAACTGGGTTCTAATTATCCTAGTTTGCAGCATCACTGCTGTCTGTTTTTGTTTTTCGTGCATGTACATAACTCTGTATGGATGTGAATGGTGGGCTTCAAGGGTGCATGTGTGCGTGTGTGTTCACATATCTCAGGTCTAGCCATCTGCCATTCCTCAGCAGTATGCAGGGAAACAATGCCTGGTGAGGTGAACTTAGCAATAAAGCCGGAGCCTGCTTTTGTTGTTTTTGTGGAAAAGAACAAAAAAAGCGGCAAAACAAAAGTCATCATGCAGTGGTGCAAAAGTGATGCTAAAATATTTATAAACGAATTTGCAACTTTAGATATATTTGATTGTGCTACAAAAAATGTGAATCCACAAATTCAGAAAAAAAAATAACTGAAAGACACATAATTATGCATAAAAATTTGAAAAAATTGAAAAATCTAACTTTATTTACATGTATATATAAAGCAATAGCACAGCTATATAGCCACAGTCCAGACTGCAGCTGTGCAGTGATTATTAATATTGATAGGATGTGTTGTATAATCACTATAGCTCATATGTCTCCTTAGAGGCTAAGCTAATAGCAGAGAGCATTTACAGGGTTTCAAATGATACCATGAGGGCCATGCTATCGTTTTCGAAACAATTGGGACAGGCGCCAAAGCACCAGCAGCGAAGGTGCACTTTTCTAGCTGGCTAATGACCATAAAGTGAATATACATCTCCTCACCGTCCCGGCCACTAAATCTGAAGGAAAAAAAGCTTCTTCACCATCATGGCGGTAACCCACAGCGCAGATGATATAATGTGATCATAAAAATGTGGTCTGGGGAGAGGTGGAAACTCTCAGCTTTTTTCCATCAGTGATAATTTGTTTTCCCCAGGAGGTCTCCCGGCCCCAGGTTTTACGTGCCACCTCGCATACTTGGCTCCCAGCATGCAGTGGGGTGCGATGAGCGCGCGCTTCTTGTTCATATCTGTCATTGTAATGGTTTGTGTCCTCACTGGGGGGCCTGTGGCCACTGATGGATAGATATGGAGTAATTTATTTACATTGCTTCCATTATCATATATTCTTCGTCCAGTGTTGTCTACACTGAATACTGATACTGATTTTTGTTTTTTAATCCTGCTGCCTGTAGGCTCCGTGTTTATATCTTTTTAGCCTGTAGTTAAATGTGATAGTACAGCCTGAACTGCTTGGATATTAATATATCCAGGAAAAGCTTTTGTTGAAAATGCATTATGCTGATTCTTTCTTGACCTGCTCCACATTTAACCAACCACACATTAATGCTCTGGTATTGATTGATGGCAAACTGTATGTTCATAGTGTAAAAAATTGGTAAACCCCATCATGAGTATAAGGAACTGAAACCATTACTTGCAGAATGCATCAAAAGAAAAGTAAATGGAGACTACAAAAAATATTTGCATGTTATATATTGATTAGTTTCACATTTCACAAAGATGATAACAATAGACTATTGATTTTATGGCAGCATGTTTTGGTATTTCTATTACTAGGTCCATTAATCAAACCAGTTTTATTTGAATGCATGTGAGCTCAAGACAACTCTACAACACCGACTGCACACAGAAACAGTCAGCCAACAGTTAAAGATGGACGTCTACAGGCAGAAGCCACAGACACCTGTCAAAGAGTATGAAACCATATGCTAGACTCACAACATTAAGTCCATCAATCATTTTATGGGCTGTAAACAAAAGTTGTAGGGTGCTAACAGGCTACAGCCAAACTTCGATTGTTGAGCAAAATCAAAAGACAGGGTCAACTAGACGGATTTTTGCATGTATATACAACTGATATTTATATTTTAATATTAATGCATTGTAGTAGGTTCACCTGCATTAAATGTGTTCTTAAAGAAAATTATTATAATTTATTTTTTTAAAAATCTCAGGGCATTATCTTTAGGGAACGTATTTTTAGCTGTGCGTACATGGAGCCTGGGCTGTGCCCT
>CAFUXE010000105.1:559762-570791 GCA_903364295.1 Serranus cabrilla | reverse complement strand
TTTGTATTGTTTGAAAAAAAAATAGAGGCTTGTGGGCAATCTTCTGCTGCCGAGCTGAAAGGCTCGCTGGAGGAGAAACATGCTTGTTTCAGTGTGAGGACAAAGTGGATGTTCACCCAGACCCCGATGTGTCTTATGGCATGTGACAGGAAGCTGCCACACTATTGCAAATATGGTACAGTTCATTGGACAGCAGCCTGACATAATGTATCACCACTAACTGGGACTTTTGTATGATATCAGTGACAGGAGCCGCTTCTTCGCTCCAGGATTATTATTTTTTTAAGAAGAGGCATGGAAATAACTACTTTATGGAGCAAGAACAGTGACGGCAAGTTTTGTCATCCAAAGTGAAATTTCGTATTGTGAAAGGAAACAATGGCATGAAAAAAAGTTAAACAAAAAAAAGACACAGTCACAAAAACAATATTTAAAGTTTTTTTAAATGTGTCTTTTTTTCTATATTTTCTTTTTTTTGTGTCCTGCCACTGTTTCGGCATGGTGAGGAGGGGTTTTAAGGAAGGGGGCAGGGAGAGCTGACTTATATAGAGAGAAGATTACTCTTCTGGACCCACAGCCCGCTCTCACTTTTTCACCAAAACAGTTTGAGGGCCGATTCAAAGCAGGTACCAAATCTTGAAACAGTTCTTTGGGCTTTCGACCAACAAGATCTCAATTGGTTGTTTGTTAGCACCACATATTACACAGTGGAGCGTTCTAACATTAAATGTTGTTACGAGGGTGACGTGACTTCCGTTAGTTACCTAAAAAAAACGTAAGTTACGTTAAAAAAAACATGATTCGCGGAAGTTATGTGACTATGAGTCAGAACCAGCACCAGCCCAGCACTGACACTGGGTTTTCATATTTGTCCTCGTTATTTAATTTTCTCTACCTTTATGTGTCATTCACAATATAAGCACAGAGAGAGCTTATTTTTACATTTCTACAGTGCCTTTTCTTTGCCACCTCATTCAGCCTACCTCTGGTTTACCAGCATGCCTTCATGACACCTTTCTCTTCTACTCAATAACTGTTACATATGAAATTTATTTTGTCACATTGGTGGGAATGTCATGTTGGTACATAGGATTTCAGCACAGATGTATTATCAGTGATTTCCCTGCATGAAAGCTAGAAAGAAAGATTAGGATAGAAGGACAAAGCCCTCCTGTCGTGCTGGTATAAATTATACCGGAATAAACAAAACCATTGCGAATGTTTGATGATATACAAGCACCTTCCCTGTTGTATGGTTTAAAGGTAGTAGGAAACAGTGGGAGGCTGGGCTAAAATGTAAGCATTGTGGCATTATGAGACAAAAAACTCAAATGTGTGTATGTGCTGCACAGCAGGGATTAAACACATCAAACGCCTTGCTATATCTTCCTGGGGTGTTTCACTGCTGCCTGCTTTGGCAGTACTTCACTGCAGCATATCACACACAAATGCATCCATTTTCAAGTCATTAGCAGCTGTCAGAGTTAGGTGGCATCATTTTTTTTTACTCCTCTTTTACAGTAAAATGGTTAACAAATGTAAACATGCGCCAGTTCAAGCCAATGTCACCTTAAATGTAGTGGAGTGACCAAAAACACCAACCTGAATATCACTAAATATCAACCATGGTGCATATATAGACTGTATACACTAGTATATATGCGGCTGGCTTAACCTATTATTATTCATTCATTTGAAATGTATTATTTACTTCAGCACTCTGGGAAATAAAACTGTAAATATCATTTTCATCTTGGCACACAACAGTGAGGCTTATTTGCTCTCTTGGGTAGTTTCCCAAGTGCCTGCAGTGCTAAAACGGGACATTAGCAAAAACATCAACTCTGAATATGATATAATCGCTCTTGAGCTCATTCTTTTTCGATTCTCTCACACAAGCTCTCTAAACCTTGAGCCAAGCCAATCCTCTGTCACAATTAAGTCACACATACTTTTCACCAGTCCCATCAGACTGTTGGTGTTTAACTGAGTGAATTAATTAGATCTTTTTCTCGTGTAGCATCTGTCTGCTGACAAAATCAACACCAATAATGCATCCTGCTGTGTTGACTGTGTTGTTTTTCATTCGCTCAATCCCAGGAACTGAGAGCAGACAGGAAAAGAGTCCTGACTTTTCCCCGTGATCGACAAAAACAGACGCCCTCGAATGCACTTTGAAATGGCATTCAAGTGACACCTCATTCAGCTGTAGAGTCTGGGAGACAGACAGCGCTGTGGATGTGACGAATGACTCGAGAGCTCCAGAGTTTGGTACGGGGAAATGGGGCGGGGCATTGGGAGTGAGAAGGGGGTGTTTTACTTTTGCTACTCTCTTAACAAACACTCCCTACACACTTGAAATATGCCCGCAGAGGATTTGTGGATGTTTTCAGTAATTACCCATTTTTCATCTCCGCTCACCTCCCCCTCCCTCCAACCCCTGTATCTTTTAATTTACGCCAACCATCCCTGCAAAATCGCGAGTTAAGAAAATGAAAAATCAAGCAGTCATTAGTCAAAGCAGCCATCCATTCAACAGGTAAATATGAGCATCACTCATATAGTCAATATCAGCTCACATTCTGCTGCCCTCAGCAATTTAGGCTCTGGATCCCTGTGGCTAACTGTGCCCTCTGGTAAACAATGAACCATACACAAGCACAAGAACAAACCCTGCTAACATCTATGTGAACAAACATATATACACATTCACGGGGAGATATTACCATGAAGCCATCGCTAAAGCACATTCATACTCCATGAGCATTCCAGTCAGTAAACACGGATTATTCTGGGGCTGTAATGCTTATTGGAAAAAATAAACAATTCTGACTTGCATTATATTCAGCTTCTGTCCGACGCTGAAACAGACTACTGCCGGGAACATCTGCATTAAAATGATACGCCGGTGTTATTGTGCACTTATAGCCGTGCGCCAGGGGCACTTGTGCTGAGCCTGTTATAGTGCGGGATTCAGTGGCCGGCGTCAGGAGATGGAAATCAAATAATGAATAAATTTTACATCCTGGCTCATTTAATTTTCTCAGCAGCTCAGGGAGAAGAAGGCTTGTCTGCAAGCCGGCAGTGATTTCCTCTTTCATGTAAACGCCACCGAACGCGAAAGTGCCACAGCACAAAACATGCATAAGTAAACACACGGACACACAAGCGCTGATGCAAATTCATATTTATGCATAAATAAATCTGCAAAGTAGCTCACACTGCTCACACTGTTAATTTGGAGGAGTTCATCCTCTGAATGTGGTATTATTGCAGATATATATGAGCAAACAATGCATAAAAATACAAAAAAGTGTTTAAATAAACTGCAATAGATGTTTTCAAAGTTTGGAAACACTGATTAGCACATAGTTATTGCCTTGCTTCAAAGCATGATATGTACTAAAAAGGCCTAATTGATATGTTTTGAGTATGTAAGTATACTGTATGGCAAGAAGCTATTTATGCAATGCAAACTGAATCAAATGTTACAGTCCTTTTATTGACAAGGACCAAAATGTTTTGAATTATTCCTCCCCCTTTTATTGGGAATTGGGGATTGTGGGCAGTTGATTTATAGGGGGAGATAACAGGTCAACAATAAATGTCACATAAAAGTGGTGTGATTCATCTAAAAACTGGGAGTGAAGATCAATGTATGTCAAGTTGTCAAAAATCTCTTGTAAAAAAAATGACTCAATAAATCAAGTAATTAATGTATGAAACCTATTAAGTTTTAGGTTAAGTCAGAACATTCATATTTTTTTCTTTCTGAAGTCAAATTCCATGCTCAACTATGTCCCATGAGTTGTTGCAGCAATTTTCGGGTTGACACCATTTGTTACATAGATGGTGCTGAAAAAGGCAACTATTTTATATCGAGAATGGAGCCTGCTTAATTTCAACAGTATGCAGTAATACTAAAATTGCATGTTATCCACCTAAAGTACATGTATTAAAAGAGGAAACTCATGGGAACCTATAGAGTGCACCTTCATTCAGATATCATGACATCACAGGTCACATGACTGCTTTGAAAATCACCATGCCAAATCACCTGGTCAAAAAAAAGCCTAAATTTGTAGCATTATTTTGCCAACTTACCTATCAGTATATCCTGAAAACTGAGGGGGAAAAATTGCAAAAAGCCTGAACGCTAATTGTTTAACTGTACTATTGTTTTTTGGTAAGTATTTTTGTGCTTGTTTTTGCCACAACCAATAGTATAAAGCTGACAGGAAATGAGGGTAGAGAGAGATTGGGGATGACATCTAACCTCCAGCACACCAGGGCTACCAATGAGGCAACACCATGGTAAACCAATACACAAATAATAGATGAGTGAGGATGTGTTTTCTTTGCCGAGACGAAATCTAACAGAAGCCACAACCCAGGAGATTCTGGAGAGAGGAGATTTCAGCTGGACGGGATGCTGGCCCTGCCTTCATGCACATTAGATAACACCTGGAGCAGAAAACAGCGGGCGGGACAAGCAGGGCACTGAGGTTATCACAACTGTGTGATTGACAGATGAGGGAAAAAATAAGAATGATTACAAACGAAGCTATTCTGCACTATAAAACAACGTCATCACAGTGGTATTGGCTGATAAAATACAAATAATTTGAACTTATTCGCTCTGTGTTTAAATGTCACAAACTGACTGAGGATGCACCGGAGGAGAAGCTGAAAGTGCAGATGGGGTGAGTCTGACTTCTGCTCAGCCAAAGCTCCAGAACATGAACTTCTTGAAGCCAAATATAATTGGATTCTCCTTCTTTCTCTTCACTTGTGCCATCAGTCTTCTTCATTATCTGTCTCTCATTCTCTTGCTTTCCCCATTTCACTTTGACTCTGTCATCCGCTGTAATCTTCTCGCTTTTCTTTCATTTTCTGCAGTTTTGTCTTGTCCTCTTCTTTGTTTTTTCCCTCTTCCTTTATATCTGGGATGCTCTATTTCATTGTCGCTTTCAAGTTTCTGTCTCTTTTATTTTCTGCCTTTTGAACTCCTCTTTCACGCTCTCCCCTTGTTCTCTCACACTCTCCCCTTCGTTCACTCTGTCTCCTTCTGAAACAATAACCATCCTTCACGAGCCGCTGGCGTTCCCACAGACAACTACTCATGGTATGCTGATTACGCAATACTCTCTCCCCTATCTGAAAACATGGTCTGCTTCACTGTAGCACTGTGGAGCCAACAATGCAGAAGTCTGAGTGAAACCTTTTGGAAAAATTTTGGGTTTTGTTGTTGGTGTTAAGTAATCGTGTTCTCCATGAGCTTGTCAATAAAATCCATCCATGAATGATTAGTTTAAACAGCCAGTCAGTAAAGTGGTCATATTTCAATGCCTTGTTTCAAGCGTCAATGATCATATATACATCATACAATCTATCAGCAGCTGCCCTTAACCAAGGTGACTTATCTCTTGATTTACAACAATCAATACCTCATCAGAATTATTCACCCCCTTTGACAAACAAATCAATGCATGTTCTTAAGCCCCACACAAACGCCTGAGCTGCACTGTAATTCAATGCCAAAAAAGGAGCTCATGTCATGAAGGACAGCTCCCTGGACTCGCATGGCTTCGGGTTCACTGCCTTATCAACAAGATCGCCAACCAAAAAGACAGAATAGACCGTTTGTCATGCATAAAAAGTTATTTATTTTGCTTTTCATGCGGGACACAAACCCCGCTCTCCTGGATGAAAGTCTGCTGTTCTTTGACCCATCCACCTCACCTCCTTCCCAGCCTCAAGGGTGACATCCGCCATCATTACGACTAGGTCAGCAAGATGGCGGCAACAGTCTGAAACGTAAAAATTTGGCGTATTTTGCTGCCTGAACAAATACCCTATATTGTAGTTTTTGAGAGAGAAGCAACTGTATGTGCAAAACAAGTTTTCCAGGGATGGCTGGACTGATCAACAGCAGGATACTTATGGAAATTCTGCTTTGGTTGACACAAATCCACAAAAGTATGTGTGCACAGTATTATTTTTCCATCGATTCTATTCTGCTGTAAAGTACTCTATTTCTCTATTTATTAATTTTTGCCGTTCTGTCCACTAATATTGAAAAGGCACCTTAATCTGTAGGAACTTTGCCGGTCTAATGAAGTAATAATAAACACTTTTTTTTAAATGTACCATAACAGTCAATGATTCTGGTTCAGAGCAACAGTTGACCTCCGAAGACGTTGCTGTTGACTCAATGAAATGTTGATGAAGTCGGCTTTACCTCAGAAAAGCAGCTTCAGCAGCTGCCAGATGTCTCGGCAGAGGTTAACTTATGAATTATCAATACAGGTGCCAGACAAGATGCAAGCACAGATGGTTCTGCTCACACAAATACAGAACAATATTTTCTATGATATTAGCAGGTATTAATTCATTATGTGTAAGATAAATTCAGGCTATGTAAAGATAGAGTGTGCATGTATGTTTTTATTAACAAAAGGAAGTTTTTTAGACCTCTAGGTTACGACATAAGTGATTTACCAAGATTTTAATGATTGTTTTTCAATTTGAAGTCGGACATAATTGTGTGTTAGAATCATAGACTGCATATAAAGATGGAAAACACATAATTAATTCCTCCCACTGAACAAAAGTCAAGCTAAAATATCCATATTATGGGTGTAGCCATCTTCATGTGCTGCTGTAATGTAAACTGATGTTCCGCCCCCACACATCCACCCGACTAATCACAAGTCAATCACAGCTGTCAATCATGGCCTCTTTTTATAGCGTCAATAAAACCAAATGAAAAGCATCTTTGGGAAAAATGTAGTTGTCATGTGGTTCATCGTTACATACAGTCTATGGATTGAATGCCTTATCTTTCAAGTCCTTTTGAAACAATGATTATACATAACATAGATGTCTATAAGATTTATACTTCAGCCGGTTTTATTCTAGAAGTCGAATAAAATATTTGACCAGCACATCACCAAATCAACAGATACCAAAACCTTTTTACTGTTCCAAGGACAGGTGATGCCTTTAAAGCACTGCCAGCATGGAGGCGCTGGGGCCTGTCCAAAAATTATGAGCTTGACATAGATAGATGTCACTTTTACGTTTGCATCAAATTTAGCAGTGGCTGGTCCTGAGAACTAGTAGTGCAGCTGCTGACTTGGGAAAAACTAATGCCAAATGCTCATCATGAATACATGAGAGTAGTTTGCATCAAAATCATGATCAAGTGTGTGAAGAATTAATCGAGTCCCATAATCAAGGCAGCCCCAGCGATTGAAAATGATTTGGCTGTAGCCGCTAGCTTAGCACCTGCCAGCCTAACAACTGTTAAAATGGAAGGCTTTGATACCCAGCTGAGTGGCAGTTCCAGGGATAACAGCATTCCTGATGCAACCACTGGCACTTGTTCTGATGTTAATGATCTGGGGATTGATGGACCCAAGCAAGTTAGGCCTAAGAAGGACCCCATCCACCTATTTAGAAGCAGAAAGAGGTCTTTCATTATAAGAAAAAGACCAGAAATGTAAAAGTGCACATTTGTAAAGCTCAGCTTGTTCAACTTGACCTTCATAAAAGCTTTGAGAAACAAATAGACGAAGATGGTGTTGAGGAGATCAGCTTTGCTGAGAATGGTGAGCTGATAAATCAATTTACTGCATGTGCCGAAGGTTGTGCATGCCTCTTCTGCTTCTGTGCACTTAAATGTAAGGTTCTAATATATAAGATTCCATGTATATGTTGTATAGTGGTGCTGTTGAGGTTACTGTGGCTTAAGGTTGTTTTATTATACAATGGGAATGGAGGATAAGCCTTTTTCCATTACCTTTCGCCTTTGTTTGGGTAATGCATAGTTCATGTATGTGTGAGTGATTCCCACTGGACATTTTAATTTAATCTGTGTGTCAACACTGCCACTGTCCATTGTACTGTGGTCCTGACGCAGCAGTGTGCTGCACACATCTGGGATAAGATTGATTAGGTCTGCTTACGCGCTGATACTCGACAATCAGAGTTTGAGGATCTATTTGTTATACCTACGTTTTATTACGTGTCCCCCACACCCGTGGAAACCTATTTCCTGCCCATCAGATTCATTCTGGCGCTGACATCGCTTCACAGGACATTAAATCACACGCGTTTACCATGTGGGCCCTAAGGACTCCACGTAGAGCTATCAGGCATTACAGATTCCTCTTGGCCCCCACCTCCCAGAGTGTATTTATGTGATGGGGCTTATTATTGAATCTATTTGCTCTACTTATGTGATCAAAAGCCCATCAGCTCCCTTGAGCCCTTGCCTGTCTGTCTCTCTCTATAGCGGTCTGTCCATTCAAGTCTTCTCCACGCCGAGTTTTCTAACCTTCAGTGGGACCTTTGTGTTGGCTTTTGTTCTTCTTTACAAGACAAATCAATTCCTCAAAGGACTCAAACTCTTAAGTGAAATCAGTTCCAGGTTGCTAATGCAGGCTGTCAGTATCGTTCAGTGGCAAGGCGAGATAAAGCTATTTATGGAGAAGACAGGAGATGGGAGAGACTCTCTTTTCTTTCTGCGCCTGTCCCTCTCTGAGACTCTGAGACCGCCATTTTATTTAGAAACAGATTTGAGGACATGTACACATAAAGACCTCAAGGTAGATACAATCAAGCCCCATCTGTCAGCAGCCAACATAAAATCAATCCCGTTTTTACTTGCAATTCATTTAATTTACTTCTTCTCACATTAATATGAAAGTGAAACTGGATTCCACTATTTGCATTTTCATGTTTAGCTTCAAGCATCCATTATTTGATGCAGCTTTAGGCAAAATAAAAGTCTTGTTTAATGCATTTGTCCTGCATTAGCCGTGTAAATAACAGCAGCCACTGTAGACATCCCTCCTCTTATCCTGCTTCCATGGCCACTGCAGTTATTTTGTTCTTGTAAATAGTGCAGTAGATACTAATTTATATTTTGTTGCAGGTTTAAAGGCACAACAACCTCTTTCCCCTGGTGCACTGAATGCTATTTTTGACCCTTTTGTTTCTTTTACTGATCAGCGATCTTGAAATAAAAAGATATGTTATTATCACCTTTGGTTGCACACATAGTGCCTCAGTGCTGTAAATCAGATTTATTCGCAGTCCACAAAAAATTGAATTGAAGCTGTGGATTTTTTGAACAGCAGGTTTTCTTTTGCAATGTGCTGTGTGGAATTTTATTGTCATTTCTGTCTCTTCTGCTGACTGACTGCTTGAGTCCAGGCTGGGAAAACACTTTTGGAACAGCATCGCAATCAATATGCATCTACATACTGGGAACTTTACACTGTTATGAATTAGCCTGTACAAGTTGATAGGAAATTCACATTAACGGAGGACATTATAATTATTAAGTTTTAGGACTAATAAAGTACAAATGGTCACAATAAAATTAACACTCATACAGTTATATTCAATACAACACAATATCATGCTGGAGGTCCCAGCCTGATGAAGCCAAAAGAACCACATCATCTGCAAAAAGCAGATATGATACAACTGCATAAATATATCTAATCTTTTAAACTGTTGTGAAGCCAATGTGTGTAAGATCTCTGGACTCATATCTGTAACTGAGGAAATACTGTAGGTGTGACAATAAACAGGTAGCCAGTAAAAATCTGAAGCAATCAGAAATCTCTAAAACTTCAGACTGGTCAAATCTACAAAAAGCAACAATTTACCTAGAAGCTAGTGTTACTTGTTAGCTCCCTTCAGAACTTCTAGCTAGCAAAAAAGAAACTTCACCACTTTGTTGATAAATGAACCCTTACTTGCAGGGGTAAAATGCAATTTGGTTGGGTATAATGTCCCTCTAAAATGTGGTGTGTTGCTGTTTCAAATAAGACAACAATAAAATAACTCCCTAATGTGTTTTTGACTGACTTACTGGGAAAGATCCTGATAAGGCAGGACACAAATGGACTTGCTTCATATTCTGGATTTTTCAAATACAGAAAAATTGTGGTGGTTAAATTTAATTTGAACACAATCAAATTTCATGGTGAATGATTTTGAATATATGAATAAATAAAGAATAGGAAGTCCTCAAAATCTCCCAGAGGGTCTAGAGGGCACTGACAGTTCCTACTTGATTTCACAAAATACAATCTGAATCGATATATATTTGATTAAAACTCCTTCATAAAGGCAGAGTTGGTTGCCGATCCATTGCATTGCATTAGACTGTGCAGTTCACATTATTATGTCCATTACT
Organism: Serranus cabrilla; assembly: GCA_903364295.1. Taxonomy (NCBI): domain Eukaryota; kingdom Metazoa; phylum Chordata; class Actinopteri; order Perciformes; family Serranidae; genus Serranus; species Serranus cabrilla. The sequence continues at coordinate 560,575 of CAFUXE010000105.1, read as the reverse complement.
TTTACTGCAGGTGTCAAAGAACTGTTGCGAGTAGCAGGTAGCCATAGACATTCTCCCAGATTTATTTTTGGTGTTCCAGTATATTTACTCTCAAACTGTTTCATGCTGTATATTTTTATGTTGATGTTCAATGTTATTATGCAGAACTCGTCCCTCCTCCCATCTAATAACCATCTCTGAGGAGCTGGATTCACATCCAGCAACAGTTATTCTGCAGGTTACGGGTTGTACACAACTTCAAAGCAGATCTATGGACCTGCTTTGTTCTGCCCTCGACTCCCTCTCGCCATTTGCCCGCTTCGTTTACGTGCCTTCATGCTGCCAGATATTTAAAGACATCAAATGCGTGCGAGGCCCTGACAATTAATGGGGACTGTTGCTGGGTAATTAGTGGAAAGAAAGTAAGCCTCCAATTTACCCTGCCCCCCAGAGAGCATCCGCTCACACAAACATTCATACAAGCACACATGCCTGCACACACACACAATCCCACTTAGAGTGAAAACACACAGGCATACAGATGCAGAGATTTACTGAGCACTCCATTGCTGACAAAGAATGAGAAAACATATTCAAAGTGAATTCAGAAAAGCTGTTATTGTCTTTGTACTGTTGTTTGTGAAGAGATGCAATGTTGCTTGTGTGGCTAATTGGACAGGAGAGTGGACACGGAGACAAGACAGATAAACACGCAGACATACATATAAAGCATATGGGGCCTGGTGGAAGGCAGGAAATGAAGGATTGGCAGAGGGAAATAAATTAAGGTGACAAAAGGAAGAAAAAAAGAGAAGGCAGGGGAACAGACATGAA
>CAFUXE010000105.1:505639-516159 GCA_903364295.1 Serranus cabrilla | reverse complement strand
GACCCTGGGATAAATGGGTATTTCTGTATGTGTGTGTGTGTGTGTGCTGGTGTATTTACCAACCTATCCGACTGTATACGTCGACATTGTTACACATTCGCCAAAAGGGGACCTCAAAGCCAACAGGGGACATTTTGCTAGTCATGCTTTAAATCATGTCTAAAGCCCTCCGGTTAACCTAGTTAAACTAGAGGGGGCTTGAAAGTGTTTAAATGTTGAAGTCCATACTCAGCACTGCCTCTGCAGGCTGGAGCAGGGATGACTCATTTAATGACTCATTCACACACGTTATTTTTAACACTCCTCCATTATGCAAATAGCCTGCAATCCCATACAATACAATACAAAATAAGATATAATCTACAGGATGAAGGAAGCCTTCTTTAAATGGTCTTAAATAATTATTTAAATGCTCCATTCCACAGAAGGCACTCAACAATAGCACAGCAAAGTAAAAGTAAAATGAGTGCACTGGTAATCAATCTTTAAAATGTTACTCTAAGAATCCATGTTATATAATTAAAATGTCCTTGATATTAGTGCATGCAGCCAAGGTACTTCTGATTTTCAGGCAAAATTAATATTTATATTAATTAGTGTTATTTTTTGTAAAATTAGTATCACAGAAAAAAAATTAAAATTTTTATGACAATAAATAATTAAATTATAACTTTCTAAAAGAAATAAAGTCTTAGCAGTAAACAAAACCTCAAGTGAAGGAGAAAGTGGAGCCTATTTTACTGCAGTCAATGGAAGTCCCCTCTTGGCAATTGCTTTAAAAAAATAACAATTGAAAAGCAGATTTGCAGTAATACTATGATTAAAGAGCTGCAAAGTCAAATTTCTGTTATGTTTTTTTTTTTACCTCCTCAAAATAAACAGAAACAGAAGTTCACACTTAGTTAGGGTGGGCTCACAGTCCACTGTTGCTGTTGGCAACATAGGAATGTAAGTGTGTGTGGTGTGCAGATGAAAAACATGCTGCAGAGTTCAGGGTGAATCAACTATTTGTGTAGGTAAGTGTGTATGACTGTTTCTAGAGGTTGAGGTGATTTGGGTTAGGAAGCAAAGCACGCATATAAGCCAAGGTAAGGTTAGATATATTGCACCTTTCAACAACAGGGCAATTCAAAGTTCTTTACACAACACAGACACACACAGAGACACTAAATCCCCAGTACAATAAAAGATGAATTGTCTTTGTCCTTGCTGGGTGACATTTCAGTCATGTTATTGTATCATTCTCCTCTTTAATCTTACCATCATTACAACCTGAAGACCTTAATGTATTATTTTGATTTACCATTTTTATTGAGAATAATTAATAATTAGTTTTTAACCTGCGTTTTATGTCACTGTAAAACCTGCTGCCAAAAGATACTGTACACTTAAGTTCACAACAAAAGACAACAACTGCCATTACATTTTTAAAAGCTTTGAATCTGGAATTTTGGAATTTATGATGAGGAGACAATGGTGGGCTGAACTGATACAGGACAAAGGATGATACTGTCTGATATTGTGATCAGCACTTTGTAGTAGAGCCATTCAGAGAATCCAGTGAGGGAAGTCCCCAAGCAAACGTCATCACCACCAGCTGCTTGTAATTTCTCATTTTTGTCAGCGCAGATGGATAGCTACATACATAAACCACCATATGCTGGGGTGTAGTATGTGGATGTGTCTGGGAGACAAGTCTGTATGTTTATTACACGCGCATGTGCATCTGTGTCATTGGTGCAATCAATCTCTCACATAAAAGACTAAAAAGATGTCCCCTGAGCATAGTTGTCCCCTGTGCTGATGAACCAGATGCAGCTAACTATGTTAGAACACACCCTCTGATAACGTGACAACCAAGTTTAAGCAAAACCTTATTAACACAACATCTTGTATCCATTAATAGAATAAATAATTTCTTGATTATTTCTGTCTCTACTACTGCTTTCTCCTTGAGTACAATCCAGTGCGGAATGGAAGATAATAAAGTCTGATTTTAATTACACTTTAATTCAACAAACTTGTTTTTCTTTTTACATGTTACTATATTATTGTTGCTTTTTAATGCCAAACTAACATTGGAAACAAAAATCAGGTTTTTTGTTAGGTTATTTGTTTGCTTTTACTGAGTCACTTTGCTAAATATTGTCTGCCCTTGTCAGTGTTTGGAAGAGACAGTATGTGAAAAACTGTGTGGCCACTATAATGAAAAGGATTTATTGGTCTTCTCTTTCTTATTTTTGTAAAAAGGGTGCTGTTATTGCAGCTATGACTCCTCAACAGTGGGATCTCATTTGAGGTCATACATAGGACCTGTTCAGACCTGGCAGTAACATGCGGTGGTCCTCAGGGATAGTTGACACATCACAGAAAGAGAAATGACTGCTAACATGCATAGAGTGCCTGGCATCTACTCACTGAGCCCTTGTCTGAGCGCAGTGAGACCCCACAAATCAGCAGTAGGTTAGTTGAGTAGGTAGCCTTAAATGTGACCCAGGGAACATCTGCATTTGGAAAACAACAATATTTTAGACTGTCCCCTGCCACCCTCTAGCAGGTGTAGTTGGATGGTCTGACGGCGGTGCAGAGCATGAATGGCGGAATTCATACTTGGAGTGGGCGAGAGGGGAGGTTGATGGGTTGAACAACCATCAGCCTTTCACCCAGGAGAACGGGGTTTGTATCCTATTTGAAAACAAAGAGAAATGTGATTTAAACATCACAGGACTTTCGTGGCTCACCTTTTGTGAACTACATCACTTCCTGCATTTACATGTATTAATTTACTGTTTAAAATGTCTTTTATAATTGCTAACCGGAAGGTTTTTTTGCCCTAAACCTAGATAAGTGTAGCCTAAATTCAATGAAACTGCTGCCTTTTTTACCACCGAGAATCAAAAGTGTATGCCGTTTCGACAAACACTCTTATGGGTCGTTATGGGTGGTATTGACAAAGACCTATTCTGAGGTTTATGTTGGAGATCCTGTTGGTATCACCATATGTGGCCCTGACCAACTCCAAATGTAGCATGAGCGAGTGGATCTCAGTGCATCCTCAATGTGCCTTGAATGCATTCATATGGATAGCCCAGGATGCATGTTTTCAGCAGGGAGTTTGTGGTCATCAGTTCCTGTTTAGTGTCTTCACCCCTGACATGTAGGTTGACAGCCATCTTCTTGGACTTTTAATTAGCAGAAACCATTTCATGGTAATGCTGCCATGATAAGCAGAGCATGATCAGCCCATAAGAGAAATGACACTGGAGACAAATTAAACAGCGCTGCCATTATGATTGAATAGTGGAACATTTGAATTATGCCCCAGCAGCCACATAGCCTTTCAATGACCTCTCCCCTTCCTCTCCTTTCTTCTTTCTCTCTTACTCCCTCTTTAAATCTAAGTCTCCTTCTCTGTCGTTTTATCTGTGATTTGCGTTAGTATAAATAATTAAGACATTAGTCCCAGGATACATTTTTTTTTTGGTGGCAGCTTGTAGTAAATCCGAACCCATTATCATAACCCTCAGAGGACCTTTTGGAGTGTTATTCAGAGGAAACTGTGAATGTTGCTTTGCTGATGACAGATAAAGAAGTCCATAAACCTAAACCCATAAACAACTTCAGCATGGACACACAAGTCTAAGACACGTGTTGTGACAACCTGGATTTTACCACTTGTGTTCCATTCCATTTTCACAATTTACTCACTGATTTGTTCCCATTTCATGCCACAATTCAACTCCCTTCCATTTATCTCAGTTTTTGAGCAGGAGAGGAGAGCTGGAGTAGTAGAAAGAGAACAGAGGTGCAGCGGGAGCAACAAATCATCAAAACCGGAATCCATGAAGCATAGTGACAACATGAACTTTGTTTATACTGTCTACAGATGAAAACGCTGCATTACAGCTGACAGAAATTTTGTCAAGGCTTAAAACTGTGACCTCCAACATGATGCTTGTACTGTTCATCACAAAAGTTAATATTATTTTGCCGTTGCACTCATTGCAAGTTTCACTGGATGTAAATGTCAGATGCAGAGAACTAACTCCACACACCTTTAGCATTTTAAGTGATGTACTTTTCTTTGATGTAGCTTCCTAAGTGCCTGCATTAGATTTCATTTTCCAGCGGGGGGAGAAACCAGGACACCTGTTCTTCACTTACTCAGTTGAGGCACATCAAAGGCTTTCTTATTCACCGAGGAACATATACCACCATCATGTCCTCATAAAGTTCTTATGAATCAAATCAGTGTAGAGGGAAGAAGGTTCGGATACTTGCTTTCAAAATTGATCTACAGTGTATCAAGGAAATCCTTATCTGTTTTTGGCCTAGATTACGGGCGGTCACCGATACATTTACCTCAGATTTCATCAAGAAAGTGCAAGCTTTCCTGTAGAGTTTTTCACTGGATGAGGACTGCCTCTCCACTAACATAGCAGTCAACTTGAGTTGAGACACAACTAGTGTCATCTCAAAAATGTCAATATAGGGTGTTTGTACAGGCAGCAGAATAAGACTCATATTTAGGATTTGGACTGTCCTCCACCACCATCTTGCTGACGCAGAGTTTAAAAGTGTTGTCAGCTGTGCTGTCGTTTAGGTTGGAGATCTTGTAGGTATCTCCTTCTGTGGCCCTGACCAATTCCGAATGTAGCATAAGCGATTGGATCTCAATGCATCCTCAATGCGCCTTGAACATGGCGGAGTTATTGGAAAATTATTGTAAATGAAACTATATTATTATCAAGAGACCAACACTGATCATGAGACAAAACACATTTTAGGCAGAGTCAACTCAACAATCAGTTACATTATATGTAATATAGTGTAATTTAGAACAGCAGCAGATCAAAATGTTGAATCAGAAGAACATGGCATATTCAAGAACAAGCAGCCAGATACGCAGGCGCGACTGCAGGGTGTGCACATATCTGCAGTAGGAGGTGGGGAGTGGGGGTGGGTTTCCACGTCTGTTAACAATTTCCTGAGGGAAACCCTGAAATTAAAGGTTTCAAACTAGACCATGATTCTTTGAATGAAGACACTCTCATTACCAGTCACCCAAGAGGGTTAATCATTCTTGAATGGTAGCACTAATGAAGTAGCTGGGCTGAGTGGGTGAAACATCTTCAAGACAAAAATAGCAAACCCATATACTGCGTTTAACAAACTATATCAGCGTCTGATATACAGTGTAGAATCCCATACTGAAATGATAAATTATTATTTTAATCACAGCTTAACCAAACATGCTCTTAGTATTAAAATAGATTTGGTTCCAAACTTGGCTCAGGCTTGTAATGAAAGGGAGTCTAATTTATTAATTTAATTAAGAAAAAATATTATATGGGTTGTGGAGATATGAAAATAACATACGGATGTTCAATTATGTGTGTGGGTCATATAACCTATTTAAACCTAAATTAAACTGACCACCTCCCAGCTGAGTAACGTTGGTATCTTGTTGAGGCACATTAGGGGAAGGAAAGTAGAAAATAGACCAACCAGACAGGAAAGTGGACAAAGCTTTAATATAGCAGTGCTCTGGACAGCACCGCAGCCAGGACATTTACTGTATATGGCAGATATCTAAGTTCTATGACTCATCATAAGGCTCTGAATTTTGTAGCGGTTGTGAAAATGGAAGGGGGTTGTAACACCTTGTTTTCAGTTTGAAAAAAAAAAGCTTTTAACTTTTTTTTTTTAAAGGAGAAAAATGGTCCGAAGAGCACCTTTGCATTAAGTCTTAAATGGAGGGAAAACTGTGCAACATTACATAAATACCATCATTTACCTTAATGGCCCAGATTTAAAGCAATATTTTTATCCCAAGAAATATTATGACTCATTCCAAACACTTCAAAGTGTTTGGTAGTTTTGTTTGTGTGTCTGTGTGTGTTTGTGCACGCATGCAAGTATCGTTAATGAAGATGATGAAATGAGTTATGGTTGAAAACACTTGCTTCAAGGCTGAGGACTGTTTTCTCCCTGGACTCTTCCTGGAGAGTCTTGACCAACACCTCCTCTGCTCAAGGGTTTCTAATACTTATATTTTATATATTCTAAAAAAACATATTTCACAGAAAACTGATGGCAGTGTTTTATCTTTATAAGCAAGGTTGTCCAGTACTTCCACTGATACAAAGTGATGACAAGTTTGTGGTAGTGCAGATGATTTAGAGTCACTATAACATACAGAATAAATTGTAAATGTTTAGAAATCACCACATAGTTTTTTTTTTTTAAATCTAGTGTTATTTATTTATTTTATTTTTATTTTTTGGGAGAGAATCATTTAGGTTCTTTCAACCTTCTAGCACATCACCTAAATAGAAAAATGCCAAGAAAAGTCACCCAAATATAACTACAGTAATACACACTATTAAAACTAATGTCTAAGAATAACCAACGCTCATTACACATTTGTCCAGGATGAGTGTACCTTGCGACGCCTCCATCCTGGGTCACAGATCGTCGACTTCAGCATCATGACCTCTGTTCCTCCCCCTCCACAGACTGTGTTTGTCAATAATTGATTTGACCTTCTGCTTGAGCAATTAACCCCATAACCTCTCATTCAATGTTTATCGACCCTCTAACAAAACACAATCCTGTGGGAAAAATACTGGCAATGAATATAAATCTTAAGAAGCATGACAACTGTGATCTGCTATCAGCTGGAGGCAGAGTGAACTCCACTGTTTCAGCACTGTTATCTATTTTGATGTAATTATGCACGCATTGATTAGCTGCATTGACAGGCTTACAGTAACAACTGGAGCTGAATTAAAAAGGTTAATTATTATGACTGGGTTTCGGCACATGCCAATATGTAATGATGCAGGAAAGGCTGACTGTGTAGAGGTGTAGCAGTTGATTATCCTCCAAAAAGAGTGATTTTATGGTCAGCATGCTTTCCAATTTCTCAGCAGCATGCTGTACCTTACCACCCCCCTTTTTCCTCTTCTCTCTACCGGTTCCCGTCTTTTTACTACTCTGCGTTAAGCCACATTCTCCCTCAGACTGTCATCACATGCTTGTATCCTGAAGTGCTGATTCCTCTTCCCTTAAAGAGGAGCCATGTTGCCCCAATTAGATGGACAATTTAATCTGATGTGAGGTGAGAACATCGGTACTTCCTGCAGAGATTGCACGCTTCATCATTTAGGGCGCACCAGTGAAAAATCTTCTTTTTTTTTCTCTCCCCAGAGGCACTGGCAGCAAAACGGGACATGCAGCATTATACAACACCTCGGTTTAATTTCAGCAAACAGCATTTAGGCTGTGTAAGTGTGATTGCTGCTGTCAATCACCTCTAAGCTGGTTGAAGGGGAAAAAACTGCAGTATTAAAATTCAGAAACAACCACATCCATCCATCTGTTTTCTCAGTGCACATATTGCTGCTCAGGGTGCTGGATCATATACTGGCATGCAGTGGGCAAAAGGCCAAGAAACGATCTGTCACAGGGCAAACATATGAACTTGGATTCTGATTTGATGTGATATATTTAATTTATACACTAAAAGGTGAGAGACGGGTCTTTTCACTGAGCTTGAGGTGTTAAGTTGCTATATAGGAAGAGGAAATTATGTTTTGGGATGTACTTTCAGATATTCTCACTGCCTATCATGTGTTTTCATAAAGGAAAAGATGCTGCGGCTTATTTTCATTTCTTTAAACCAGTCAGAATTGTGCTGGGCAGCACTAAGCCACAGATACAGCAATGGTGCAGAGATAACAGAGAGGCCAAGAGGAAAGGAAAATAGCGTGACCAATGGCAGCCTTATAGAAACAGTCTACATCTGGTGAGTCAAAGGAAGTTCATTGTAGATGGCAGGCAGCACCGCAGCAGCAGAAACACACGCTGTGTGTGTGGACACTGCTCCGGTGCGAGCTCAAGCAGTTAAGCACATTTTAGAGCACATTGACAATTACTGTATGCATTATGTAACAATCACAAGAGGACCTGAGAACAGGACACAGGCAGGCAACATGAGGAGTTTCAAAACCACCTCAGAAAGTACAGAAACTTTAGCCGAGTATGTACCACTGCAGTTAGTGCAACAATCTGTTGAAGAGTGAGTGAAGAGGCATGTGTCAGCAGGGAGGAGACGACAGACTGATCACAGGCAGCTGAGTGGTGAGTGGATCGGAAGCTTGCGACCATACACACAAACACAGCTTTGTTGTTTTATTTTAAATGATGTGGATTTTATTACAAAAGCTTTTATTGAACTTCAACTTGCCCGCAGGTTATTAAAGAAGATTCATATTTCTCCACTTTAAGGATGTTAGAATAATTTGCAGGGCCTTTAATATTGTACAACCCACAGAATATCTTCTGTATAGATAATAGGATACAGGAATGAGCTGGAAACCTCAGTGGTCAGGTGGTTGGAGGAAGTAGGTGGCATTGCAGAAGGCTTCAATATTAAGGAAGACAACAGTTGCGGTTTGAGTGAGACGCCCCCGATCCATTAACTTAACTCTCCACTGCCAGTCAACTAGCTTGACTTGTGGATTTTGGGGAAGAAAACACAAGCAAGAAAGATTTTCAGTGGCGTCGGGCCGAAACTGGCATCCAAGGCCGCTCGCCACGGTGCTAACCGGTAAACAGATATGACAGCTCTCGGCAAGATGGGCCCTTAGTCGCAGATTTTAATCTCCCCAGGCGAGCTCTGTCCTGCCGGCTCACCTCGCTGCATTTGCTCTGAGAAAAGCCGCAGCAGCTCAACATAACCCCAGAGAAAAGCTTAATATAATTCCTCCACTTTGAAAGATCTCATCTTTTTAAATCTCTGCTAAGTGGGAGGAGGAATGGAGGGAGGAGAGGAGGACGAGGTGGCAGTGGTGGTGGAGTAACATGCCAGTCTTTCACTTTTCCCTCCTCCCAGTCTTGGCCTGTCTCCGTGTATGTTTTTCTTTTCCTAAATCTCTCTCTCTCTTTGCTGCCCTGTGTCCTCTGCAATGAGAGGAGTGGTGCAGAAATGTTAGCAGCATTACTATCCTTCCTCCTCCTCCTGCTTAAGCGGAGAAGAACCGCTCTGAGAGAAGAAAAAAGCACAAAGCTGTTTACTTGGTTTTCACTCTCATTAACTGCAGAACCGAAGGTCAGCCTGTCAATACGCTCAGCCCAGTCATATTGAGACAATGGGTCTTTCAAAAATAGTGAGGAGAAAATAAATACATAAATAGAGGAGAAATTAGCAGCACCTCTGCCAGATGCTTTAATGTCAAGCTGCAGACTCAACAAGTGAGGTTTCAGTCCATATTCAGTGAGGTGGAAAGATTGAGGAAAGGGTATGAAACTCTGTGAAAAGATGAGTTGCATGGTGATTAGGTACTTATCCACCACTGACAGATTTTTTTTTTCAAATATCAACTTTTGCATATTTATACATCCTGTTGATAACTTTCTTTACCTTTTCAGCACTTCCTGAAAGTCAAAATACTTCGCTGAGGGTCAAGAACTTTTCAGGATTACCCGAATAACTTCTTAATTTGTCAGTATATGGCTGAAATTACAGTGAGAATGCTTTATTGAATCATTTCTCAACTTCCAACAACAACAACAATATAAAGCTTTTTAATTTGATCCATGTGTCATTGTTTTAATTTAATGTGGACCTCAAGGAAAGTTTGGTTGTGGTGGACCAGAGACTGTATATAAATTATGGACGTAGTCATCATGATGTCACCCATTGTATGTGTTAGGGCTCTCACCATCTTGCCTTACGTCTTTCACCATCTTTGTTTTTTGCCACGCCCAAAATCACAAGCTTTTTTATCATCTCTTTTCTTCTAAATGGGACCATTATTTACACAATAAACATCGACTTGAGAGACTTGAAATTAGCGATTGAGACCATGATGTTGCCACAAGACTTTTTTCTGAGGTAATAAATAAAGTGAGAAGTAGTCTCATGCTGTATTGAGATAGACAGGATCGGACTTCTTTTGCAACCACCGTTAGTGACCCCTGCTGGACTTTTGAAAGAATGCAGGCTTAAGGCACTTTATAAGAAAAAATGTTAAATTTTATCTTTGGATCATTAGAAGGAAATTACAGTTGGAAGCAAACAACAACATTATTTATCATATTGATATTGTGGTGGTTCAGGGACATAATTTGGTACAGACTTGGATACTCAGAGACCAGCAGTATTTCTATTCCATTGCTGTTGTTGTTGTTCAGCAACTGTCACAGCAGAATGTGGTGCTTAGTCTCTGTGGTATTTGGCTTGTCTCTTCTCCGCTGTGATTGGTGGCGGGGTAAAAAGTTCTCTCTCTTGGCAACCACAAAAATCCCACCAAAAGTATAGATAGACAGTAGTGCAAATAAGCAGCATTCCCATTGCAAAGACTTGTTGCACACACGTCTTTAGTCTTGTTTCAGTTGCATTTAGTCGGATGATCACATCCCAGCAGGTCTGCAGTGTACAAATGTCAGTGTCACTTGCTCACAGCTCCACCGTCCTTATGTCTTTCTGTCTCTCCCCGTTTCCCTCTGTCTGT
>CAFUXE010000105.1:459430-494399 GCA_903364295.1 Serranus cabrilla | reverse complement strand
AAAAGAATCTTACAAATTCAACAGAAGGGGTAGTCATAGTTGTGTTTACACAATTTTGGGTTATCAGGCAAGTTTCATTATGATAACCTTTTGCCCAAAGTTGGATTGCAACTAGCAAGCAATGGACAACTGAATTACCATCAGATTACACCTAGTCTCGAATACCATTTGCCAGCCAAAGCAGCTCATGCAGACAGTTTCGTTAGCCCTGACTAATCTAGCTTGTTGCAGGCCAATTAACACTGTGGAAGACAGGGTCTGTGGGAAAAAAAACCCATCACCTTATCATTCATAAAAGCACATACAAATACATACATACACTTGTTTGTGGGACATTTTTTTAGCATTGTGGAACCTCTACTTGTTCTCAAGCTGCCTTGTCTGCTTCATTTAATGATTTGCTACATTTCCCAGAGTGCCTACCAGCAACATTCAGAGAACTGGTGTGATATTGCTGCTGATTTTACTTATAAGCGGAGATTGGAAACCCAGTATGAGTGTGTGAGAGAGTGGGGAAACTGGTCTCTGTACCGCTTGGTCCATTTCCTCCTGTGTGACTGTTGAACATCCGTGTGAAATGGCGATTCTGCAAAAATGTCCTTGATCTTTGACACTGAGAGATGGCACACTAAGCGAAAGTGCTACACAACCTATTCACACATGAAGAAACATTTGCTTTTATAGTTATGTCCCAGTCCTGAATATTGAATATTATTTTTACTTCCTCCTGATCTAAGAATATTTTATATTTGTATCTATTTCAATATTGTCACGACATATCATATATTGCGAGAATCCAGTTGTGGTGCAAGGAAAATAAATCAGTGTTTTGGAATTAAAATTGCTCTTAACTGTCAGTTGTTGTTCCATTCTCATAAAGTAATTACGTATATGCAGATTTCAGTTATAGGATAGGTTTCAATTTAAGAAAGTGCTGCGGATAATTGTATTTCCATCCTTTAAATGAAGTGATAAAACAGAGAATTGCTACCACCATTTTCTCCAGTCTCGTGGGCTCTTTGTGCCTGATAGAGTGAACACAAGTACCATTAGAGCGCTGGTGAATTGGTTGGAATTAAAAGAGATGTTTGTCATTGTCCGTGAAGTCAAGCATTTCTTTAGAGAGCAAATTCATGTAACCCAGTTTACCAACATTAAGTCGCCTGTAGCAGAGCACACGAGTGAGCAAAAAACGGAGGAGGAAACAAATAAACTAATGAGGCAGATAGCACACTGATGGAGAAGAAAATGAAAGAAGAAAGAATATATAAGCAAGAAGACCTCTGAGCAGCTTGTGCCAGCTGAGAAAAGAACCTGCAGGGGGTTATGCAAATGCCTGAGTCGTAGCCTGTCAAGAAATCCAAATTCAGCTCAAGCACGTGTCCGCGCTCACCCTCTGTGGAGTCCTTACACGCTTTATTATGCATTTCCAGACATCACTTGTGGCTCCTGGCCATATTTTTAGAGAGCAGAGAGGGAAACATCCTTGAGAAGCGTCGGGCAGCAAGACGGGGAGTAGTGTTAGCACTTCAGCTCACTCCAAAGGCATTACCAACCCCTGAGGATGAACAGAGACCCACAGAGAAGTGGATGGGACGTAAAATAGCATATGGCCAGCACTATCATTCTAATTGCAGCTGCCTGTGAATGACCAACTTCTGCACAGGACACTAAATCCACCTTGTGCTGCCGAACGCTCTTGCATCTGCTTATCTCTCTCGGAGAGCAGAAGAACACTTCTGTGCTTAATAAACAGGCCTCCCTTAAGAAGCTGCTACACGGGGAAATAGCAAGAACAGCAGGGAAGAAAAAAATAATCATATTGCTCCAACTTATACACAGTTCCAAACCATTCCCTCTTAAACATACGTTTACAGCACATGTATGAAGAGTTGTGAGCATGCTTTCTTTATTTTCTGCTTAATTTGTGCATCTACTTACGAAAGGATGTTTTAATCTGTTTACTGCAAGCAGCATATACTGTATATATCATAGTATATGATAATGGAGAAATGTGAAGAACAATCCAAAGTCCTGAAACCAGGAAAAAAATCTCTATTTTTACATGCATTAGACATACTATTATAACTGTTGGTAGTCATGGTAAAGAGTATACGCAATCGTATTAGTGAACATGGATTAGTTGATGTCATGTTATATAACATAAATAAGCTAAAATAAAAAAAGTTGAATTTATTCTCCTTATTCGTATTTATCTCTGACTTCCCTCCCGAGTACAGACAGCATCCTAAACAAGAGGCAGTAAATGTCAGCAGGCCAACACCCCACAAATAAGTTGAGAACAAGGCATTACTGTAAAACCCAGCTTTAATTCCTGTTTTTATGGCAATGAAGATATCACACAGACTTTAGATTAAGCAATTTAGCAACTGAAGAGCTTCCAGACGCCGGCTCTAATTCAATTTCCTTTCCTGCTCATTAACTTATAGTCCAGTCATTAGTTAAAGGCAGTGCTGTTTGGATTGGCTCAGCATTTCGGGTAAATTAAGAGCAGGATGGTTTGTCAGGCTTATATACCCTGGGATCAGTGGATGAAATCCTCTGAGGTAATTGGAATTTGTCATGAAGCTGCCAAACATGTTTTTGCACTGTTTACAACAATTTACAAAGACGTTAAAGAGAAATGCTGTGTTTGCGCTGAGTAAAAAGCAGTAACTCCCATCTGCTTAAAAGGAAGCTGGCTGTAATTTCAGTAATTCTGGTTTATTAAGTATTGATCACTTCTCTTTAATTTCTTGCTACCTTAAACTTTTAGTGGCAATCTACAGAGAAACTCAGTGACTCATTGATGAAAAAAAATGTCCCTGCGTGCTGTTTTTTCCCCCCAAGGGACTCCATCTTCTTCTAAATAAGAAGAAGGTCAACTTTTAAGGCACTTTTTGAGATACTTTCATAACATCTCTAAGTTTTGGAAAGACTTTCTCACCATTAATTCATTTATCCTCCCCTTACTCCGGCCTTATTGCCAAAATTATATATAATTTCTGACAGTGAGAGTGGGAAGCTGCTCCTGGCAGAAGGAGAACAGGAACAACGCCAGAGAGTAGAGTTATATCTTTAATTAATTAACATGGACAATGTTATCTTTTTGACTTCAACGGCAGGTTTTTCAGCCAGAAGGCCCCAGTTGTAGGACGAATATAATATTAGCTCAGGAGGAGGAGGGTGAAATCACTGGAGGTCACAGCCAACAGATTCATGTGCAAAACTGGTCCCGTAGATGTACAACGCAGCTGAACTTGAATTTAAAAGGGAAAACTAGAACTTGACAGGAAAAGGAAACATGACATGCAGAAGTTTACAGACATGCAGAACGAGAAAGCAGTGTGCAGGAAATATGTTATGACAATTTCACCATTGTCGTCTAGACATTGTCACCAAGCTGAAGTGGAATCAGGAATTTATGGAAATAGCACAATTAATAAAGGATTTCATATAAGATAACAGTTGCAGGGCTGTATGCAAAGTGGCATAGAAGGCAGAGCAATTACTGCCAGCGTGGTGCAAAGTGAAAGGAGGCCTTGGTGTCATTGACAGTAATGAAATGGTTGTACTGTACTCAAGGGCATTTAACTGCTCTGCCACAGTATGCTCATGCATGTTAGAACGGTGCTTAAATGGAAGCTGCTATATGCTATATAATGGCATAATAGAGGACCCAATTTTATTCATGATGATGACCATTAATGATGGTTTACAAACAAAACAAGGCAATCAGATATGGCATATCGCCCTCTGTTGGCCAGAGGATGTATGTGCAGCGGAAACACAGACAGACAGACAGACACCGCCGCCCAAAACAATACTTCACTCCAACTCCATGCGGTGAAGTAATGATTAATGAAAATCCTTAATTACACCAGATTTCCAAGGCCCTGGTGCTAATCTGATAACACTGTATTCACCATCACTAAAACAAGCAGTCAGACTAACAGAAGTACTGTTGAGTATTGTAAACAAATAGCAATACATGGACACATACACACACACATTTGGTGTCAAAGGTCATGTGTCCCTGATGGTCTCTAGCTACACTGTGTTGTTAAAACTAAAAATCCATTACAACAACAAAAACTTTCTGGTTCAATGTTAACGTACTGTAGTTGCCATAGTTATGTGCAAGCAGTTTTCATATGAGTGACTTTATTGGTGCACTCACTCGCAGTTTTACCATCAAATAGGATGGCATAAACTGTGGACCTGTTTACAACTTGTCTAACTCTCTGACTGCTCTTTTTTTCTTGCCCCATCAGACCTAATATTTATTGGTGATGACCTAAGCAATTGCGATGGCCAATATATCAACATGACAATGGACCAAACTAATGGCCAAAGCTATGAAAATAAAACCCAAGTTGTAATTCATAGTTTTCCTTGAGTATAAATGGAGTAAAGTTTGTGTTGGTGAACGTCTTGTTGACTGGATATTGGGGTGCATATTATGTGGCTGCAACATCCCTGGTTTGTTTCCAGCCTGGACCTTTTGTTGTAAATGAAAAGCTTATTCTCCATGTTTCCAGTCTGTAACTAAACTGGGCAGTTTGTGGACTAGAGGTTAGAAAATCAGGCTTGTCACCGGAGGGTTGAGCAAGGCACCTAAAAGCAGAGGCTGAATTTAAACAACTATGGAGGAATCTTCAGAGAGGGAGCCTGAGAGTTTTCTGTAGGTAATCAAACAGACTGGCACCGAGTGAGTGGAGACACCAGCTCTAAATAGTGGCGCTGATGATGATGGCAAAAAGGTGTGTCTGCAGCAAGAGCGGGAAACTGGAAACCACTCCCCTGGATCACATACACACAAAACCTGGAAGGCAGGCAGGAAAACCCCTTCAAACCATGAAAACACACACACACACACAATTACAGGGCTGGGGAGGCCTGACTACGCAAAAGCATACATACAGGCCAAGTGTGAACATTTTCAAATTCAGAAAAAAAGCAGGATATGAATTTTATTTTTAATGTCTTTTTCTAAAATATTTCTATAAAAGTCCTTTCATAAATATTTTAAAGGAATTGCCAAGAGGGGACTTGTATTTTTGAGCAATGCTGTCGATCAGAGAGGGGACCTCTATACCTCCACACACACATAAAGCATGTTGCACTATTATAAAATAGGAGTTTGATTATACTCTCATAAAGCGGCAAACCATGGGACAAAGCAGCCTTTAAGCTGCCTCAAGGCCTAAATTTAAACTTATCTGTCTGCACTCCCACATAGCAGTGCTAATATACTGTCTCTGTAGAACACAGGGAGACTAATTACTTAATATTGCTGCATTCTTACTCACTGCACAGGAAATCTGCCTTCTTTTTCCATATAAAAGGTCTAACCAGGTGTATGTGCCAAAGCCTTTACTCCTTTTAAATTTCATTAATTTGTTTTTTGGAAATCATGAATTACGCATGTATTTAGCGAAACCCGCTTCCGTCACCAAGGAGGGAAATGAATCAAGAACAGGTGGCTTAATAACTGATGCTTAAGGCTTACGCTAAGTGAGATATGAAGGCCTGATTTCCTGAAGGTTTATTCAGACTGAATGCAAAGTAGAAATGAAATGCAAAATGAATACATTTAAAATCAATGGAGATGCTTTGCAATGTGCTCTGTAAAGGGAAATATGTGCTTTTGATATTTTTGAAATAAAACAAAGAATGCTGCCTGACAAAGAAGAAATAAAAAAATGCATATTTGATATAACTTGAATAAACAGCTAAAATGGCATGACCTTTAAAGTCCAAGTAAAGCAAACATATACAGTATATGTGATCTGAGTTTTCCACACCACAGAAAAAGGTCTTATTAAACCCCTATCCAAATTTGACGAAGAAAAAAAAAGGTGTTAAAATAGTGAAAAAATTAGCAATAATCTCTATTCTGAAATGCTGGGGGCGTGTGCACTGAAGCCGCTGAAACCACATCTGTGTTTTCCAACTTCTTCTGCATGGTGTCACACTGGCTCTCTGTCGCTCTTGTGGTTGGAAGTGTTAGATTTGCAAAAAGTGATGACAGCTGTTGAAATTATCTCTCTAATAAGTCAAACATATAGACTCATTTAGAAGATAATAACAGTGGAAGAGTCGCCTTAGTCTGAATGAATGAAACATGATACATGATACATGAAACATAACTTAAAATGTTCATGCCGTACCAACTATGGAGAGTAAATCTCTGTGTTTGTCTTTGGCATGTAAGTCCTGGTGACCACCCGTAGACGACAATGGTTTATTTTTAGGTTCATAAAATGTTCCTGAATTGGCGAGTATATAGGATATTACTACAGACATTATTGTAATCTCCTGATCTGTCTCATACACCACTGGCATATTTTGCCCTTTAATTTGCAGCAAATAGGCATTTTTTAAGGTATATTGGTGTATGGGCACACATGGCTACAACTATAAGGTATTTTGTGGAGGCCACAATTAACACAGTGGTGACGGATTTCATGAAACAGATAATTATACACATAACTTACAGTGTACCATTTTGTGTCCCAGTGTGTGGATTAATGTCTGTGTGAGTGCGCCTTTATCATCCATTGGTCAGTAACGTGCGGACCACCTCATGCCGATGCCGTTTTATGTTGCATTGCAGAAGTTGACAGTTCCGTAAGCATTTATTAGGAACATCTAATGGTAATGACCGTTGACATCAGCTGTCATATATGGTGTGCATCTACATAGTTGGCAATAACAACATAATTACACGCCTGAGGGGCAAATAAAATTAAAGGCGTTCTCTAGCGTGTCATTGAAATAACAACTGAGGCTGTTAAACCACAGGCTAAATATGAAGAATGAGTGACTCTAATTCCAAAATAAGTTGAAGCTTCTTTTGTATCAGCAGTGATTGCATTTTAATATTGCATTTTATGTGCATTTAACTGCCACTTATGGAAGTTATAGACCAGTTTGTAAATATTTTATAGGTCTTTCCACCAGCTTTCACAAGCCTACTATAGCGATATGTTTTTGTTCCTCATAAGCAATGTCTGTACATGTATGATGTGAATGTGGCATGATGTGGTTTATAAACTGGATGACCTATTGATGCTAAGCTCCTCAGAGAACAAACCCACCTGAAGGCAGTCCTTCAGTGGGATAACCAGCAGGTGCAAAGGTTCTATAATAAACAGGAACACCATACAAAGGCTCAAAAGAGGCAAAGAAAACCTCTTCAAGGCACCCTTGCTGTGCTTCCTACAAAAATATTCAATAAAGGCCTTGAAGAGATTATTTTTCTACTTTCTTTCAGCAGTCTCTTTCACATTAAGCACTGTAAAGAATCTAACCGTTTTTTCATGCTATTTTATCACAGGTGGAGGTCAATCATGAGTGGTTGCCATGTTAGGAAAGAACAACCACTATGTTAATGTTTTTTACCAATCAATGCACAAATCATGCAAATTTTGGCTTTGATTATGAATGAGTCTCCTGTGATATTTTTTACATTCATTTTTAGTGTTTATTGTTAAATCCTGATAAGGCTTGCAGGTGTTCAGAAACAACATGTCCTAAATAAATGGAACAAAGGTTTTTAAGATGTGTCCTTCTTAGACATTGATGGGTGCCAAAAAGCTCCTACACCAGCCCGGAGAAACCTGACCAGGAAAATTAGACCAAAAACATCTGCAAAAAAGAACACTGGTTGTATAAATGGGTGAAACTTTTTAGATTTGGGTTGCAAATTAGCTCTGAAGCTGCTTCAACAGCTGAGGGAGTCTCGAAAGAGTAGAGCAAGCAAGCTGTGTTTCTTCTGTTTTATACACTGTGAAGCCACTATTGTGTGCGTGTTTGCATGTGTGTGTACGTGTCAGTTTTCCTATAATTAATGGAGCACTGGCAGCTTCCCCTCATATGCACAGACTGAGCGCTCGACTTCCTCCGATGTCAAGAGCCAAGAATGGGATTCAAAAATAACAGCGGAGTGAAGTTTGAAAAAAAAAAGCAGGAATATACGGGGGCAGATTCTGACTGAAGTTGAGGAATACAAGATTTTGATAAAGCACTTACATACATTCTTGACACATTTACTTTTACAGTACATACACATTTATATAACTCAAACTTAAACACTTATTTTTCCAAATGTCTGTTCAATCTGAGGGAAGCAATTTGTGTTTTCACTTTAGTATCTCAAACACTTTATCAAGTGATGTCATGGCACAGTCTGTGGTATTGATCCTGAAAAGAGATGGTTCCTGGGTTGAACGACCCCTCGAAATGGTGTTTCTGGTAAATTTGCTTTTGTTTGGTGCTTGTATCAGAGGTGTTACCCAATTAGCAGCAACATGTATGAAAAACTTGCTGTTTTAAATAGGTAGTGTGACCATGTTGCACCACCTTTTCTGTTTAAATTCACATTACATAGGGATTAGCTTACTTTGATAACTGAGGCTGTAATTTGATTGTGTAATGTAAAGATCAATATTCAGATAGAGAAAATATTTGGGTCCAAAACGGTTTATTTGAGATACCAAGGATTAAGTTGGGAATATGTGAAAAATTTGAACTGGTATCAGTAATTCTTGACATTACAGTCTTTGTTTTTTTATTAGGAATTTAGGAATGGAATTTTTATGACATGAGTGGTACTGTTTTAATTTCTACACACTGTTGTTATCACTGTTTCATCTATGCAATTATCACTATACACAAAATACAAGCTGATGAAAGTGTGTCGCGATTAGAGAAGCTGATGAGCTGATGAAGGTCTGCAATTGTGTTTATTTAGTGTGTTCATCAAATCAGTCCCGGCTTGTAGGTGTGGATTTTTCTGCAGTTCCTCTGAGCAGCAGTGATTCATAACTTGGATCTGTTTTTTAATTGCTTTAATTTATATTTACTCTCTACTGCTGTCATTGTTATTTTGGGCATCCTCACTTATGCTACTGGCAGGCCCTTGTGTGTGGTTAACATGTCTCTCCAGTTATTTTATTTTCACTTTTTACTTTCCTGTGTGCATTCCTCAAGGCAACGGTACACAGTCAGTTCTTAAGAGCTCAAGTTTTCAGCATCAATGACAATAAAAACATGACACAGATAGATAGATAACATGACAATCGTGACAATAGTATCTAACCAGTAGAATAATTGTTATTTATTGTCTGTTCTCTTTGCTTTAAATTGCCTTCACTCTCCAGTCTGTTTCAGTTGGGGAAAAGAAGAAATAATCTGGATATGTGCATCAGTCCAGGCTGTCTCAGTTCAGTTTGTTTATTAGTAGCTGTTGGCAGTCAGATGTCGACATCTGTCTCCTTTTACAGATAAATCCTTGTGTTTTGGCGCTGTTTCCTCATTACATTCTTACTCCTAACAAACCCCACCAGAGCTTGATTGTCAGAGGACTAAGACCTCACTTTTCAGAAGAATTTCAAGTGTTTCTCACTATGTGGGTTAAACCCACTGAGAAATCACTATGATGTTGGTTTACACACATATAGTTGAGTTAATATACGCCTCTGTAAACTTCTAGCTTGGATTAAATATTACATATCATCACTGTTTCTTTTCTCTCCAATGAAAAAGACCCACATCAAGTCCTGTAAGCTGACATGGAATCTGCCTGCAAATCTAATTAAATACGATTATGATTTAAGTCAGATAACAATCACTGGATCAAATGCATTTGTAATGAATCAGCATTATCCTTGAACAGACCAGAACTAAAGACATGTCATCAACTCGTATCATCAGTCTGCACCCCTCTCATACTTTGGCTAAATTCATGGCACTATAGTTTAGAATGTAATTTTATTATAAAGTTGTAGATCTATATAGATATACTGTACACACTTCAGTATATCTATGTGTTAGGTACATGTCCAGGTTAGCTAAGGCCTGAGATGTATGTAGTAGTTTGAAGCAGGCTTTCTATGGTCTCCAGAGATTTAAAGTGGCTGCTGGTGAACATGTCTCACACTGTGCTTTAGGACTAATGACCACCAGTGTCTCTTCTGGGACAGCATAAAATCAAAATGTGTATTGGGGCTGTAATGGGTGTAGTGTAGAACCAAATGCACAAAATGGGATAGTGTGGCCTCTGATGACACAGGAAAGCAGCCGACTGTGATGTCCAAACACAAACAGAAGGACAAACTCAGGTAGAGGGGCTGGTCGGGGACAGAAGACTGAGGTGATTACCGGGGTTTTTGACAGAACAGGTGAGTCCAAGACAGGCAGGGTCGGCAACGGTAAATTGGTCCAACAGGTAACACAAGAAAGCAAAGCATGAATGCAATAACTATCTGGCACAAAGTGTGTGTAAAGCAGGAGTTTATATAGTGGCTTGATGAGTGATCTGCGGCAGCTGGGGGAGCAGGTGAAGGGAGTTGGGCTGATGAGGAGGGAGTGGTTGGCAGGTAAGTAGAATGTGAAATTACTGGGAGAGTGAGGGCTACTGGGATGAGCTGGAGAGTGTGGAGCTGAACTGTGAAAGGGGCTTGTTGGACAACAATCATATCCAACTGCTGCATCTTTGTATGTCCCCTTAGTTCAAACTAAGACACAGAATTACACACTGAAAAGTCTTTCATTTCAACTGTGCTCTAAATATTTTCTCTGTGGTAAAAAAAGAAAAAAAGAATTGCCTATTAACTTTCTATTTGTGCTTTTGTTGACTACAATAACAGACTTATTATAACATTATAGAAGTGCAATGCGAAGCTTTAAGATGTCCTTCAATACTTAACCCCACTGAACTGGGCTTTCTGTTTACTCCACACATGTCAGCAAATAACAGTGCCACCTGTGTGTTTTCCTCTGTTTCAGGTCATATGCATCAACCGCAGGTGGCGGGGATCAATGTGAAACGTTTAATTATTGTTGTGACAAATGGCAGAGGCATTTAGCAGGGTTTGCTGAGTAAATGATCTCAGTGATTGCAGTAGGGGAGTGTGCCATGATTCACAATGACAAGTCATGAATTATTAAGCCACCAGAGTTGCCTAATGCCCCGAGGCCATGTTCCTTTCTGTAGACGGAAGCCCAGCAGGGGCAAACAAGGGGAACACAAAGGGGATTTCAATTGGAACCACCCACTAAGCTGAAGCTGAGGGAAATTTAGGTTGGTGTTGGATCTCTCAGCGAAATGAGAAATGGAGGATTTGTACATTTCTTTGCCATAGTTTAAAAAAAAAGAAATGATTCATGATTATTAAAAAAATAAATGGTGCTCGTTGAAAAGATGCAATTAGGAAGTCATCGCCTACATACTCACACAGGAATATTACATCATTTGATTTAAGTAAAAGAACATTTTAATATGTAAAAACATGGCCCAGTTTTCCTCGATTCCCGTACATGAGAACTTGGGTCTGATGTAACAATAGTATACATGAAACAGAGCAATGAACTGAAGCTGTTTTGTGTTTTGCTGTTTTTTTCTTTTTACACACTGTTTTGTAACTCGATTCCTCTTTTTTGATGTCAGTCACAAACAATTACAGCTCTCTGCTGTTAACAACACACCGAAGAAGATCATAACTGAACTTTTGTCTTGAGTCTAATAACTCTGATACTCTGAACCAAAAAGCTGTCATTAAATGTACTGCCCAGGTGTGTGCAGAGGGAGACACACTTAAGAAATATCCAAATTCCCACCAAATTCTGGACATCTTATTCCTGCTTTTTGGAATCCTAGAAATATCCAATATTGGCAAATCCTGTATTTTATTTTGGCAAGGTGAAAGTCTTGCTGTCTGCAGAGTGAGTGTGCATTACAGTGACGCATTGATTATGTTTGATCCTTTTTGTGAAAGCACATCTAAAGGTTGTAGACAGCCAAAGGTCACATTCATTTCACCTCAGAACAGGAATTTGAGGTACATAACTTTATTGGGAGTCAGATTTGTATTCTAGTTTTTGTGTTCGGTGGAATAGTTTCTGTCAGAAAAATAGTATTTTACTCAAGTGGCACTTTGGCTACAGGTGAACATTGTTTTTGACCTGCTTTTATTTTGCCATTATTTTTCCATTATCCCCCATCATACTAACCAAACAGGACAAGAACCTTCTACAGAACCATTGTTTATATCTTTTAAAAAGTAATTGGTTTGAGATCTTTGTCAAAAAGAAATGATTCATTCTTCAGGTTCCATGATTAATCTTTGCAAACCTTTTCTATATCCTCCCGGAAATGGCTTGTAAAGAAGTGCAAATTAGCAATGGCCACAACATCGTACACACATGCTGCACATTGTGCCCATGCATTCACCTATCCTCGCAAACACTTTTCAGCCTCCTCTGGCGATTAAACTGTTGCCACAAAAAAGTATGGGGAGTATTTAGGAAGTGGCTGACTGACAAACAGACAGAATGAGCTACAGAAAACCTATGACAACTGGTTCATCAGTGGATAAAGGGCAAACCGTCACTTAAAAAAACAACTTGCCTGAGTGTTATGATGAGTCTACGACAAACAGTTCTTCCCTTGAGAACAGTATTAAATTATTTAAGGCGCTTTAGTATTGCCTACATTTTGCTTGTATTATTCACATACATTAAACTTTAAATTGTGAAGTAATTGTTATGATGCTGAATCCTTAAAAGGACTTTGAAGAGCAAAACATGCTAATTATATGCAGCAAATTTATAATGTGGTGCTAATAAGCACTTAACGGGAGACTACTGAGATAAAAGCAATAGTTAATGCCTCAACATTACTAATTCTAACAACTAATAATCCGCAAATAGGATTTTCTCATTTCAAAGTGTTACCAACATGCCAATGGGGGTTTTGTTTAGTCGATGTTGTTTTAAATTTGAGAGCTAACTACTGGAAAAGCCAGGAGGTGTGACAGATTTACCAGCCACAGCCAACAATTATTTGGTATAACATTAACAAGACAAAATCCTGACACATGATGAGCTCCATTATATTTCCTTGACAGTTTTTAGCAGCGCTGCCAATAATGAGTCATGGAGTGAAGTTTCCCCAGCAGGGTCGCTTATGGCTGTGATTCCCTCTCAGCACGTCACCGCCTCCTTCTGACCTAATTACCACAAAATTGCTCATAAAACTACACCACTCCAAATCAGCATCCTCAGCAGTTATTACCAGCTGTTACATGAGAATATTTTTTTTCATTCTAAAACAACATATCCACTCTTAGAAAGGAGTAAAAAATCTCAATGACTGCTTTCAACAACTTTGCAAAATGCATTTTAATAAGCTTCTCATTTTTACCCATTAGAACATCGAAGGGAAACCCTGGACATGATTCTCCACACACTGGCCAGAAATATGCAATAGAAACACTTGACCAGCCTCACACAATTATATGGAATGACTACATTTATTTGAACACCAAATTACGTGCTGGTGGCACATTTTTACTTGTTTTTTTCCGTAATAAATTACTCATGGTTTGTGAATCATGTTTTTTTTTTTTTACATAACTTCTGTGGATTCACTTCCTGCATTTCCAGTAGTGGTTTTGTTGCATTTTTGCAGCCCTTTTTTACAACAGTGAACCATACATGTCTGTATAATGATGTGTGTGCTATTTTTAGAATGCTCTGCTGATTCACATACTTTACATTGGCATTGTTTCCGTGCTGCTGGCAACATATTTTCCACAGATTACGTGCCAGCAGCATGTAATTTGATGTTAAAATAAATGTGTTCATTGCATGTAATTTTGTAGTATCAGGCTGCATGAACTGTGAACTGTCCTTTGGATCATGACAAATCTTCATTAGATGTATCTTTGATATCGTTACACTAAAATCTACAAATGTATTATTTCCTGTGTTGAGAACAGGGACCTCACTGCCTACTGATTATCTGGTGTTATAGCAGTTCAAACATCCTTAAGTTTGTCTCCAGTATCACCAGTATTTCGGGGAACTTGACCCCTTGGTCACCATACCCAATATGTGGCGGGAAGATTGCCGCTGATATCATCTCTGTGTCTGTGGTTCTGTGCATCCCACCCATCTGGCGCTCTAAGTAGGTCAATACAGATTCAAATACTTATATGCAAATGCACATTTGGCTCCTGCAGGTCTGGTTCTCATGATCAGAGTCGCTGGGATTTGGTGTCGGATGAAAAGTTGGGATTGAGATGACTTCTAGGGTGACTTTAACCACAGTTTTTATTCTCTGTCTCTGTCCATTTCACACAGGAAACACACACACACACTCGTGAGGTTTAATTGATTTTTCTGTTGCTGTAGATAAATCCATGTTCCGCATCTCATGTCACAGGCTGCAGCCCTTGTCTTCTGGCCTGGTAAACCCTATTCATCACAGCCTCTGCATGCTCTGACCCTTGCAGCAATGCCTCTGTTACTGAGTTCCGCAACCTCAAGCTGCCCTTTCAACACACAGTGAAATACAAAGATGACAACATTGGAAGATAATGATTTCAGTTATCCTCAGGGTACATTGATTCACATTGATGCATCCCTACCCTCCCCTGCCATTTTCGTGATAATAAGCTGAATCAGATCACACACAAACGCACACAAACTCACATTATATATGCCCAGTTCATTTTAAAGCCAAAGGCTGACTTTAGATTCTCCATTTGTCAAACTGCAGGAGGAGCCAATGTATCAAGCTCTCCTCATTCCTGCATGACCGCTGCATACAATTTGTGCTTTAAGATTGCAAAAACCGCATTTGAAATGCAAACTTTTAAAGCACACTTGAAGAATGAAACAGTTGTCAGAACACTATTTGTAGCTTTCAGCATTTTCATTAGGATTTTTTCAAGGTAGACATCATAACAGACTGTCTTTTTAACTTTTACACAGAACTTCCAGAACGAAAAACAACATGGCTGAGCCCTGTGGCTTTAGTTTGTTGCCTTCCTTTCACATTGAGTGTTGGGGAGGCATGATTTTATGAATCCTGTAGACATCCTGAGGAAAGAAGGGGCTGCAAACATGAGCTTACTTTCACCTTGACCACAGAATGTCTTATCTCCGCCGGGCGTAACAATGGAGAGATCAAGCATTTGGTTGCATGTGTGCGTATATTGTATGAGTGCGTGTCTGTCAGCCTATCAAACTACTGGACCAATCAGGGTCATATTTTCTGTGCACACTGTTTTTTATCCTCCTCATTGACTGCTGACTCCTCAAGCCTGTTAAGTTGCCAGTAGGGACTGCAAGATATCAACAACTGCTTCACTGGAATAGTAAAAGACATTTCCCATAATCAGCTAAGCTAAGAACAAACCTTACCTAGTATGTCTCAGTGAATAATCAATAAGGAATAAGCTTCAGCCAAGCCTTTACCCATCCTCTCTCCCCCGTCTTTGTTTACAGTCTCAATGCTTCCTGAGAACACTTGAGCCGCAGCAGTTCACTGAGGTAGCTGTCACATCCAGACGGTATGAGCCAAGAGGGCGAGGAGGGATTCTTTGAGAGAAGGAGACGCACTGAGTGGCGATCAGCACTCTACTGAGTTCGCTCTTCTATTTCAGATTTTTGTTCAGCTACAGAGCACATTATTTCTGTGGTTGTATGTGCAAACATTGAAATGCATGTCGGAGGTGGCAGTGCAATGGGCGGCAAAAGAAAGATCTTTTTAATATATTCAGCTACTGTCTGTGTAGATGTTTTTGAGTCCCAAACGCGACATCTGAAACACCAGCCTGGCCTCCTTGGAAATGAGTTTTGATAAAACGTCACAGCATTATCAGTTATGTTTCGAGATAAATGTCTTGTGTCCCAGATTAGGAAAAACGGCGGACTTTCAGCCAGGAGAATGGAGCTCATATCCCTTGTGAAAATAAAAGTAACTTCCGTTACTTGCATAACTTCCGTTGCTTATGAATTACTTTATACGAAACTAATGGTCTTTACATAACTTACGTGGCTCACAGTTTATAAATCATGTTTTTTACATAACTTCTGTAACTTCACTTCTGGCATTTCCGGTATATTTATTTGCTTTTATTGTCTTTTATAGCACCTTACCACGAACCCTACTCTACGAACCCTGTATTTAAAATTCTCAGAATCCATTGCTTTCCCCCACACTGGTGATAGAACACTTCTATTTACTATTTGTTTCAATAAATAAAGAATAAATGATTTCCCAGCTAAATTCAGTGCTTTCATGGCTTCTGAGATATGGTGAACCATCTTTTTCCAGAGACTTTCTATGGAACGAAATTGGTTTTATTATAAAAACTGGCACTAACAACTTGGGAGACTCCAAACTGAAAAGCAAGCTTACATGCTGAATTAATTGATGTTCTTACTATACAAAGTAAGCAAAGACAAAACGGGGTTATCTCTGTATAGTTTATTCATCTACCCGTGGAGAGTTCAGCACTTCCTGCTGAGGCTCTTGTGATAAATGACAGAGCTGTCGTTTCAACTCAAGCAGGGTGAGCAACACGTGCCACAATTCATTTTCCCTCCAGCCCTCAAAGTGCTGACTGCTGCACGGAGAAATGAGATGTGCCATCAAAGCTAACCTTAGCCTTTATTCCTGCGTGAACCCAGCAATGTTTAACCAGCCGAGGTCCCGCAGGGCTCCCGGCAGGAGAGACGAATCAAGAGAAGCTTCGATCCACACACAGAGCGAAGGTCGGCGTTCCACCGGAGCGGCTAATTCAATATGAAAATCCAAACAGGGATCCCACTACAACTCGCCGTTTGATTCCTTTAACTTGAAAGTACAGTTTGTGAATCCAGCGTCAGTCCTGTCGGGGGAGGGGGGGCTGATGTGGAATGCAATATGGCAACAAAAAAAAGTGAGACTGAGCATGAAATCTGCATATTCTTGAAAAAAAAAGGTTATTATTTTTTATGAACAATGGGATTTTATCATTTACTGCAAAAACTGAGCTAGTATGTGCAGTCAGTATTACTTTTGACGGTAATTTCTATCCAAACATACATACTGAAATTACTATTGTAATTTTTTTAGTCCTACAGACACAAGAAGAGACATATTTATATATTGCTGCTCTGAGCTGAACAAAAACTGTTGGAAGGGAAAGAAGGAGATAGGCGCTGTCATATTAATCATCCTGCAGCCACTCCTCATCTCTTCCTTTAACCACACTTCATGTTAGGAGTGACTCCGGCCTTGTGTTACTCTCTCCTGACATGTCATTTTGTCAAATGAGGAGACTTCCCGGAAAAGACACATGCCAGATTA
This sequence comes from Serranus cabrilla, assembly GCA_903364295.1. NCBI lineage: Eukaryota > Metazoa > Chordata > Actinopteri > Perciformes > Serranidae > Serranus > Serranus cabrilla. The sequence goes on along the minus strand of CAFUXE010000105.1, from coordinate 477,250 downwards.
AAAGCCTTCACTGACAGGAACTCAGAGACACATAATTTGAGTTTCAGAGAGTCAAAATTCTTGCAAGTTGAACCCAGTGGGAGGAGGGGAATAGGCTGCCAAGAAAGAAAGTGACATAACTGCCAAAAAAACGTAGCTAAATGACTTTGAACCCAATTTTTTATCAACTGGAGTCGACAAAATAAACTCCTCTCGTTGAAAGACAATGCATCTCTACAAGCGTTTCTTCCCAGTCCTGCCACTTGTTGCGTGTTTAAGATCTCTCCATGGTCCAACACAGCTGATTCAAATGAGTCATTAAGCAGCCAGGAGTTCAAGGTAAGTTGATCATTTAAATCAGTTGTGTTGCAGAAGGGAGAGATCTAAACAACCTCATCTCACAAAACTACGTGAAATGACCACGACTTCTTAACTCAGTACTCTGTGCTGGTGGTACATAATGTGTAAAAACTGCAAGTTCAAGTTTTGGTTAATTTAGGCTACAAAATAGAGGTTTAGGGCAAATCCCTCCTGGTGAGGTTAAAAGAGGTAAATAAATGTACTGGAAATACCAGACGTGAAGTCCTGGAATTTACATTAAAACAGAAGTTACATTAAAAACAGTTAAAAAAAACGTGATTCACAAACTATGAGCCACAGGAGTTACATAAGTTACCTAAATAACATCATATATTTTATAAAGGTGGGGTTTAACACAAGGCCCAGTGTTGTTAGTGTTAGCCAGGTGTATCTATATTATTGGTAATATAGTGCGGTTGCTTTACAGAGCATTTTAAAAACGGAGCACCGAGAGATTTTACAATATACTTTTATTCTTGAGTTGTCTCTTGGTAACTTCTCCATACATAAACTCACTTGGTCCATTTGAAAGCAGAATTCATGGATGTATAAAACAATGGGCGAGGAATCCACACAGCAGACCGCTTATTCCAAAGCCAGCTCCTCCTGCTGTCTGAAAGTATCTATAATGTTTGTGCATTCGAGAGTTTATATGCATCCTTTCAACTACACATGTGTATATCACAACACCAGCTTCATTCATAGATAGATGTGTTATCATTCCTGACCTAAGGGGTGCAAAATAGTGAGGGAACTGTCAATCAAGCCCAGTTTGTACACAATCCTAAGAGGAGTACTTGACCGATGACACTTGAGTATAGATGTGTGAAGGCTTTAAAAGCAAGTATATCAGTGCACTTTGTGTCTTTCCCTTGCTGAGCTGCCTGACTCCCAGCAGACATGGGTGACACATAAAGAAATATCTTGATAGTGCTTTTGGTCAGTTCAGAATATATGGGCCTAAGGCCTCTAAATGGATAATTTTCACAGGCTTTCAGCCTGAAAAATCGTGCAAGAAGAACATCCCTGGGGTCCCTCTTTGCAGTTTAAGTTTTACAGGTTAAACTTGGCCAATGGAATAATGTCTCCCTGCAGAGCAGCTGCTCCTCCTCTGAGAAGTGATAGCATAGTCAGATTTTCAAATAAGGCTTTTTTTAAGGCTGTTTTGATGAACTCAGGTAAAAGCAGTTAGTCCTTATTGACTCACTGTCACAAAGTAGATATCAAGGATGATAAAGATGAAAAGGGCAGGGGCTTGGTAGTTTTTTTTCCAACATGGTGAATGACAAAACTAGGAAAGATGGAGTCTAGTTTTTGCAGCTCCCAGCTTTCTATTTGTTATGTTTCATATTTAACTACAGTCAGGTCAGAGTGTCTAACAATTTGTCATGAATAGGTTCATATAACAAAAACCTATGTACAATGGTTTGTATGATATCTTGTTAAATACGGTCATTAATTTATCGTTGGTTAACACAGCACATTCTCTGGTTTAGGCATCCAAACTACTTGATTAAGTTCAGGAAAAAAACCTGACCAAGTATGTATTTGTGCTTAGCCAGAGTTAGCTCCACAGAGTTCTTAACACAGGAGGAAAGTCTGACCGCATCCATTATTGTTCTGAGATAAGGGTAAAAAATGCTCCATCTTGTTCATATACATTTAAATAAAATTGCAGCCCTCTTTGGCAGTTCTGGATGCAAATTAGATAATGTTGGTAGCAGAAACGGAGGAAAATTGTCGAAATATGTGAAATTGGTATGCATCGGATTACTACTGACGTAAAAGGTGACACATATTTACATACAAGACTAAAAATAGCTACCTTGACTTTTACTTCCAGAGGTTCAGAGTATGTATTTTTGTACCAGGCTTTAAACGTGCTTATTTTTGCCGTAAAGTTGGACATTTTGACATAGGTGTCAATTGAGTCAGCCTCAAGTGGCCGGTCAAGGTATTGTAGTTTTAGGCACTTTTTCAGCCCCGACGGATTTCGCTTGGCCATAACATCTTGTGCCTCCTGGCTCACAATTAGATTAGACTCAGAGTGCATTACTTTTTGTAGGTATAGTAAAAAGCAGCAAATAAAACAGCCAGGTCTATTTTAGACAGCGAAAAAAAGGTGTGATGAGTGAATGAGCATACTGTACCTGTGTGTTTTCCTCACCAGTGAGATTATGTATCACCTCTTTCATCTCAGAAAGGTCACTAAATAATTCTACAAACCAACAACAATTTGAAGTAGTTTTAACATAACGATTCAGCACTTTTTCTTTCAACAACTTTGTTTCAAATTTAGCTGTTTCATTATGTTTTAAATGAAAGATTTAAATAAAGTTGCCATTAGCATTAAAGTCAGCAGAATTGACACTGGATATAAAGATAAACCCTCTGAGACTCGTGTACTATATGTACGGATGCTAAATGACGAAGTTTGAGTAATAAGTTTGCTCCAAAATGGATGGATGGCATGTTGCGAAATATAAATCTTCATGCACTCCATGGCAGCTCTCCCTCTGATTTAGCTGTAATATATAACACAATTCTGAATTCATTTTGGGTTGTGGAATTACTTACAGACAACACATTTCCTCATAATGGTGACTGACATAAAAGAAATTTGGCCTCTGTAATGACTTGGATTTCTAATCTGCAAATAGGCTGTGATGGATCTGAGGCAGCTGCTCAGAGCCGACAGATGTGCACACACACACACACACACAAACATGCAGTGCACGTTAGACGTAAGAATTGTCGATGTGCATACCCAGACGTTATATATGCCCACATCTGAGGAAATTGCACATCATGTCTTTTAATGACATGTGAATGAAGACCCGGACGAGGCCCACATACTGATGGGACCACGAGGTGATGAAAGCAGAAGAGCATGTGTGCTATCTCTAATGAAAAGAGAGTAAGGGACTCCGAACTTGTTAAGTGGATTTTTAATACCAAAGCAGATGATAAGGAAGAGCCTTGTAAGAGGAAATTCAAATTAATGTTAAGCACAGCAGAAGTGACATCAAATCTTATCTGGATATGATCATCAGCTGCGGTGATGAAGACCTCTGCCCAGAGGGAAATAACTTAAATAAGTGGTACATGACTCACTTTGACATCAGATACATTAACATGCATCGAGTCACCCTGCAGCTGGCTATAAGCTGGTGATGGTCTTTTTTGTATGGGTGTCGTAGGGTCTGAAATTCAGCTAATTTCTTTGCCACATATAAACCAGTGAATGTCGTCAAGTTCCATCTCCAACCTTAATGACAGAATAGGTTGATGGTCAGTACCGCCCCAAACGACCTCTATGGGCATTTCATGGTACAGAGCAGAGTGCACAGTTCGCTGGTTAAAATAAAAAAAAGACTGCGGTTTCGTTGAACTTCGGTAATAGTCTGCCTCGTTGTCATTCAGAACTACGACAGCCACTAGAGGGTGACGGAGGACATTTAAAAATGTAAATATGGGCTGTATTTTGCGGCCAGTACAAACAACCTATGGGGTCCAGTGGAGACCAGACTGCTTGAATGAATAGTAAGTAAGGTTTTACAAGTCTGCTGGTACTGTTGCAACTTTAGAATTCCAGATTAGTACAAAACAAGACTTATTTTTGTAATTTTGGCCAAGATTTCTATTCATTTCAATAACATTTACCAACCAAAAAAAAGGGTCAGATGGGACAAAGACAAGAATATAAAAAAACAAAACAGGTTGTAAACTCCTCCTAGGAGTGATACAACAAGGGCAAACTGTACAAAATGATCACCCGTGTTGTTGTAAGCATCCATCACAGCTTACCAAGTACCTTCCTCCTTGTGTATTCATTCAGCCTTCCCACTCTCCAAGGTGGTTGAGACAATTTGGATAAATATTTAGCTTGTTCGTGAGCACGCTGATTGTCTTACTGCTTGTATTCTTGTGCATTGGGACTTCCTGTCGCAATGTTGCTGTTTTCTTAGAGCTCAGCTATTACTTTGCTGAGCGCGGTGTTATTACAACTAATGCAAATTCTGTCTATAGTTGTGATACAATATTGTTTCCCACAAAATGTTAAAGACTTTTCCCTTGCTTATTACTACATTCTCCAGCTGATTTTGATGTCAACTAGAAATGGATTTAAAAAATTGAATAAATAAAAGGTGATATTTAATTTTTTTTCTTGTACTGGTGTTGGAACTAACAGCAGGAGGGAGGGGGTGTGTGTATCTTCATCTGTTTCATCCTGTCTGGCACCCGCTCTACCTTGTGAACAAGAAAATTCTTTTAATTGGTTTATTCATGTTAACACTGGAGCCATTCATCCAGTATCAAAGGTTCATGTAAAGAGACTACAGGAACTTCAGTGGAGGACAGCCAACACCTTAAAACACAACCAGAACATCTTTCCTGTGGTGGTCTGGCCTCGTTACACTGCAGGATACCACCGACACTGAGCTAAGCTATTTCAAAAACTTTGCTGTCATTAGAGGTTTAGACAACATAGCTCAAGTTCCTGGATTCTGTTTTTTGGCACAAGATAAAGGGAATAGATCAGGTACAACTGATTTTTATCTGGATTTTATGCCCTACCACCCCCGAAGATTATGTTTTCCCTGGAAGAAGACACTGATCACTACACTTTACAGCAAACAATGTACTCTACTTACTTACACGTTTTTTTCTTAATCTGGCTCACCTTTTTTTAAAATAACCTAAGTTTCTGTTTTGTTTTTTAATGTTTATTTATCCCATATTTGTACATATCGTGTTTGAAAGATCTGGACAAATCTTTGGGAAACCAAACACACTCGACTACCAGTGGGTGACAGATATAACTAGGGAGGAAAAGCGAGCGCTTGTTTCTGTCTGGCTGCTCTGGTGTGTTTTTGAGTGTTTTGTAATTTATTGCATCTTCTGAAAACTTCCTCCAAGGACAAATCATTTACGGAGTCCCTGCGTGGAACACGTTGCAGCAGCTGTGAAAAAGACAATTTAACACAACCAATCCTCAACAACCACTGCTGGTTTTGTTTTTTTCTTACGTGATTGATTGGATGGAAGTATTGATCAGCTGGAGAGCGCCAAACAGCGGTTGGTTGGTCGTGTGTGTGTGTGTGTGTGTGTGTGAGTGTGTGCGTACATGGGCACTTTGTGTGAGTTATGCTTCATTCATTGATTGTTTGTCCTGTTTAATTTGAAATCCTTTGCAGGAGAGGCATTTTCCTGTTTAATCCATCTCTGTGATGTCTGATAGCTCTTGCTTTCACATGGCTCATAATAATCACTTTCCCGCTAACACTGACAATCTGGAAACTGTTTACTCCTCACTTAGGTGATGGGGCTCAGTACGGCTTCTTTTGCTGAAAACATACTGAAACACCCTCTGAGATAAATGTTTTGTCTTAGGTAAGTTTGTGGATGTAACTGTGTGTCAGTGCACCAACATTTGTTTGTGATAGTTGGTGAGATATAAGATTTTTAACTCACCACATGGGATTATTACAACAAGATAATGTCTGCAGAATAGATGATTGTGGTTGTAAAAAAGGCTGCAATTTCTGTGAATTAATGCTATAAACCAATGACCTAGGTTTAGGGTCAAGAATTGCCTGGTTAGGCAGGTTATAAAAGGCAGTTTAAATGCATGTACGTAAATGTCGGAAGTGAAGAAGTTACGAGGGTGACGTGACTTAAGTTACATGAAAAATGTAAGTTACATTAAAAAAAGTTATATCAAATATCGTTTACTTCTGTTTTCACATGGGACGCAAACCCTGTTCTATTGGGTGAAAGTCAGCCATTCGTTCAAATTCTAAATCACAGATTTTTGAACTTGCAATATTTAACAATAAGTTGCCATGCTGTAAGCAATAAGCCATGCTGTCCTGGCTCTGTCCACCAGCACTGACGTTATTGTTTGGGTACTCCGTACTACAGGAACTATTACAAAGAAGTTTTAGTGTCTAAACCTCACCAAGTAGTTTTGTCTCACAAAGTCATCTGTGTGTTTGAAACAGCAACTGTCATGTGTTCAACGACTTGATATATTTAGTACGATATCATACAAACTATGCTGTAATAATACAAACATTAGAATAAGTTGCCTTGTGATGTCAAGACGCAAGGAAGTCACTGCATTCTGCTAAGAAATACTTCCAGGATGTAGCTCAACATAAAAATCTTCAACTGTATGTTTATGCAGCTTTGTTCATTTCCTCTAAACCAATTGTTGAAATGTCCCTAATTCGCAGTTTCTTTAATATGACATGTATATATGTCAAAATGACGCTTAAAATTTGCTAAGACTGTAATGGAAACATGACTAATGTCTGTTTGTGTATGGATTAAAAACAAGACATGCTATGTTACTAAGTATAATCTATTTCTGCTCTAGTTCTGATGGACAGACGCAGGCTAGTCCCCCCTTCTGCTTTCAGTCTTCATGCTAGGCTAAACAAATAATCTTCTGGCTGTAGCTTCATATTGGTCTACAGACAGTACGAGAGCAGTATCGATCGTCTCCTCTAACTCTCGACAACAGAGCGAATGTGTTTAGAAATCATTTGAAAATAAATAAAAAAATAAACATTGAAAACATTTATTATAGAGGATGACTTGTTGAAAACACTAAAAATCACTGATATGATCCTTTCAAGCAGCCAGTTTTCTCTTTACTGTCCAACAGCATCTAGCAGCCTCATAATCATTTCTACAGGCGTCTGTGAATACCAATCAGGTCCGGCTGATGTGTTCCTGCTGTCTGTTTGGCAGCGAAAATAAAGGGCAGAGCAGGAGCTGAATGTTCATCATTTGATATTAACACCAGACAAAGCAGGCCTCTTTGATCAAGGCCCGAAGGTCAACTGCAACAGCTGTTGCGACACGCCGACAGGAGGCAAACCTTTTCTTCTTCACCCCGGGGGGTGGCAGCCTCCCGCCAGGCAGGAGCTGCTCCACGTGTGTGTTTCGGAAATCTCATAACACAGTGAATTTTGGGAGTATTTTTGAAATTCTCCAGGGAGGATAGAAACAAGCACACTGCTTTTCAGTAGCATCATGACTACACCCAGTGTTGTGCACGTTTACACTTCCCACCAGCTAACTCAAAGTTCAGTTCACACAGACTAAAATTAAGTAGTTCACGTTCGTCAACCACAATCCCAAAATATGAACTAGCTCATATAGGTTTCTTTTTTTTAGTGCTTCAACTTGATGTGTCGTTTTTAAATCTTTCAGACTTGTTTTTTCAAACCTAGTGGGCACAATTTGCAAAAAATATTACAATTGTGTGACTATGTTGACTGATTACTTTAAGATGAAAGCATTTGCAGTTGCTTGTAATAACTTGTAGCATGTATTTCAAATTAATTTAGGTCAAACTGAAAGCTTTTACAAGGCCACGTCCATTTTCTGTCATCTGTCATCATTTAGCTAGGTTACTAGTTAACATGGTCACTCAGTCATTTTCTAACAGTAGTTTAACACTATTAAACATAAGAACAAACTTGGATACAACACCGGTATGGCGGATACCCTCAACAACAATGAGAGCGTTGTGAACTGTTACAAAAGTTAACAACTCTCATTCAGTTTGAATATAAACAGCCACATAATCTCCTTAACAAGTGTGGGACCATGACAATGAAGACCACAAAAAGATATTGGTTTCTTTGAATAATAAGCCAATCCTTCTCTGGCCTTTACTAATTAGATTTAATGATCTCACCACCTATGTCTTCACAAGGCATCTTGGTAACTACAGTATTGGCATGCTATCATTTGCTGATTAGCAATTAGCACTTATCAGAAAGTACAGCTCAGACCGATTGGAATGCCTGACCTGAAGATTATGGTAGATGACACTTCAGGGGAACAGAGAAGGTATTCAAGATAATATTTCAGACAGCATGGATGATGACTTTGACATCCACAGCTGCTTTTGTACAGTTTAATATCAAGTTTGATTTGCTTACGTTTTCCCCAGATGTTCAAATATAAAAGTAAATGTATTAATAATAGAACTTTTTAGTCAAACAGTGTTGCCTTCCATTACTGTGCTCATATAAAAAATGGTTTATTTGTTTAGGCACAGGTTAAAATGACACATATCACTGCTATCCATTCCCTCTTACTTCTCCCTCCTCTATATTTGATGTGAGTGTCAGGGTGGATCTGCTTTTAACAGCAGAGCCACAAGGTTGTTGCCTGCTTCTTTCGTACGAGTGACATTGATTTTCCTTTACATCCTTCCCTGCAGGAGCACGGTAACACAAGTTTACTTGTCACTGCAAATGTCAAGCAATCAAGTACTCTTAAAAAGGTCAGCATTTTATGGGATGTTTAACATGTTGAAGGGATTACAGCAGCATTTTCCCAGCAGAGCGCAGGAAGGATCACAGTGAATCTTAACACATTATCGAAATGGCTGTTTGACAACCGGATGACCTCGAGCTGTGTGACCTATGAAAGGTGGGAGACGCTCCTCTATCCACCCATAATCCATTTTATCCATGGATGTACCTGTCATACTTTTAAATGGCATGATATTTTTCATTTGAATAATTGCTTTTACATAACTATTAGGTTCCCATACAGAATATGAAACACTGAGTAAATTTTAATCACAGTGAAAATCCGCTCATGGTCAGGAGAGAGTCCTGCAAGGTGTCAGGTATCCACTGAGTATTTTGCAAAAAAAAAAGGTGTTTAACAGGTTAAAACTGCATTACAGCTGATCAGCCATGTGATTAGAACTTGATAAAAGTGTATCCCATTTAGCACTGTAGCAATACATTTTACTGAAGCTATTTTTTTAGTATGCCAACTTAACTTGAGGAAAACTTTGATTTTTATGTATATATGTATTTTCCACAGTGCTGCTTGATTGCGTGCATACTTGAAAATAAAGTAATCTTGAGCTCTTGAACTTCTTCAACAGTGTTGAGCATGTGGACTTATGGAGCTCTGACTCACCACACAGAGGAGCTTTTTAAATCCTAATCGGTTTGCTTATTTGATTTTTGAAGACACCTACAAGTTGTTAACATCCAATGGAGGAGACACTGGCATGAATTGACATACGGCAGGCTTTTTAAATATTTACTCACAATATGTTCCAGCATGAAGTTGGCAGAATGCATTGAGTATGCTGGTAAATGTAGCTTTAATTAATGGATGAGGTGTCTGACTTGGCCTTACTCTTGTCACAGATGGTGACCTCTTTCTTTGCTGCGATGAGGGAGGAGAAGGAGCAAGCAACACAAAGATAACAAGGAGGAAGGAGAGGAGCCAGGAAACTGAAATGAGGACACACTGGTCCTTCACCAAACAGAAAGTCAATGTTGTCTGGCTGGGTTTAACTGTGATTCCTCCCAGCTCTGCGAGCCAATGCTACACAGTGTCACTTTAAAAGGAATCCTCTATCACAGCAGCAATTAAGGAGTTGTCCAAACATGTCAAAGAATTCATTGAAAGGTTCTATATAAGTCTGGGGAAAGTAAAATCAGTGTCAGATCTGTATGAAAACATGCTTCACAGGGTAAAAAAAATAACTGAAACATGTCAAAATACTTAAAACTATAGCAACGGAAGATTACAACGTCTGAATGTCTGCACTGCTGAATATCCGTACAGAAACAAGATTTATTCTCAGTTGTTTGTTTGGCATGAACATTTAGAGAGAGACAGAAAGCAACTCTGACAGCATCACCAGAAGTAGGATATCAGGTTTCAGTGCCTTCAGCGGACATGTGTTCCAGAGCATATATATATATATGTATATATAAAATGTGTGAGCTGCAAATTTCTGCTTGGCAACAAATCTACATGGTCCACATTTAAAGGCCATCTACTCCCCCACTGATGTTCTTAATTACTCTGGCTAATTATACACTTGCTTTGAAGGTGGGCAGAACTATGCTGTGAACCACTGTATAAGAGGACACCAGACAACATGTAGTAATAGGAGTGAAGGTGCAGTTTGGCCCAGGTGCAACAAAAAAAAGAGGAGAGTGAGGGAAATGTCAATCAAGCACCCACACACGTCTTAGAAGACATAACCCGGGTTTGCTATTGGTGAGCAGGACTTTTAAATGCAGCCCATTTTTTGGGGCATGTGCTTTAAAAAAAATATACATTTACTGTCATTCATAAATTCCCTCACAGTACACAACAGTTTCATGTTGTTTAATGTGCTCCTACATCTCCTTCTGCCTCTCCCGGGACTGAGTATGATGCTCTGAATAAATGAACAGCAGCTCTGGTAACCCTCTGAATTCATGAAAAGCCGATTTCAGCATTGGAGTGCTGATACCCTAAGTGCCAATTTCAGAGCACACTCACACACACTGGTGCCACCAGTGTTTGTGTAAGTTGAGACCCACACAATGCATGTCATCTGTTTCACTGTGACTGCACAGCTGAGTGAAGAAAATACAAAAGCTGCGAGTCAGGAGGAGACAGAATGGCAAAGAAATGTAGAGACAGGGAAATGTGTTTTAGTGCTTATGTTCATCTTTAAAACACAAAACAGTGGGGGTTTAAGTGATGCAAAGGAAGGAAAATATTTGATTTTCTTTGCAGTCACACTGCAGTGTCCATAAATGCACTACCCACATGTGCTTTCAGTTCAGTTTTTGTTATTTTGTTGCTTTGACAATACAACAGATTGGGGCCTAAAGTACATTTGGACAGATTACTGTGAATCATTTTTGGAGAAACAAAGACAAATTCAAAACACTAAAGTTGTTTATTCTAAAACATGAATTCTTTTGTCAAATGGGAAGCTGCGAGGATTTCCACAATTTTAGTTCCTTTGTAAGGAGGTAGACATCCAACATGAGCAACCCGAGAAGAGAAATGATTACCACAATCGTTTGTTTGCAAACATACATTTTGATTCATGTGCCCTTTAAAAAATCATATATTCTTTGCTGCCACATGTTGCCAGTGGCCCACAAACATGTGCTTATGTATTGAAATGTGCATGCTTTTTATCAAGTTAATACTTGTATTGAGTAACTGTTTCAGTATTTTGACAAATAATTTGTTTGAATTTGAGGTCAACTGGTCAACATATGATGCAAAAAGAGACAACAACAGAATTGTTGTATTGTATGATTATATTTAGCAAGAAGCATGACATTTTAATAGTACTACAAAACCTTTTAACTTGGACATGGGAGAGCACTATTTCCTTCCTGTTTTTCCCTCAAGCTGTGGATTTCTGTTAACCCTGACCACTATCTTTCCCAAACCCTAACCATGTACTGTGTTTTAACCTAGACACAATCTTAATCATAACACCATGGCTCACAGAGTTGGTCAACTGGTTGGTATATGGTCTTGACCGATCAAAATCTCATTGGTCAGATGGTTACTGGTTTTACTTTATTGAGGCCTTGTGTCCACCAAAGCATTTTTTCCCTGCTGATACCACCAGACGTCCCTCTCAAGAAGCCCAGCTGGGGGAGCGAGAACACTATGAAGGGGCAATGTTTTTTCAGTTTAGATGCAGATTTTTTTTTAACCCCAAGTGGACAAAGATTTTCTTTGGATTCTCAGCCCTATGCAATACCAAATCACACCATATGTTCATGAATAATTCTTGTTATGGACAGTTTTGGAAAGAACTGGGTGGCTGTGGCTCAAATGGCATGGCAGTCTACTGTCAAAGTATTCTTCGCCAAGAAATTGCTGCATTCATCAGTGTTTGAATTATGTGTATGAATTTCTGATGGTGGCAGGTGGCACCATGTAGGGAGCCCAGACCACCAGTGTATGGATGTTTGTGTGAATGGGTGAATGAGCTTTAAAGGGCACTCACTCACTCAAATACTTGGAAATTCATAGATAGTGTCACTATCTGTGTCATCGTCTGATCTTTGCTGATTAGCAGGGAGAAATCCATTTCATTCTTCTATTCAGGTACGCTTCAGTTTAATTTACAAATAGAGACACAATCAGTTGTTTCTCCAACTGTACCTGCACTGTTTGGTTTTCTTTTTCTTCATATTCTTATTTTAAGCAGTAAGAGAGACTATTTCAAATCGCTGAAGCAGGTAATTACTCCAAAACTAATTAGCTGAAGAGGTAAGGACAGCTAGAAATGCAACAATAATGGAGGGTGGGGGACTTCTTGTCACAAGAAAGAGAAGGAAAAAAAGCAATTAGATGGAAAATATATGGCAATGTAGCGTGTAAACAACTGAGGGTGGAAGTTAGGGAGGAGATCCAGCAAGATGGAGATTAACTGGAATAATACAACACTATCAGCGCAAACATGCATACACACGCACAAGCACATACATATACTGCATATAAAGATAATCACACATACATTTTTATTCCCATCCCTGCGCCCTCACCCTGGATATATAATCGTTCTCCTCTAACTGCTATTTTTCTTACTCTTTTTATTCTTTCATTCATAGGGATAAAGTCCTTTGCAGATTTTTTCCTTTATCTTTTCTTTGCTCTTATTAAATTTTCTTTGGTGTCACCAGCACCCAATTACTGCTTGGCTATAGCCTACTGCAAAAGAGGCCATATTACACTATAGTACACATTCAGTACACACAAACAAACACACACACACACACACACACACACACATTCCGATTTTGCAGTTGACTAAATACATTAATTCATTATCCTCGCCCACATTTTGATCATCACCTGTTTGGTGCCCACCGTCTTTACCTCGGTTACTCAGTTAAGCTGAGGTGACTTTCACAAAGAACAAAAACACTCAGTGGTAAATATTATGGACACTATGTTCACAGCAAAATGAGAATAGTGTAGAAACTGATGTGGAAGTGGAAGTAGAACACTGTTCAACTAACCTTATCTAATGTGCAAGCATTAGCCTAGAATGAAGGCTGGCTAGCCTGCTAGGTAACAAACAAAAAACCAAACAAGATTACAGAGGAGTGGTCACACTGCCATACGTAAGAGGAGTCATGGAACGTATCTAAAGAAGCATGAAAAAGCACAATATCAACACACCGGTCAAACCACAGACAACACTCCGTCAAATCCTGGTTCACCCTAAGGACAAAATACATCCAGAAAACAAATACAACACCATATATGAAATACCATACCAATCAAGCAATAAAACATACATTGGGGAGACAGGGAGGAGTTTCAGCACAAGGAAAAATTAACACAAAAAGGAGTGTGAGAAGGAGACCGCAACAAGACAAACAAGGGCAATAAAAGAAAAGGCACAACACGAACAACACAAGTCAGCCATCACCGACCATTGTAAAATAGAAAACCACATCATGGACTGGGAAAAGGCCAGTCATCCACACCGTACAAAACAAACACCAGCGCTGGATCAGGGAGGCCATAGAGATCAGGAAGCTGGGCCCACAGACCATCAACAGGGACGAGGGAGCATACATGCTCTCTCCTACCTGGAGCAGCATCCCGGCTGTCAAATCTGACAGTTGGGACACACCCTCTAGTAACACCAGCTGATAAGACGCGTGTGACACTCTGATGAAGGCGGAAGTGTCCGTCGAAACATGTCAGGTAAAATACAAACTTAAAATCACTGTCTGAGATAAAGGAATTTACGGAAAGGAGTCATGGTGAAAGTTAGCAATATTATATTCTGTAATGATTAAGGAGTTTATAAGTGTTAGCTTGTGTTAATGTAGCCAGCGAGCCTTGGTTTTTCAGGATCAATCCCCGGTCTCACACAGTCACAGTGAAAGTGATGCTTATGGGAAACTATTATTATACATACCTAAAATATGTTTTCTTCTGTTGACCTTTCACTGTGTACATATTGTTCATCGTATTTAACATTTGGAAGTTATTGTTTTTTTTTAGCATTTTGATCACCTCAGCTTAGCTGGCTAACCTCACTACATATGCTTAGTGTTAACAAAGTAAACTATTAGACAGGGTGCTAGTGCAGGAATGGGGTTTGATGCTGTGGGGTTGGGTCTGATCACAGCCTTAACACAAAAAGTGTCGTTTTTTAACACATCATTGACGAGTGTGGGAGCTGCTGAAGAGCATGCTGACTAAGTGGTGCAAACTGATGAGCGGATGCTCCAGTGCCTGATGGGATGCAACACGCTTGGCAGCATCGAGTTGAAGCATTCTAACTACCATTTACACAAACATCAGCTGGTGAGCTTTTTCTGCGACTTTATCTGCTGAATTCTCAAGAGTTGATGACCCAGATCCAAAACAGTAATGAAAATAACAGCAAAGGTTAGAGGTGTCTCGAAACATCTCATAAAATGAATAACAACTCCTTCTGAGGATATTTCACCATATTTTACACTTGGTTCAGAAATAAGTTTATGTTGAGGATTTTTTTGTGAAAGACCAAAAAGAACACCTACATGCAGGAGGTCATACAGAGAGCTGAACTCCATCCTCCTGTTCTCCTTCAACTGTCTTGGTTTTGTACTGTTCTGGTGTCTGAAAGGTGTTATTGTTAGCAATGGCATTCTGAGTACAGTATACTTTCACAAACTGGCAGGCAGAACCATTTATTTTTACTTTATTTTTTTAATATGAGAAATGTAAGAAAGAAAGAGGAACCGTTAAAACCATCAGGTGGTTGTAAGAATACAAATTCGGAATTACAATACAGATGTACAGCGAGATAGACATTTTAGGTTTCACAGTAGCTCAGTTAAATCAGAACTGCTGTGACATGACAGGTAAGCCTACCTTGAGTATTAAACTAGGCTCTTTAAATACAGGGTTCTTTAAATACAGTTGATGGAACAGCTGTGCAAATACTGTCTCTAAAATAGTACAAATCAGACTTTGATGAGCATGTCCAGTTTATTTTCTGACCTCATCTTTTGCCAGCAGGACATTAGAGCTGCAATTCTTCATTATTTTCATTGGCTACTGTCCTCATGTCATCAATCCTTGGCACTTTGCAACCTCGCCAACAGCGCCCTGACCCAGTAAAGACTGCATCTGGCAGGTGAAGGATTTGGAGGAGAGCATGTCTCCGATGACTGCATGTCCATCCTGGGCAGGAGGAGTGGAGGACATGCCTGAAGCGATCACAACACAGATGTGACAAGATGTGTGACCTGCTGCCCGGAGCTCAAAGCTTAGAGGAAAGCAGAAGAAGATAAAGTGGACACATTTAGTCAGAAACTATCATTAAACATTTTTTTTTATAACACAAAGATTACTTTTTTAAGAACAATCTGCAAATTAAGGACATTGGGGGGTTTATTTCACAAGAATTTCCTGGAAATATCTCCTCAAAACATTGGAAATATATGTATTTAGATTTTATTAATTTTTGTATTACTGACTTTATTACAGGCAGACTGATATCTATGTAACCCTTTTAGAGATGGGAAACAGAATTAGATTGTTGTATGCAATTATTTATGCTGGTCAATGGAAATCAGAAGATTCTATATTCGACCATGGAGCCCAGGATTTACCAAACAACTCACTATGAACGACTCAAACACATATATTTGAGGAAACAAAACGCTTGCCTTTTAATGTAAAGAAGGGAAGGATCACTCAAAACACATAAATGAACACAAATATTACCCGGGTAAATATAAAAATAATAAAGAATTGCAAGTGAAGAATATTCACAGCAGTAATTTCACAAATCAAATTGTTCCCTTCTCAGTTCTCTGTAGTCCTTCTGTCTTATTCTCCCATTGGGCTGTAGCTTGCCATCGACGTCTCGGTCAAAAGCTCCAATGTCCAAGCAGGTGAAAAGAGGTCCAACCAAAACACCTGACCTACAGTGATTAAGGTCAGAGTATTCTTTTAGCTTTCAATCATTAATTATAACTATGCATCATGTTAAATTGTAATATACCATAACAATATCAGTAAGAACACACATAATATAGACAGAGATAATTGTTGTAAAACCTATTCAATATACTAATATCAAAAATATTTCACATGCAATTGCAGTACAGAATACTGGACATATTCTGTGTTTAAGGGTAAGTTTAAATAAAACAAAATAAGCCATTAGAATTTCAAGTGCTCAAAATACAAATTATAACATGTACAGATTCAAAATGGCTTACTGTGCTTTAAATGCACGCACAAAAGTGCTAAATCAACACCTTACTTAGATGTGCATGTAACAATTATGCAAATCCACTATTTAAACAACTAACCCTAACCCTAACTGGATGAAGTTTGCAGTTCTGGAGTATTAAGCTAATATTTTTAGCATAAGTGAATGCAGGCGCTATATTGCTAGCTAGCATTCCAGCTAGCGCTTCGCTAATGGCCTTGATGCTAGCGGTCCGTCATGTGAATGACATGCTAGTTAGCATGAGCAGCTAGCGCTTAGCATGACTGATCAGCGTTTGCTCACCGATGCGTTTTCTTCCATGAGGGAGACGTCAAGTCTCTTCAACCGTAGTCTCACAGGTCCAGGGCTCCACCCGAGATGGTCTCCATGCGTTTTCAATCACTTTCAACAACTTTAATACCAATCTCTCCTCACGGTATCTGTTCTGCTCGACACAAGAGTTGCTCTCTATCTTTCCCAGAGGCTCGAGAGGGTCATGAACTCTGACCCCTGCAGGTCAGCAGACCGGGCTTCTTCCTGATTGGCTGACAGACATCTCAAACCTATCTCCTTCAAAATAAACTTCGTGTTCATTTCCGATTATCTTTAACGATAATAAACTTAATGAGTTGAGTGTTGCATAGGAATGAAACTCTTTTTACTGACATGTTAGATTTTAATATGCATTTTTAAATCTGGGTTACACCTACTCAGTTAAGGGTGGCTGTTGCAGAAAAATTTAATATTTTGAGTAATCAATAAAAGGGCTGATGGCCAATTAATTTTAACAGCTGATTCAGTAATACAGGAAGTGACATATAATACATTCATCAATCAGTCACACTTTATTTGTAAAGCACTTTTCATACAAATAAAAGTGCTTCACACAATACAACAACAACACCCCTCCATACACACACATCAAATAAATATGATGCATTATAAAAAAATAATCTTTTATTCACCTTATCATGGTGGATTTAAAGCAGGCCCCTTCAGCCTCCAGCACTCCATTATATTATTTACATAAATTTGGACTCCATGGACCTTTATACATTCAAGACACTTAAATACAGCTCAGTCTGAGCAGGCACAAGAGCTATTTCTCTATTTTTTACTATTGCCAGCAACTTTCAGAAGTCAACTTTCAAATATATATTTAATATAATTATACTTTTCAAATCTGACTTCTGCAGCCAACATCTGCTGTTGTTGACAGTTTGTCTTTATATGAAAGTATAATGAATCACAAACAACTTCTTTATATAGAAGTAAAGTTGGGTTTATGAGAACCTGCAGAGTCTGAAAACACTTTTACATCTCACTATGGGTTTGGATTCAAGATTAAAGCGGCCATGCATACAATTTTGGCTGGACAACTAACGGTTTCACCATAAAAGCTGTGATACTTAAAAACACAACTTTAGGGTTGTGGTTAATCA
>CAFUXE010000105.1:438859-457054 GCA_903364295.1 Serranus cabrilla | reverse complement strand
ACTGTGCTTTAAATGCACGCACAAAAGTGCTAAATCAACACCTTACTGAGAAGTGCATGTAACAATTATGCAACTCCACTATTTAAACAACACTGGATGAAGTTTGCAGTTCTGGAGTATAAAGCTAATATTCTTAGCATAAGTGAATGCAGCCGCTATATTACTAGCTATCATTCCAGCTAGCGCTTCGCTAATGGCCTTGATGCTAACGGTACGTCATGTGAATGACATGCTAGTTAGCATGAGCGGCTAGCGCTTAGCATGACTGATCAGCGTTTGCTCACCGATGCGTTTTCTTCCGTGAGGGAGACTTCAAGTCTCTTCAACCGTAGTCTCACAGGTCCAGGGCTCCACCCGAGATGGTCTCCATGCGTTTTCAATCACTTTCAACAACTTTAATTCCAATCTCTCCTCACGGTATCTGTTCTGGTATCTGTTCTGCTCGACAAGAGTTGCTCTCTAGCTCTCTACCTTTCACAGAGGCTCGAGAGAGACATGACCTCTAACCCCTGCAGGTCAGCAGACCGGGCTTCTTCCTGATTGGCTGACAGACATCTCCAACCCATCTCCTTCAAAATAAACTTCCTGTTCATTTCCGATTATCTTTATCTATATAAACTTAATGAGTTGTTGAGTGTTGCATAGGAATGAAACCCTTTTTACAGACATGTCAGATTTGAATATGCATTTTTAAATCTGGGTTACACCTACTCAGTTAAGGGTGGCTGTTGCAGAAAAATTTAATATTTTGAGTAATCAATAAAAGGGCTGATGGCCAATTCATTTTAACAGCTGATTCAGTAATACAGGAAGTGACATATAATACATTCATCAATCAGTTACACTTTATTTGTAAAGCACTTTTCATACAAATAAAAGTGCTTCACACAATACAACAACACCACCCCTCCATACACACACATCAAATAAATATGATGCATTATAATAACATAATCTTTTATTCACCTTATCATGGTGGATTTAAAGCAGGCTCCTTCAGCCTCCAGCACTCCATTATATTATTTACATAAATTTGGACTCCATGGACCTTTATACATTCAAGACACTTAAATACAGCTCAGTCTGAGCAAGCACAAGAGCTTTTTCTCTTTTTTTTTACTATTGCCAGCAACTTTCAGAAGTCAACTTTCAAATATATATTTAATATAATTATACTTTTCAAATATGACTTCTGCAGCCAACATCTGCTGTTGTTGACAGTTTGTCTTTATATGAAAGTATAATGAATCACAAACAACATCTTTATAAAGAAGTAAAGTTGGGTTTATGAGAACCTGCAGAGTCTGAAAACACTTTTACATCTCACTATGTGTTTGGATTCAAGATTAAAGCGGCCATGCATACAATTTTGGCTGGACAACTAACGGTTTCACCATAAAAGCCTTGATACCTAAAAACACAACTTTAGGGGTTGTGGTTAATTAATGTCTTCTTCATCACTGTTCTCCAAACTCTTGTGAAAGGCTCTGCATAGTCATCCTCTCTTGTGTTTCTGGTTTATGACATCTCTTATTAGATTTCTTGAAATTACAAGTCAACAAACTGTGAAACAATTTGAAGAATAGAGGTTTATGTCGTCCCATCTTTAAACTGCATGAATTTAGTTTTCCGCCAACTCCTGAGACACATTTCTGGCCAAGATCTTGTTGATACTTCAAGCTACCTTCACTCAAAAGTGTATTTTTCCAAAGTATTTTCATAGCAATATGTCAGATAGAGATGCTTTGTAATGGCCCTTGGCGTGTGATACAGACACACATGGAACTTATTTACTTGAGTTTTGGTTGTATATGGGATTGTTTGTCACTTTCCGCTTCTTATATGCATGGCGGCCTTTCACAATAAACTTCTGTGTCCACAGGAAACAATTAACCTTGGGCAAGCACTTGCTTAATGTTACTGTAAAGTACAGGATTAGGACTAAAATTAACTTCTTCTTCTATGTCACTTCTATGAGTTTGGAGGTTTACACGTGTTTCTTAGTGGTGGGAATGGCAGTTTTTTCAGTGTACTGCATCACTAGAATCTGTTCTTTAAAAAGATTAGTTCACTTCACTTCCATGCATCACATTTTTACCTAACTATGTCACCTCCAGTAGTCACGTCGGCCTCGCAACTACTTCACTTCCGGCATCTACATGCATTTATTCCCTTTTTAAATGTGTCTTTTATAATGCCTAACCAGGAAGTTTTTTTGCCCTAAAGTTGGAGAACTGGTTTTGTAGGCTAAATTCAGCCAAACTGCAGACTTTTTTTTACAACAGTGTACCATACATTTATGTTTTATGACATTTGCGTTATTTTTAGAATGCTCATATGGAACATATTGGTTGGTATTGGTATACGACCTATTCTGTTTAGGTTGGAGATCCTGTTTAAAAATGTGTGAAGATCATGAGAGAGAAAAAGAAAAGCATGACATAAGAGGAGTGAAAGTGGTAGAATAAAAGCCTGAAAACAGAGACCAGGGACAGACTGGCAGAATAAGAGAAACCAGAAAGACAGAGAGAGTAGTGTCACTCTTCTCTCTTCCTTTCCCCTGACAGTCCTTCTGTTGTGTCACAGCGTTTCTGATGTACAACGCTGCGTCACATATACTTACAGAGGTCCTTTGGCATCCTCCTGCCAAATCCCTGCAGTCGTGTCACTTTTTCTGTTCCTGCCACTTTTGTGTCAACATCTATTCTGTAACAGTTTAGCCGGAACATTAAGCTTCAGGCCCCGACTGAAGTGACAAATCTATGTCGAACACACCGCGATCCCGCTCATGGTCAGCCGCCCGGCGGAGAGTCACCGGGCAGGTGGAGGGGTTGAGGCTGCGTCTCATGTGAATACAGATGATGTCATGTCTGACTGGTTTGTATTCGGCGACCGATCTCAACATATATCACAGAGGGGGGATTTTTCCGGCGTTGGTGTCTCACTCACTGAGCAGACAGATGTTAAGTCCAGTGGGAGTGGAGCTCATAGAAGATGGATGAAGAGACAGAGAGGGACAGAGAGAGAGGGATCCACTTCTCCTTCTCCATCCATCTATCAGCTCATTCTCCTCCATCAGTCAAGTTACCTCTTCACCTTTGCATCCTTGCCTTCCTCTATCCCTCCATCTTTTATCATTCCATCTCCCTTTTGTTGTGCTCCTGCGCTCTATTTCTCCATCATTTGATCCATCTGTCCTTGCCTTCCTCCATCCACCTTGTTAACATCATTATATCTCTCTATCGCCACACTCCTGTATCTCTCCATCAGTCCACTCCTTTATCCCCACAATCCTCCTTCCTCAGTCCCTCCAGCATTCCTGCACCCATTCTTCCATATCTCTGCATTTTACATTCTTCCATCTCTGCAATACCCTCTATCTTTCCTTCTCTTTTTCCTCCTCCCTTCTATCCTTCCCTCAGTCCCTTTCTCCAATCCAGCATTTCACATCATTTGAACCCTTCATACTTAGATTTTTCATCTATCCATTATTAATCTCCCAACCTCTGCAATCATCCACCCCTCTAACTTTCCATCATCCCATTCCCAAAAATGTCTTCATGAATGTATTCATCCTTCGTTCCAGCTCCGTCACTCTGTCATCAGTCCATCTCTTCATCCATGCATTTATATATCTCTCTTTATCTGTATCCTTGTATTATCCCACCCTTTTATTTCTACATCACTGCATCTCTTCTTCCTTGTATCCCTAATTTCCCCCATCCCAGGTATCACTTTACCCCTGGTACACCGCCCATTATCTCTCATCTCTCGTCTTTACATCCCTCTCAAGCTGTTCATCTCTACATCTCTTCCTACATCCATCCATCAATTCAGCCTCCTGTCTGCAATCCATCCTTTTCTGTTTATTCATGTATCCATCTCCTCCATCCCCTACATTCCACCATCCTTTATCTCCATCATCCCTCTCTCGTTATATCCTTGCATCTTTCCATCCCTGTACATTTCTCCATTAGTCTGCCTATCCGCCATTCCATCCAACTCCTTGATCGTGAATTCCTGTATTCCTCATTCTCCATCTGATCTCTTCATCCCTCTCCAGCTTACCACCTCCCTGTTTCTCCATCCGTCCATCCATCCATCATTTCAGCCTCCCATCTGAGATTCATCCCTGTCTGAGCATACATTTACTGCTCCTCCCTCTATCCCTCTCCACGGTTCCATCTTTCATCATCCCATCTCTATATCCCTTCCTCTTGTTTCTATTTTTATCTTCTCTCTGTGGTGCTGACAGTTCATTGTCAGACAACAGAGGACACAGTTGTCGTACCTTTATGTGTTCTCTCTCTCTCAGTGTAGTTGTCACCTTGCTCTTTCAAATCTCTCATGTGACAGTAGCCCTTCAGCTCGTCCTGTCAGCCAACGCTGATGTCACCCTGCTCTCACCTTTTACCTTGTCACTACCTATGATGTGTTGATTTCACCACCACACTGCTGCTGCTGCTATGTGTGTGCATGAACAGAGATTGTGGTTATGCAGTGACACACACACACACACTCATTATTTCATTAGTAAGCCACCATCATACTTTTCACTGTCAACAGATCGCCTTCTCTGTTCACATCTGACTCCACAACAGGGTGTCACCTCCATGCAGCCTGAACCACACATGCACACCAGGGACACAAAAACACACACACACAGGCGACTCTGGCGGGCATCTGTGCTGCTGCTTCCCAGTGTTGCAGGCTGTAATTGGAAAGTGAAGGCTTTATGACACACTGGCTGTGGTGGAAGCTGAGGAGGCGAAAGTGAGAGTGAAAAGAAAAAAGTTTACAGTTTATGACCTTTATGTGAGACAAGGATGATCATACATTTTAGTCTCAAGAGTTGTTGAGGTTATGCTTTGTGTTCTTTGTCATTTAAACAAAAAAAATCTGGAATGTTACAACTTCTTACTTTAACTTTGGATCAATTCCGGTAACATTATCATTGGCTGGGATCCGGGAGCACAGTGATAATCCCTTATTGCACAAGAAAACTGTGTTTGCACCTCTGCAGTATGTTTTTAAAATCACCTGGGGATTTGTTTACAACCTGTTTGATGGTTTCTTCCCATTTTCAAAAAAACTCCTTTGAGCATCATCTGTTCACCAAGGCCTTTGGCCTCATCTAACCCTCTCCACCCTATCATCAGTGCCCACTTTCTCTATCTTTCAGTTATGCCTCATGTAAAGCGTCCTTTGGTTTCTTCAAAGTCCCTATATACATTTAAGTTAGTATTTTTTTTAAATGAGCACCATTAGTACAAGAGCGGAATAAGTTAGTTATATGTTTTAAAATTGTGCACATGTGTGCCTCTACACTGATCTGCATGTTCTAAAGAAAAATAATGCTATTGTAAAAGTGTATTTGTGCAGCTGTTCAGTTTATGTTGGGGGTTTAAGTGAATCACTTGTTGATAGATTTTATCTTCACAGTACGCTCACACTGTGCTGGTTGCATTTACACATGCTGATATCTGATCACACTGCAAGCCAGACCACCTCCAGATGAGTTCCTATGGAGTAAAGTTCAAGTCTTAAGTCCACAGCCCTGAATATCACTTAAATAATATGCATGATTTAATGCAATACTTGATGTTAATTGCTTGACTAACGTTAATATTGTATCATAGGGGAAAAGGCTCCAAAATCCAGTGTGACTACATTTACACTGAGCTGTTTTGTTTTTTTTCCTGGCTTTTCCTGATTTCCCGTCATTTCAGTGGATAATTCCCTGGCTGGCTGCACAGAGAGAAAGATCAGCCCTGCATACATCACGACAGCCAGAGGGGGAAAAAAAAGAGTCAGAGAATAACTCCCCTGTGATCAGACCATATGCACCCGTCAGCTATTTCCTTGTGCTGCTAGGAAGAGCAGACTCCTGCGTTTGAGAGTTTTATATGTACGATATACTGTATGCCACCATAATTAACCAAAGCCATACACGGTATCTGTGCCGGGCGTCCCATCTGTCATCGCAGAAAGAAACGTCGCTACAGCTTCTCCCAAAGTTTTTATTCTCCAAGTTTTTATTTGGCAGGCAGAGTAAGTTAGGATTCTTTTAGGAGTTTTGGGTGGGTGCAGGGGGTATTGATTATCCTGCGAGGTGTTGTTCAGGCACACGTGGCATGCTGTGCAGAATATTGATCATAATATTTGCATGCCACTCCAGATGTTGAGGGGAGTTGATTTGATTTACAGGTTGGCAGAATCACTTCTTCAGCAGTTTTGTCTTTGCAGGGTGCCCATGGCAGACATCAAAACCAGGAAACAGCCACATTACCCCCCTGCTCACACATATTGACTCAAACATTTGCGTTGCAGCAGGATTCTATCAACATGCTACCGCACCTGAAGTCATGACATAGGGAAATTTCTGTGTTGGTCTGTAGAGAATACCTTTATAATATCACCTTTTCACCCCATTCCAACTCATATTTGTGAAAACATGGAAGAATAGCTGATTTTTGTGGTCAGCAGCCTCCTTATTTACTATGATACAACTCTAACAAGTAATAAAATGAAACCACAATGCAATTAAAGACATTGTTTGGGTAATGATCTAGCCTCAGGCTTGAGTGTAAACAGGAGGTTAGTTGCATCCTAAAATCCCATTTGGATTCATATTACAGTGGGAGATCAGTCATAAAGTATTTTGCTCCTCTTTAGTTGAAGCCATATTCATTTTTGTGTGTGTTTGAAGTGATAATAATGTAATATATTGCATCGTATAGTGTATGGATATAATGTTTAGATATCTAATTGAAAAACATGTCCGTGAATATACAGTGGCTGTCTGACAATCATTATTGTAGCTGATGAAGACCTGCTCAGTGATCTCCAATATGTCAGCTGGTTATTGGGCTGTAAAATTACAGGGAAATTCAAATGAACTCATTTTATGTTTACCAACGTTTCTCTGTATTCCTTTTTTATTGTCACTTTGATCTGCAAGATTATTAATAGGCAATGTTTCCCTGGAATTGTGCTGCTGGAGCCGTGCGATTGTTCTGAATCATAATTAAAGTCGTTTGAATGTGACTCTTGTTTATGAGTGATTGGGACTCATCAAGATTTGCACAGTGAAATGATTGAAAGCAGATGCTTCTGAATGGTTGATTAATTTTTAAGACGCATTTTTTATGTGCAAATAAATTCACAAATGTACATTCATCACAGATCCCATTACTGGGAAACAGTGAGTGTGGTGCTGTCTTTGTGCAGGATTCACACCTGAATAAGAGCTCTGCGGGTCCATTATTTTCATCATCACACTATTCGAAACATCATATAAATCAACAAGAGGGATGTTATTATTTCTTTCTTGTGGTAATAAATTCACTTTTGTGCTATAAATGTTTTTTTTTCCTACAAGTTATTGATATAGTTGTGCTCAACTCTACACATAGCATTGTGTCCTGAACCAAACTCTTGGAAAAAGGCGTTACTCTCCTTTTGGAATGGCATATGGTGAGGCCCTGGAAGAAAACAAGACGGACACTTATATAAACAAAGGGAAGTCTTTATTCTAGTAGAAGGTAGCGTTGGGCTTAGCTGGGTCCTTGTCACCGATTCTGATTGGGAGTTTTACAGATCGGATCTCCAGGCTCCACTGGGGGGAGGAGAGAGTCCGCTTTGGGGACCTTGAGAATCTTTGCAGATGATGTGGCTCTGTTGGCTTCATCAGACTGTGACAGTCAACACGTGCGAGGGCGGTTTGCAGTCAGATGTGAAGCAGTTGAGATGAGAGTCAGCACCTCTGAGTCTGTGGCTTTCTCCCTCTGGATTGTGAGTTGTGAGTGAGTTGCTGCCCCAAGTCGAAGGAATTCAAGTGTCTTGTGGTCTTGTTCAGAGTGAGGGGGGGAAATGGAGCATGATCTCGACAGGCGCTGTGGTGCCGTGTCAGCAGCACTGAAGGTGTTGGGACCATTGTGGTGAAGAGGGAACTGAGCTGGAAAGTAAAAGCTTTGATTGGTGATGATTTCTACGCTCACCATCACCAATGACCACAAGCTTTGGGTAGTAACAGAATGAAAGTGGTTTCCGGATACACACAGTTTAAATTAGCCTTAATTCTTGAGTATAACGGCCAGGCAGAATTTTCCATATTTTCCATAAGTACTGTCTTAAAAATGTAAAATGCGTATGTTCTCCCTTGGGTAGTTATTATGTCTTTTTTTGTGTGTTGAGCAAAAATTAATTAACTTGGATAACATACAATAATCAGTAACCATACAGCTTGTATTAACCCTTTTCAGAAAAAAAACAAAAACAAACATAAAGGTATACAGAGTATCTCTACCTTTCTTGCTGAAAATACCACTTCATTGCATCATTGGCACAAAAAATGTAAATCACCTTGCAGTACCGAAATGAAAGAGATAGACAAAACAGGGGAAAAAGTGAAGGCGGCAAAAGCGGACTGAAGAAGTATACCAACAGAGTGATGGAGAAAAAACAAAATTTGAAATAGAATGAAAAATAACCCCAAGCAGGGTGCCTATCTTGGCTCATCCACTGGCTCCTGTTCGCTCTAATTTATACATTAGCTGCTGAGGCACTGTTTCTGAGGACACACTCTGCAGACTCCTGGCTGTGGAAATAAATAGTGCTGACATAATGTTATGCACATTACACCTCTAAAAGTAAACTTTAAGCAGTCTGCCTAGTGGCTGGGTTTCAAGGCGAAGTCATGTATTGTGTCTGAAGTCTGAGATTGGTCTCTCTTTTTTTTTCTTCATGCGATTTATCCTCAGTGAAAGAGCAAAACTCCTGGAGGGGTTTGGTTTCCTCATATCATATTTGTATTTCTCTCATTTGCAGTTTCCAGGCATATATGGACTCAAAATAATTTAGACACAGCTGCTGCTTGATGTGAGGAGAAATGATGTGGTAATAGCTATATGCAGAGCTGCTTCTCTGCGTCTCGATACTTTTGTCTCTTTTTTTAAGCCGCGTGTCTCTTTTGTCTTCAAAACTCCTTTCTTCTCTGATCATTTTTAACGTTTCATATTCGAGTCAAGCGCAGAAGGTGTTTATCATTTGCCGACAGTCATGAAATGCTTGCATAAAACAGTTGTATGAAAAGTGAGACAGGTGAGTAAAGGAAGAAAGAACAGCAGCGCACAGAGAGAAAAAAAATATGTGTCATTGCAACATGATACGTGGTTGTATAATCTTTACGAGAAAACATTTAAAATAAGCTACTGATTAGTATTTAATAAACGCAGATCTACAAGTTCAGTCAGTTGTCTGGAGTACAAAGAGTTGGAACATTTTGAAGAAATAGTATGGCATGATTGTTCTATTTCATACTGCTCTTTGTAAAGTGACATTTAAAAGAAGAAAACACAAAAGCGGAGCCAGACGGCGACAGCATTGTGTTTCTTTGGAGTAGCCGCTATGCAGCCAATGCGACATTTCAATTTGTCTGTCTCAAAACGACGTCACGACAAGGCATGGTATAGAAGTCAGAGAGAAGAGAAATTCCACTTGTCTTGCAAGCTTCTCCAAGTCCTTGAAATTCTAACAGAAAATGCCATAAATCTTACTACACATTTACATTTACATCTTTCCAGATGGTCCATGTGTCAGATTAAGTGGTTATGGTAGCAGAAAAAGTACCAGAAAACACTCAACAGTGAGCACTGTCACTGCTTTGGCTACTAATTAGAGTAACAATCCACATGATATGCAACAGTAAGCAGCTAATTACAGCCACACAATATTTAGCAGCTTCAGCCGAGCAGCAATCCTCTGCCTCAACTAGTGTACAACTGTACAGTATATATGTGATATAAGCTACAGGCTAGATGCAGCATTAAGGAATGTCTAAGTGGTAGAAGGGGACCATGTCCCCTTCATTATGCAGATTGAGATGCCAGGTTGGAAAAGTGGAAAGTGGGCATGTCAGGGGAGGATAGCAGCAAGGGAGACATATGAAATAGGGGAATGAGAGGAGGGAAAGAGCAGGAGAGCGAGTGAGGAGTGGATGACAGGAGGGAAGAGGGAAGTGACAGGGGGACGAGAGGAAATGAAAGGGAAGGAGAGTAGAAGGGTTGCTGAGATGAGGAAAGGTGATGGAACACGATGAGAGGAGAGGAAATTAGAGAAGAAAAGATAAGGAGAGGAGAGAACATGAGCTGAGAAGGTGAGGACAGATGAGAGGTGAATTAAATGTCAGTCTTCATGCTGATTTCCGAACTACAGAGCTGCTCGGCATGTAGCATGTCTGGATCTTGGTAACCTTCTACATTTCACCTACGACACCAAAGGTTTATCAGTGATGATGTCCATGCAGGGTTTGAAATAATTACACCCCAAACAAAATATGTTGTGGCGATCACAATTTATCCATCTTGTCCTTTGGGCTCTAGAGGATGGTTGTATAATACACTACACTGGCCATGTTCATTGTGATAAAAGATTACAGTAAGTCTCCCAGTGCAACAATATGCTTTTATGGGTTTTTAAATATTTTTTGGAACATTATTCAGCTCTATGGCTTGGAGGAATCATTTAATTCATGCTGTGCCTATAAAAATAATAGTTGTGAGCAGGATAAAAACAATGTTGGTTTAGGTGTTTTCAAGGGAATATGTTAATATTAATGAAAAGATACAATAACAACAGGCTTATTTTTCATAAAATATACAAGAGATTGGAAGACAGTTGCAGATATTAGGGGAAAAACTGTAAAAAGATGGTGGTACAGGAAGAGAAATGGTTAATAACAATAGCAGGAGACGGGCGAGGAGGGGGAGTCGTGGGGACATGAGACGGATGAAGGACGAGGCAATGAAGGGGTTAGATAAATGCTGAGAGGTGAGAAGGGTGACTGAAGTAGAAGAAGAAAGGAGTGACGAAGGGATGAGACTGTTAACAAGCTGGCTCGCACGGCGAGAGGGCAGAGGGTGAGAATGAGAAAGATGAGAGGGGATGGAGACGGAAAAGGAACAGCGGAGGTAGAGCAAGTGAGGGAGAGAAATACAGTAGCAGTATGAGTGAAGAAGATGAAAAGAGATGGACAGGAGGTGAAGGAACGGAGCGAAAATAAAGGGTAAATGAGACATCCATTGGCAGTACAGAGAAATGGGAACCAGACAAAGATAGAATTAGAGAGCACACTCCCCAGTGTGTGGCCCTGGCCGAGCGAGGCCATCCGTAATCCGACCAGGATGTTAATGAGCAGGTCGGGTTGAGGGGTGAAGGGAGGGGTGGAGGTGTGAAGGGGGTGATGAATCAGACCAGACCACTATCCCTGATCTTTTATCTCTGGTTTGACAGAGGCCAGCATGCTCTCTCTGAAGGCCTGCGATCCATTACAGCCCCACCTTCATTATGATCGATCCACCGGGAAACAACTTCACAGGGGGAACTGATGGCGGTTGGGGGACACACAGAGTGCTGGGTTGAGACCTTACAGGGCGTCATCGTGCTGCCCGGTTTCAATTATACTTCTGCTTCAACAGTTTAGCATCGGCCTTCCAAGTAAAATGTTGTAGCTCAGAACAGCTACAAAACTCAAGATTGAGATTAGGTTGAGCACGAACTGCTTTCTTGTCTTGTTTTGCAATCTGTTAATCATAAACAGATATTTGCATCACTTGGAATGAACCCACATCTGTGTGTGTGCATTTTTCCATCAAGGTTGTATGCAATTGCAAGTTTACTCTTGAACACATGGGCCTTGACTGTTCCTTTAGGTGCACTGCTCAAAATTTTGGTCTTCCTCACCTTATGGTCTTGCATTTTCCATAACGTGATTGGTATCCAGTAGATATCCAGATATCCAGTCCAATAAACTCAAAGAAAAGCTCCACATTTAATGTAAGTCAAATTGACTAACAGATTTTTTTCTAGTTTGGACTTGGCTGAGTTTTAAATTAAACCTCCCAACATTCCCTGTCAGAATGACAGTTAAAATGATCATCTGTCATTCTGGCGCCAGTTTTTATTGGGTTAAAATTCTTGCTTGGCTGTCAATACTTGAGTTGATTTACTATATTTTCACTTCATTTGTATTACCGAAATTTGACTGAATCATTGAAGACGTTAGAGGTTGCTCATGGAGGTGTTTACCATTAGTATACCAATACTAATAGTATTTAGTATCAGCAAGGGGCTCTTGCTTCTAATTTGCTCTTGTTTTTCTGTTGTCTTTGTAGCTTTAGCTCTGCCTGGATTTTCTTTCTTTGCCCAGATGTGAGTCTTAATGTCTTGGGGACAGGGGTTTTGTGGGCTAAAGCCCCCATGGTGGATTTCCCTCTGTCAAGACAGTGTATGTTTGAGTTTTTCCAGTCTGTGTGTGTATGAATGTGTATGCGGATGCCTCAGCTGATGCGGTTCTTGTGTAATTTAAATAGTGCTGCTGTACACTCAAGGGCCACAGTGGGGTCACACATTCTGCTGACAGAATGTGTTTACGGCATTGAAAACAAATCTTCAAATGGTTATTTATTCTCATATACATCCAATTTCAGCCCTGCTGGTCTGGGTACAATCTGTATAAATGGTGAAGTTAAAAAAAACTGTATGTGAGAAGCTGTTTCACTCAAAAGATTTGTCTCACCTCCTTTGACCTATTTCAGGGAAGCAGGCAGGAGATGCTGGCTCAAGTGATATAAAATAGTTTCTAAACGATCAAGGAAGGAAAACTGTGTGCCTTGGGTTAATGTTGGGAAAATGTTTTGAGACCGTTGCAAATCTTGTTGGTGATTTTGTATAACTGAGTTTACACAACTCCTGCATGCTTGATAATTTCTTGAGAGATCAAAAAACAGGGCAAAACACAACCATATTTCATTACAACTGTTGTCAGCTTTACCATTGAAGCCGCTGGCATGGCTCACTAAACGTTGGACCGAACCAATCATCACTTGGCATTTTTTCATGATATAATTTATGTACTGCGGCGATCAAGGGCCAACTTTTACCTAACAGCACCAAGAACAAATATAGAAGTATGGCTGAAAAGACTGCTTTTCATAGTCCCTGTTCACTTTTTTTTGCCCATTAAACTACTAATTTCACACCAATGATGATCTGGTAAATTATCAAAGAGACTGTAAAAAATATTTCAAGCTTTTGTTAATGTGTTTTTTTTTATTGTAGTTTCAGAAATGAATGGTCTGTTGAAAGGGTTAGAGTTGGGAGTAAATCAACTGCTCCCTCAGAGGTAGTGAAAACAGGTTTGCTTTATTACGTCCTCTCATGTCCAACACAGCTGATTCAAAAGATCAGTTTGTTATCGAGCAGCTCCAGTCATTAAAAACGAGTTGATCAGTTGCTCCAACACAGCTGAATCAGATCATCAGCTTGTTATCAGGCAGCTACAGGAGGTGATAATTTTATTCAGCTGTGTTGTGTTGGTGTTCATAATCACTGCGACCACTAGAGGACGCCACTGACAACAAACATTAATATCGGTCACAATAACATGACGTAGTACACATGGGTTCATATTTTGGAGGAGGGTAGTCTTTATCAGGAAGCGGCTGGGTACTGTTAAATAGTTTAATATGACTTCCAGTACCAACAATGCCCACGTCTGACCATCTATCCAAATACAAATACAGAGACGGATAATTGATTTGGTTGAACAAACAGATACGGATAAGGACATCTTTGTACACATCAAGTACAGAAAATAGCTTTTTTTTTCAGTCTATGGGTCAGCATAACGAAACACATTAGAAGTTGGGGAAAATATGGGACCAAAAGATTCTGATGCCTTCGGGACGCCTTCTAAATCTCCCACTTACATACTACACTTACTAACATGGAGAGTACAAGCAATTATTGCAGGCAAGTGTTTGTTCCCACAAAGACATCTCTCATGTGGCTTGATGACTGCATTAACTATGATCAAACAAGTTAAAAAACACACTCAGCACAAGTCTGTCTGATCCCATTTCTTGTCAACTCAGTAGGATCTCCACAGCCATGTAGCAAAACTCAGCTAAGCTACAAAGCCTTTCTAACACCCTGACAAAAAGTATAAATCCAGATTTAACGCTCTTGAGGATCCACCAGCGCTGACAAACAGCCAGAGTTTAGGTGATCCAGTGTTTCATCTTCTAAAGCAGCCGCATCTATTCGCAGTCAAAGATAACTAATCATGGGCCTCCATGAAAAGAGATTCTTATACCTGCTTTCATTTCTGTGGTTGAACTAAGTAAATATAAGAGTTACCACTCCCACAGCACTTGCCTCTGCCAGCCAAACCTGGATGATATCCTCAAAAGAAGCTGCCAAATTAATCCATTCTCTTCCTTTCAGGAGAAACCCATGGCTGGGGGTGAAACCTGATGTAATCACTTACACACAGTGTGTAAGTGTGTGTGTACGTGTGAGTCCACTTTGCACCGTGAGATTCGAATGAGAAGCTGCCGGGAGCCCAAGGTTTGGAGAGGTGAGGGCGGCGGTTGAAGAAAGACTGGAAGCAGCAGCAGCAGCAAATGTTTATCATATCACACACACATGCACACGCACAATGTTACTGACACATTTCCCCCGACAGCTATGATGAGCCAAGCCAATTCATGCAGAAAATTGTTAGTTTCCTCCCAACCCCACTTCAGCTCAAACGGATTTTTATCTCGGTTACATCCTCCTCATCCCCCTGATATCTGCCTGCCTCGTATTCTTCCATCCTCCCATGTCAACATCCCTTTGGTGTTCCTTCTTTTTCTCTCCTCCTTCCTCCATCCTTCTCGGCTTTTATCACTTAATGGTGGGAGTGCTCTCTTCACTGACGGACAGAAGGAATGATGGAAGGAAGGAAAATGTCAAGAAGCCAGTCTGGAGTCATGTCTGGCAACTTCTCCCCAGTAATATCAAAGAGAAGAAATACAGAATCATATTATATTTAACAGATTTTTTTTCCTTGAATTGTTGAAGAAGGAAAAAGGCTGCAGGGACACTACTGACAAAGTGGATTACAATCACCAGGAGAGATGAGCGTAAAGCTAAATACCCCGTCCCCTTGTGAGTGAATTGCTTCTCAAAGCATTGTGTGATAGTAGGCCTTCAGTGTGATAAAAATAGAGGGGTTTCAAGTTAAAACAATTCAATATTATTCCAATAAGGCTGAATTTAGCCTCAAAGCATAGTAGCAATTTCCCCCCAAATCTTAAAAAGTGACATCATGGTGTTTTATCATCACCAGCTAACAAGCAAGACTTTTTATTGTTTGCCAGGACTGAAAACCCTTCGAGGTTGGTGGTTTGCTTCCAACTGTCAATATGTCCTTGAGCAGGACAGTGGACCCTAAATGCCTCCCTGTGACTGACCCGTAGCTCTGCTTGTATGCTCTGCCATCGTTTGAGTGTACTTTGTTGTGTTCAGGGTACATACGTTTTATGTCTGGCAAGTTCAGTCATTTCCCATGTTGGCTTGTAAGGAACAACATAATGGTGTGTTGGCAGACTTGCTGTAGGTGAAAGCAGGAGTGTGTGCAGACCTGAATCATAGTTCCAAAGCTGGCTAAGTGAAACATGTTCTCTCTGGTGTGTAGTCCAGCTCAGCTCTACACATAGCTCAGGGAAAAACGTCCTGTTTTGACAGCTGCTGCCACTGTGCAGGTCATTCTTTTTCAGTGTTTGCAGTTATAACTAAGAAAAGTAATTTGCAGCTGACCTATGTCTTTGTGAGCCAGGAGGAGAAGCTTTTTCTGACTAATATTGGTGTTTGTTGTTTGGTGATGACCTATAGTGGCCATTGTAATTATGACATAGAGCAAAGGAGGTAATGAGCAACGTAAAAAAAAAATAAATATTGAGAAAGTCTCTGACTTAAAAAAGTGATGACAAAATGTTACTTTGGTTGGACTTTTAAATATCCGAATACCTTTTTCATAACACTTAGCAACTAGCACTGCTAGCTGTTTGATTATAATGGGTAGATGTAGCGTGTACATGAAGGATAGTTGATGGTGACATTTTATGGCACAAGTGAAGTTGCAAGTGTCCAAATTTCCCAGAAAGCTTTGCCAACTGAATTCCATCAAGAAATTGAAAAAGGTTGTCAAACTAAAGGAGTGATGGAAACTTTGAGTGTCATTGAATGTTTGACCTTTGAATACTGGCTAAAAGCTGTGTTGCACTGCCTTACACTCACCTCTAAAGCTGCTGAACAAAAGGTCCTATTTTAGAGTTTCTTCAGATATAGTTTTTTGCTTATTTTGTTATTTCACTCTCTGGTGGGGATATGTGTATTTTTAGGAACGATTTTTCTTTCACCGGGCTTTAATGTTAGGCCTTTATCTGTGTGTTTCTTACAGATAAAGCAGTGCTCATGAATACAGGAGGGAAGCTCTTTTCCTAGCTTTGTTTTGCTCCTCTAAGCATCCACCATCAATAACACAGGGTTTTCTGGGGCTATGGATAATTGTTGTTATTCATCATCATTGCTGGAGAATA
Organism: Serranus cabrilla; assembly: GCA_903364295.1. Classification (NCBI taxonomy): domain Eukaryota; kingdom Metazoa; phylum Chordata; class Actinopteri; order Perciformes; family Serranidae; genus Serranus; species Serranus cabrilla. Next base: position 440,627 of record CAFUXE010000105.1, on the reverse strand, counting down.
ACATTAAAAAAAGCAGGTGGAAAGCCCAGTGTAAGCAGACTGATGTCTGATGAAACTGGTTTTCCACGTTGATTAAATTGAAATCATTCTGCAAACACATTGAGATATAAAGTATAACTCACACCAGTTCCCTCCAGCATACAGTGTACCATCACTTACTTTTTATATTATTTTGCTTTGGCTCTAAATTCATTGGGAAGACTTTCAAAAGTTCACCATGTCATACAATACAAAGGTCAGGTTGACATCTGAGCTAGTGCTAAAGCTAAAAAGCTAATCCACTTGTATGACTGCTGTGAGACAGTCCCATTTTTTCTGCTATAATTTCGTCTTGTCATAGCACGGTGTCACACACCACTGACAATGGCTAATCTTTTCTGTTTAAGTGTCCCAGTAAGTCATGACAGTGTGACAGTGAGTCAGCGTGCATAATACCAGGAACCTGAAAGAGTGTGTGTGATAGTATCAGTTTTCATGTTAATACAATTCAGACATTCTACTATGAAATATCTCTAAAGCTGCTGGAATCAATATTGAATACTAATGTTGCTCTGTATCTGCTGCATGAGGGCATAAGCAATGATTTCCCCTTAAGGTGATAATGTATCATTGATGTGTTTACTTTTTTCTTCTGCCAAACAATCGGTTAGAAATAATATCAAATATTTTCTTGTTTATTCAAACAGTTAGTGTTAATCTGTGGAGGAATTATGTTTTTCTGACCACAAAGTCAGTTTTATTTTATAATAATGCCGGAGGTTGGCTCCTTAGAAATCTTTATTTGGCTTGCTTGTCTTCAAGCCATTGTTTTTACATTTTAAAATGTTGTATTGATTACATTTAAATCACAGTAATAATGCACTGCACTATCAAAGCTAAACAGAGTTAAAGGAACAGAGAAACTCTGTAGATTTATTTTAAGACTTTACCACATTTTCCCCTAATGCAGAGTTTTACTATTTTATCTCTGCAGTTGTTTTGTGCTCTTTTCCACTGTGTTTTGCAGTACAAACAGCTAGCAGGGCTGCCAAAAAGTGGCCTTTAGGGCTTTGCTGCACTTCCCGGATGACAACGCTTGTGTTTCAAGCACTTTTGATAGATTTTCTGCATTTTCCTTGAACTAAAATTAAACAGAGAAGCAAGAAAAATGAGAAAATCTGGTTAGTAAATTTCTGTGGAGTCTCCAATTTTCTCTTTTTGGCTGATTAAACATGACAATTGATTTAATCTATTTATAAAGTGGGGGGTGGGGGGGTTCAAATCATACAAGTAATAATCATTAAATTCTAACACAATCTATCTGATTTCTACATACATGAAACTATTGTGGATTATTTATTTTTAATAAGTGTCAGCGTAAGAGAATTAAGTGCTTTCCTTAGATTTACATTATAAAATGTCATTGTAGCCATTTAATAACTGTGGGCGTGAATTCTCTGTTCACTACTTGAAAAGTTCATCAGTTGGTTTTATAGATCATTAAGTTTGGAGGGTGTTGGACCCACATGAGTCCTCGCTGGCCTCGAGTTAAATCATAATGAAACATTCACTGTCACTAATTTTGTTGCTGAGACAGAGAGTAAATGAAGTGAACTGACCAGAGACCTTTAAAATATATCACATCGACTACAATCTGACACAAAAAGGGGACATAAATGTCAAGAGCCGAAAGAAAAGCTTGACAGAAATGTAAGATATAATTTACATTCACCTCCTCTTCTCTTGCTCTTTCCCCTCACATGCCCTCTCCAAGTTTTGTCTTGATCTT